>JANAVB010042420.1:24345948-24482599 GCA_029216955.1 Iris pallida | reverse complement strand
TTCCTCATTCTATCACTCAATCACTCACTCTATCAAACACATACACACTACTCTCAGACAACACTCATCATCCTCTCAAATCTCCTCTCAACCAATCTCTCAAACACCTTCTATACAACAAACATACACACACCAATTCTTCCTTGGCCGAACCTACCATACCCACAACACAAAAATATACATACACACCATTATATCTATATATATATATATATATAAGCCACAAATACATATATATAACCAAATATATATAATTTATAGGTAAATAATATGATACCATATGATACTTAGGAAAACACTCTCTACACACCTATAAATCTGGAATTAATATTAAAATATTTAATCAATATATAATAAATCCACATGTGTCCAAATAGGGTTTTTCTACTAGGACACAAGCCTACACATAGGACACTCCTAAAAGTCTCCAAATAGACACGAAATGGACACAAATGGAGACACAACCATGGGGGTCATTCCTATGGATCAAAATCAACCTAAATGCATGAGAAAAATGAGAAGGAGAAGGGATTTATACCTCCCGGTAGATCGAATCGAAGAAAAGCCTTTCCGATGCGACACCGACTCGTAGGAATCCCAAACGGACACGAACGAGCTCCGAATCTTCCAAACTTGGCTAGCTTCCTCCTTGGCTTGAGTAGAGAGGAAAGAAGAAGGTTAGGTGAAAAAATGGAAGAATTTGGTGGAGGAATGAATGGAAACTCTCTCTAGAAATTTGGGGAAGAACTAGAGAGAGGAAAATGAAGTGGAAAAAATAAACATGAGTCTCTCTCCACTCCTAGCTAGGGCCGGCCAAGTATGGCTGATTTCCCCCTATTTTACAAAGTCTAAAATACTCCCACTAGCCTATTTAATAAATATTAGGAAAGGGTTTAAGTCGGGGCTATTTTAGTCATTCTAAAAACTCTAATCTAACCAAACCATATCCATAATAATTAGTCTAACCACTAACTAAAAATTAATATCATGTGGGCCATGGCTAACTAATGGGTGGGTCCCATTAGAGTCAAAACTACCCCGGGTCCCCGTTTCAAGTCGGATTGAGCTGAAATGCGAACCCGACTCAAATAACCCCAAAATAATATTATAAATAAATAATAATTTCAAAAATATTCAAAAATAAAAAATGACAAAAACCCCTGTTTATGAAAACTGGGGGTGACAATCTGAGTATCTCATTAAAAAGTACATCTAAGAAAAATATACTATCTATATTCCATCTTTAATTTTCCTTTCTGGAGAAAACTTCATCTCAGCTCGAGTCACATAAACCATGTTGCAAGATGATATTATTTCGCTAATAAAAGAAACGAAATGATTAGGAAAACAAAATAAATAAATTGTTGAAATGAAATGAAAACTCCATATTACTTCGTCAGGTTTACCATCCGCAAAAATATAATGTAAATACTAGAACAACTACTAGTAAACTCGCTAGGCTTCGAGGTTGAACTTCTTGTCAGACTTTTCAAAGGTGTAACCGGTACTAAATTCTCTCGCATTCTTTTCAAAGAACTGCTAAGGTCAGGTTCTTCTAGACTTTTCAACGTGCTGTCGATGCTGTTCGTTCAGACGCTGATTAGCCTCGGCCTGATGTTGTTGGGCTTCCAGCATGCGCATCATTCGTTCTATGGGTTCCATGGGGGCGTTTGAGGGTCCCTCTTTCGAGTTGCTCGAGCCGCTCGAAGCACATACTTCGTTCCGCCTACAGTTTCTCGGACTTTTAGGATAGGAGGCAACTCATATTAGTCTCAAAAAATATTATGGACTCACTGTCTGGAACAACTCATCTCATCAACACGAGGTCAAAGGTTCGACACAAACAGAAGGCCAAAGGACGTAAAGCCATGCTCTGATACCATTATGTCACGCCCCGATTCCATAGAATCGATAGTCGGCCTACGGACGTGATGTCGTGCGAACCTAAGTTGCGATCGCACAAGTATAGTCATAAGGTTATCTGAAATACCACAACAAGAGAATGTGCAGAGTAAATTGAACACATTATAGAAGAAAACTTAAGCTTTATTGATAATGAACATCATATTACAAACTCGATACAAGGTGCTGTGGGATACAAACTGACTCCATTACAAAATGAATATCGATGAGATAGCCGTTCCATACATCGTACTCCTTTACAACCAAAGTATACAGACACCTAGGATAGGGGAGAGTCTACATCTCAGATTGGACAGTTGCGGAGTCTTCAAAAGAGATTGAGTCAAGGCTTCGCACGCACGGATGAAGCTTCAAAACACACGAGCGCTGCCTTCAGTCACGCGGCACGCCCCTCCTGATTTATAGCACCTGTGGAGAGCGAGGATCAGTACAATCAACGTGTACTGGCGAGTGGCTAATTATTTTCCATGCTCTCATTTGGTTCAAGAATTTAGATAAAACATACAACTTGTTTTAGTGATCTTTCTTGCCATCCTAGTTAGTTTCATGCAAGCATTTTGATGGAACATAAATAAGAAGAATTTATGATAGAACTTACCCACGGTATAGCGTGCCGTGCAACATAAAGCTTACCATGTTCTTCCCTGTCATATTGCATAACATAAGTTTAACTAGTACATAATTTCGGAGGTCATTGGCATGAAAACCATTCTGGACATAGCTTGGTTTAGACGGTGCGCGTTCAACGCGGGTAGCGAGTTCCGTTGAAGGAGCACCAAATACCCGTGGTACAATCCAGCATAGCTATTATGTTTCTTCCTAGGTCGGATCGGTCCCGTGGCCCCGGAATACCGTCCGAAGAAACAATCGCCCGTGTATACAAGTTGTCCATGACCGTGCTACGTTAGCGAGTATTTAAGGTACGTTTTTATGATATCATTGTGACAACTTTATAATTGATTCATTTCTTGATTTTGAGATATAGGGTCGAGGGGAAGGAGGTCAGCCACTCACCTTAGTCTTACTTGAGGCGAGGAACCGGTTGGTCGTGCTAGACGTCGCCTACCGCGATTACCTGAAATAACACAAGCAACTGATTAGAACACTATATTATTCAAGGAGTTCGATATGTAAATACAAGTTCGAATGCAAGCCATGAAAATTCACGAAAACATTCACGAAAATGCATTCAGAAAACCAAAGCCAAAACCAACGCAAGTGCGGCATAAAAAACAGAGCAACGGGAGGTCTCTCCCGACTCAGCCGTATAGTCTATCCTTAAGGCACAATCTGCTGAATATGGGACTTAATTCCAAAGAAATCTTTCTATAATGAGAAAAGGATCTTAATTCAATCATTTTCGTTCGAACGATTCGATCGATCCCGACCTATCGGTCACGACCGAATCGATAGAGACAATACCTTTCTCGCGTACCCGGGACGGAGAATGGGGCACGATGTAGGGATGGGGCACTACACCATAACCAACTAAGAAAAAGTTTCATCCTCGAAACTTAAGAAAATAACCTACCGCTAAGAAAAAAATAGAGAAGGAAACTTTTCCCTCTTCTCCGACTCCAGTTCCCAGGTCGACTCTTCGACCGCATGGTTCTTCCAGAGCACGCGAACAAGAGGGATGGCACAATTTTGAAGCAGTTTATCCTTGTGCTCTATGATTTGCACAGGCTCTTCAACATACGATAAGTTTGCCTGCAGATTCAGCTGACTAAAGTCTACCACATGGCTCTGATTATGCACGTACTTCCGCAACTGAGAGACGTGGAAGATATTGTGTACATTCGACAATGCTGGCAGTAATGCAATCTAGTAAGCTACTGGGGCGACTCGCTTCAATATCTCGAAAGGACCGACAAATCTTGGACTCAACTTTCTTTAGCTCCAAATCTTGTGACTCCTTGCATAGGCGTGACTTTCAGAAACACGTGATCGCCCTCCAGAAATTCAAGGGCCCATCGGTGTGTCGGCATAGCTCTTCTGCCAAATTTGTGCTATCTTCAATCTCTCTCATATCAACTTAACTTTTTATACGGTCTGCTCCACCAATTTTGGGCCGAGTATCTGCCGTTCTCCGACTTCATCCCAGCAAATGGACGATCTGCACCTTCGGTCGTATAAGGCTTCATACGGTGCCATCTGGATGCTAGACTAATAGCTATTGTTATATGCAAATTCGGCCAACGGTAGATGAACGTCCCAGCTTGACTTCAAGTCGATTGCACAGAGGCGTAACATGTCTTCGAGAATCTGATTCACCCGCTCTATTTGGCCATCGGTCTGAGGATGATATGCTGAGATAAAGTTCAACTTGGTCCCCATTGCTGACTGAAGACTGCACCAGAAGCGTGACATGAATCGCCCATCCCGATCTAAGACAATTGATACTGGAATCCCGTACAGCCGAACTATTTCATCAAGATAGATTTGAGCAAGACGATCGACGCTCTAAGTAACTTTAATGGCAATAAAGTATGCTGACTTGGTTAGTCGATCGACAATGACCCAGACGGTATCGTTCCCCTGCGGCGTCTTTGACAGGCCAATAATAAAGTCCATAGTGATGTGATCCCATTTATATTCTGGAATGTTAATGTTCTACATCTCCCCGCCCGGTCGTTGGTGCTCAGCTTTCACCTGCTGACAGGCCATGCATTGTGATACGAAGAGCGCCACATCTGTCTTCATTTCGTGCCACCAGAAGGGTCGTACGAAGGTCCTTACACATTTTGGTACTGCCTGGATGCAAGGTATATTTCACATAATGCGCCTCCGACAATATCTTCTTTCGTAGTTCTGAATCATCCGGAACACATAGTCGGCCATTTAATCTTAGCACGCCAGTCTCATCTTCTGCAAAGTCGGTTGCACTACCTGTTGAAATTTGCTTACGTATTTTTTTCAGGTACAGATCATCCTTCTGAGCGGTCTTGATCTTTTCCAGCAAACTCGGCTCTAACTGTAGTTGCGCCAACCGTACCTCCCTGAATCGAACCCGGAGGTCGATACCCATTTCCTATAGATCCCGTAGTAGTCTGCAGTTGATGGATAACGAGGCAAGATATTTTTGACTCAGAGCGTCCGCCATAACATTTCCCTTACCCGGAGTATAGTCGATCGTCAAATCATAGTCTTTGATCAGTTCGAGCCAACGCCTCTGTCGTAAGTTCAGTTCCTTCTAGGTGAAAAGATACTTGAGGCTCTTGTGGTCGGTGTAGATTGCGTACGCCACGCTATACAGATAGTGATGTCACAATTTCAACGCGAACACAATCGCCGCTAACTTCCAAGTCGTGCGTAGGATAGTTCTTCTCGTGCGGCTTTAACTGTCTGGAGGCGAAGGAGATCACCTTGTCTCGCTGCATGAGCACACATCTCAAGCTCTGGCCCAAAGCATCACTGAATATTTGAAAACCCTCTAGTCCATCCGGAAGTGCGAGTATAGGGGCCGAAATGAGTCACTGCTTCGGCTCCAGGAAGGAAGCTTCACATCCATCCGACCACTCATACACGACTCCCTTTTGAGTGAGGCGAGTCAATGGCGATGCTATCTTCGCGAAGTCTTTCACGAAGCGTCGGTAGTATCCCGCCAAACCAAGAAAGCTTCGAATCTCACTAGCAGACGTAGGCCGCTTCTAATCAGCAACAACTTCCACTTTCTTTGGGTCGACTGCAATACCTTCAGACGAAATGATGTGACCAAGAAACGTTATACTGCTCAGCCAAAATTTGTACTTACTCTGCTTCGCATACAACTGATTCTCTCGCAGCGTCTGGAGCACGGTCCGTAGATGTTCTGCATGTTGCGTCCAGTTCTTCGAGTAGACGAGAATATCGTCAATAAAGACTACTACAAATTTATCAAAAAATGGTCGAAATGCCCGATTCATTAAATCTATAAAAGTGGCAGGGGCGTTTGTCAGGCCGAATGGCATCAACATGAACTCGTAGTGGCCGTATCGAGTACGAAAGACTGACTTTTGCATGTCGTCTGGCTTGATTGAGTTGATGATAGCTCGAACGGAGATCAATCTTCGTAAATACCGAGGCACCTTGTAGCTGATCGAATAAGTCATCTATGTGAGGTAGTGGATACTTGTTCCGGATGGTGGCTTTATTCAGCTGTCGGTAATCGATGTACTGACGCATTGACCCATCCTTTTTCTTCACGAACAACACAGTTGCTTCCTACGGTGAAACACTAGGCTGAATAAATCCTTTATCGAGCAACTCTTGTAACTAGACTTTGAGTTCCTTCAGCTCGACGGGAGCCATTCTTTATGGGACCTTAGAAATTTGTCGGGTATCGTGTAATATATCGATGCTGAACTCGATTTCTCAGTCGGGGGGCATGTCGGATAGCTCGTTCGGAAACACATCGGGGAATTCTGCCACAACGTCGATCTGACCCGCGTTTGCACCATCCTGTCGCATGTCCCGAACGAACGCTAAATAGCCTTCGTACCCAGAATACAGTATCCTCCGAGCAGAAATTATCGAGATCACCGTACAGGACGACGATACCTCACCACACGAAAAGCAGAATTCAGGTACTCCAGGTATACGGAAGGTGACCGTCTTTCCGGCACAGTCGATGGTTGCATTGCACGGCCCGAGCCAATCCATTTCCAGAATGATATCATAATCTTTAATGTCTAGAACTATCGTATCAAGAACGACCTTTTGACCACCTATACAGATGATTCTTTCTCCACAGGCTAAATTTGCAAGTAGTGGCGCGTCCGACGGTACGTTAACACTAAGATTGAGAGCTAGTGGTGTCAACAAAAATTTGTGTTCGGCGATAAAGTCCGTCGATATAAAACTGTGTGTGGCACCTGAATCGAATAGTACACGAACAGACTTATTATTGAAAAGTAATATACTTGTTACGACTGTATCAGAGGCAAATGCCGCAACACGAGTCATAGCGTAGATGCGCCCTTGAATATTGGGGCGACGATCTTGGCCATTTTGCGGCACGGGTTATCGGACTCGAGGTGCTGGTCCCTGGTTTCCTGGACGATGTTGCTGCTGTTGAGGCATCGTTGGGTTCGGTCTCTTGGCCGGGCAATTTGAACTGAAGTGTCCCTTTTTTCCACAGTTTCAGCATCCTCCTTCAGGAACTTCGCAATCGACGGCTAGGTGTCCGAATCGACGACATCTGTTACAGCGAGGTCCCGTGTTTCGCCTTTGGTATTCGCCTTGCTACCCATTGTTCGGACGCTTGGTTACGTTATTTCATCCTACATGGTTAGGACGCTTTTGATTGTATGTATGCATAGTGCCGGCAGCAGCTGGAGGATATTGGCGCTCAAGGTGGAGAGCGTGGTTCAGGGACTCGCCCATTGTCTTTTATTCCGGAACTGACACATGTATAGAGATAGAGGGCCGCATACCCACTTCAAACTGCCGAACACGACTCTCCATTGTAGGCAAGAATGATCCAGCAAATTTGGCCAGTTTATTGAACTCTGCTGCGTACTACCGCACCGTTATATTCCCTTGCTATAACTGTATAAATTCATTCTCTTTTTCTTGTCGAACTGCTGCATGTAGGTACTCGATCTCGAACGCCCGTCGGAAGGTGGCCCAAGAGATTGCCTCCGTCTCGTCGTCCCGCCGGATCGCTCGCTTTTGCACGGCCTACCAGTCGTGCGCGTTCAATCGGAGTAGAAGCTGAGCACATACAACTTTTTTGGACTCATCTATGCCTAGAAGCTCGAACCGGTCTTCCAACTCCTCCAACCAATCGATCGCCAAAGAAGGGTCTTCAGTACTGCAGAAGGACGTGCGACAATTTTTCATGAATTTGGATACCTCAAAGTTGGAACTCCATGGTGTTGCAGGTAGTCGCTCGGGTACCTCTGGCTCGATTTCGATCGCTCAGACCGCAAGCTAGGTTACAGCATGAGTCGTTGCAGAGTTGCCATTGGCCACAACTGTCTGGACGATTTGCTGAAGAGTATCAAGCTACTTCTGCTGCAACTTGAATTGTGCATCGAATCGGGCCTTAAACTGAGTTTGTCGTGCCTCAGCTTGTCTCCGCTGGTCTTCAACGCACTGTCGATGCTGTTCGTTCAGGCACTGATTGGCCTCGGCCTGATGTTGTTGGGCTTCCAGCATGTGCATCATCTGTTCCATGGGGGCGTTTGAGGGTCCCTCTTCCGAGCTGCTCGAGCCGCTCGAAGCACTTACTTCGTTCCCGCCTAAAGCTTCTCGGACTTCTGGGTAGGAGGCAACTCATATTAGTCTCAAGAAATATTACGGACTCACTGTCTGGAATAACTCAACTCATCGACAAACGGTCAAAGGTTTGAGACTCAAACAGAAAGCCAAAGGACGTAAAGCCGTACTCTGATACCATTATGTTATGCCCCGATTCCATAGAATCGATAGTCGTCCCCCGGGCGTGATGTCGTGTGAACCTAAGTTGCTATCGCACAAGGCATAGTCATAAGGTTATCTGAAACACAACAACAAAAGAATGTGCAGAGTAAATTGAACACATTATATAGAAGAAAACTTAAGCTTTATTGATTATGAACATCATATTACAGACTCGATACAAGGTGTCGCGCGAGCTACAAACTGACTCCATTACAAAATGAACATCGATGAGATAGCCATTCCATACATCGCATCCCTTTACAACCAAAGTATGCAGACACCTGGGATAGGGGAGAGTTGAGACATCTCAGCTCGGACAGTTGCGGAGTCTTCAAAAAAGATTCAGTCAAGGCTTCGCACGTACGGACAAAGCTTCAAAACATACGAGCGCTGCCTTCAGTCACGCGACATGCTCCTCCTGATTTATAGCACCTGTGGAGAGTGAGGATCAGTACAATCAACGTGTACTGGCGAGTGGCTAATTATTTTCTATGCTCTCATTTGGTTCAAAAATTTAGATACATACAACTTGTTTTAGTAATCGTTCTAGCCATCCTAGTCAGTTTCATGCAAGCAGTTTGATAGAACATAAATAAGGAGAATTTATGCTAGAACTTACCCATGACAGCGTTCCATGCAATATAAAGATTACCATGCTCTTCCCTGTCATATTGCATAACATAAGTTTAACTAGTACATAATTTCGAAGGTCATTGGCATGAAAACCATTCTGGAGATAGCTTTGTTTAGACGGTGCACGTTCAATGCAGGTAGCGAGCCCCGTTGAAGGAGCACCGAATACCTACGGTACAATCCAGCATAGATATCGTATTTCTTCCTAGGCCGGATCGGTCCCGTGGCTCCGGAATACCGTCCGAAGAAACAATCGTCCTTGTATACAAGTTGTCCATGACCGTGCAACGTTAACGAGTGATTTAAGGCATGTTTTTATGATATCATTGTGACAACTTTATAATTGATTCATTTCTTGATTTTGAGATATAGGGTTGAGGGGAAGGAGGTCAGCCACTCACGCTAGTCTTAATTAAGGCGAGGAACCGGTTGGTCGTGCTAGACGTCGCCTACAGGATTACCTGAAATCGCACAAGCAACTGATTAGAACATTTTATTATTCAAGAAGTTCGATATATAAATGCGTGTTCGAACGCAAGCCATGAAAACATTCACGAAACATTCACGAAAATGCATTCAGAAAACCAAAGCCAAAACCAACACAAGTGCGGCATAAAAAACGGAGCAACGTGAGGTCTCTCCCGACTCAGCCGCAGAGTCTATCCTTAAGGCACAATCCGCTGAATATAGGACTTGATCCGAAGAAGCCTTTCCATAACGAGAAAAGGATCTTAATTCAATCGTTCTCGTTCGACTGATTCGATCGATCCCGACCTATCGGTCCAGTCTGAATCGATAGCGACAATGTTCCTTTCTCGTGCACCCCGTAGACGGAGAACGGGGAACAATGTAGGGACAGGGCACTACACCTTTCACTACCCATTGTTCGAGGAGGGCTCAACGACGTCCGCCGCAAACTGGACCTTCTTCTTCTTCTTCTTCTTCTTTCCTTCTTCATCTCCGATTCCCTTTCCACCACCACCACCACCACCACCATGACCTATAGTTTTATATCCAAAATATTAAATTGTTAGATAAAAAAACAAATTACAAAATTTATATGTAGATGCACAATTATTGTTATATATACGTATATGCACAAAATATTAAATTGGATGGACACAAGAGAAAGTAAATATGAGTTATATACAAAATTTATACGTAGATGCACAATTATTGTTATATATACGTAGATGTATAAAATATTAAATTAGATGGACAAAAGATAAGTAAATATAAAAAAATTTAGGGTGTTCATTGTAAAAATTGAAGTGAAGAATGACCTGCTATAACAAGTTACCAAGAGTTCAAAAGTCAAAATCAGTATTAAATAATGTTCTTTACTCTATTAATAGTCTAAGAGAAGTTATTTAATCCGAACCAATGGATGAACATCCAATGGTTCAGATTTGGGATGTATCGATACAAATTTTTCCATGGGATGTATTGAAGAATATATATATATATATATATATATATATATATATATATATATATATATATATATATATATATATATACTAGTCTACATGTACATGCTTTGCATGTACTTTAATTAGAATATTATAAGGTCAGTTGTCGTCTTTTCTTCTTTTCCAGATGACTATTCATGTGTGTGTGCTTTCTTTTTACAATGCAAAGATATTCAAAGTACAATTTTTTGTTTTTTAAATTTTCTATTGAGGATAATAACCTTTGAAAAATGGTAAGAATAGAAAAATTTATTATCATTGGAACATGAAGAGTTGTATGGAAAAAGAAAACTTGCATGGAAACTTTATTGTTTTGACTCTTAAACATAAATGACATGCAAGTTGGCATAATAATATCATGTTTATAAAGTACTCAAGGGTATTTTTGAAATTCAAAAGTTCTACCACCAAAATTTCTTATTATATAGTAGAATAGATATATAGAGCCGATGACCACTAGTTCAAATGGTTAGCGTGAAGGCATATGGACATTGTAGACGGAGTTCAAATTTCAGAATATACATCTATTATAAGTGGTCATGTCATGGGCATGGCACTTGAATTAGTGTACTTTTTAACCTGCCAAACATTTCGATTGATGTAAAAATAAATCTAATCAGATTAATATAAAATATTCTTTTGATAAACTCCACCAACGAACTTTGAGACTTTTTTTTTCTTCTTCTTCTTCTTTTTGCAAATAATAGAAATATATTCAGAAATCTAAGGAACAGATATTGGCCATATCATGGAGGATATAAGAGAGAGTACATGATGGTGGTTCTTTGTACAACCACGTAACAACATCTTAGGGATGGTAACGGGGCGGGTTGGGGCCGGGGACCATATTCTCCATCCCCATCCCCGAGTTGTATTTGAATCCCCATCCCCATCCCCATTCCTCTTCGGGTTTAATTTTTTACCCCCATCTCCGTCCCCGCTAAATAATGCATTCCCCGTCCCCATCCCCGTCCCCGACCTAGCCCTATTAACACTTTCGGGGCCAAATTTTTTCGTCTCCGTCTCTCATCTGTTAACAATTTTTTATGTACATTATAAGCTGAAAAAATTATTTTCGTTCCAAAAAAAAGTACAAGGTATGTTAATAAAACATGATTTTCATAGAATATATACTAGATAGATCATGAATCATACCATTTCTAATGGGTTGCACATATGGATATGGGTATAAGTAATCAGGGTCGGAGATTTACCGGGGCGGGGAGTACTATACCCATACCCGTCCCCGAACCCGACCGAGAAATTATTTTAATCCCCATCCTCGCCCCATCTCCGTTTTTAAATCCCCAAACCCGTCCCCATTGGGTAAAAAAAATTGGGTCCCCGTCGGATTCGGGAGGATATTTGTAATACCCCTGAATTTTGGAATTATTTTTTTATTATTTATTTGATTTAAATAGAATTTTATGGAATTTATGAATATTTTTGATTAAATAGTTATTATTATAGATGACCTTATCCATGGTTAAGATTTGGAGTACAAGACGACTAAGAATTGTGATACGGATAGTGTACACGTGTGCTTTGACTAGTGTTTTATCCACGGTAGGGAAGACAGAGCCATAGGTGTGTTCTACCTAGGAAAATCAGGCCAAGTTGTGACTTAACCCCCATCGATGATTTATTTATTTAATTATTGGATTATTGACTTTCTAGGAGACCCGGTTGCACCAATTTAGCCCCGACTTGACCCGAACCAAATCCAAATCTAAATAGACATGTAGTACTCTCAAATATCTTCATGTTTATATATATCTTGTACATATATTTTATTAATATTAATATGTTTTTAATTTTGGAAAGTTTCTATTTATAGAAAGTGTCTACGTGTAATCCTAGTTGGCATTATTTTATATTTGACCCAATGTCCAACCCAAACCAATGTAGACATGTTGGGCATTAAAATAAATTAATAACCATATATATTTAATATTTATTCAAATTTAGATTGTATTTATATTTATAAATCTAACTAGTTCCATATTAGGAAACCTTTTATTTAAATCCTCAATCAATCAACTAGACAACTCATCAAATAACCAAATAAACTTAATGGACCCCACCCTATTATATTCGGCCAAGCAAACCCCCTCCCCCCTTGGCCGAACACTCCAAGAGAAATAGGATCCAAATTCTATATGCATACAAATTCATAAAAGCCTATATTTATATATATATCCACTTCCACTTATACCAAATCTTAACCCTAACCTAATTTTTTCTTCCCTCACCTTTTTGGCCGACTACTTCTCCATATCCCCCTTTTATTCAACAGCACTTTTCCCCTTAGCTCCCACACATCATCCCCTCCATTGCACATCTCTTCCTCATTCATAAAAGTCCTCCTTTTCATCCTTCTTCCATCCAAACTCTACCAAACCAACCCTAAAAAACTCCATCTTCCCCATCCAACCATTCCTAACCATTGCCCACCCTCCAAAGCTCATCAAGAAAGGATTGGCGAATGAGGACATCATCGAAGGAGGGAGCTTTGACAAGAAGAAGCCATCACAAAGCAAGGACCTTCGTAAGAAATCCTAACTTTTCCTGTTCAAGTCCATCTCATAAATCTGTAGAAATTATGGTATTAATTCTGTAGAAATTGTGTTTTGATGTCTCTTGGGTAGTATTTTTATCCATAAAAGTTTCATGAATTATGATAGCTATTTTCATATTTCGGTAGAGCCAAAACTTACCACGTTGTGAAGGAACTATAAGTTTCTGTACGAATTTTTCAAAACTGAATTTTACGTATGTTAATATATTTAAATTAAGATTTTTAAGCATTTTTTCATGAATTTATCAATTCAATTATGGTCGGAAAAATTATAGGTCAAAACTAGTCATTTTCGGGTGACTTGTTGACCTAGAAGATTCCAAACCATTACTACCATGAAACCCTTGCATCAAAATTTTATATTCTGATATTTAGGACATTTTAATTCTATTTAAATTATATTTTTGAGGGTTTTCATAATTTTAGATAATTAATGAAGTTCTGGACAAATATTAGGTAGACTAGTCGACCTGATAGACAACTAGTAGTATAATTCTTTAGAAATATAAATTCTGGAAAATTCTGAGATAAATCTATAGAAAATTAGTTTAAATAATATTCTTATTATTTTTATATGATTTTTAAGTATATGATTGAAGTAGGAACATAACTGACTAATTGGGAGTTGGAAACCCAAAAACTGTGTTCGGTGTCTTGTGGAGCCTGTGTATGATTGTATGGGTCTAAAGGATTCCACGAGAAATTGAATATAATCTTAAAATATTATCTTGACTAATTAAGTATATTGTAATTTCATGAGTAGTGGGTTAATTTAGTTAATTAATTATCTAGGAGCGTCGGGTTCCGGCGGCGTGGACGCGGGAGCGACGTTTCAGATTCACAGCGCGACACCAGGAAAGTATACATTACCAAATTGTACAGTACCTTTTATATGCATGTTCTTTAATTCCTTAATATTCTTTATCCCATCCTATTCATGATTATTTTATCTTGAGTTGCGGTTACTTACCTTGTTTCAGTTCTACTTATCTTGTTAGCGTATATTTACATTCTTGATATACATCTAGTATGTGTTATATTGCCTTCGTGATCACTCGTGTTTTGTGATAGAGTCGTCTAGTCCTACACTACTGACTCTCATAATTTGACTTGACTTGACTTGACATGACTTGAGTAGGACTTGACTTTGATATTCTATAGATTGGGAGTGCTTACCTTGACTACGGTCTATGGGATTATTTTACTAGGAATGGCTACCATCTCGATTGGAGTGCTTACCTTGACTGCGATTGAGACACTATAGATTGGGAGTGCTTGCCTTGACTACAGTATATAGATTTGACCTATTAGCCACGACTAGTATGGCATGCTAGTGTCTTAGGAGCTTTGTGTCTTAGATCTTGGTACCTTAGTTATTCTTACTCGGTTGATTTCTTTCATTATTTCTTACCTCTCTGCATACTTGTATTGTTACTTTTTGGCTTGTATATTATGTATCTTGCTAGTCCTCTGAGGACCTGGTGAACCCTCCAGGCTTAGTTAGAGGCAAGGATTTTCTGGAGGTTTACGGTTCTGGAGTCGAGGCGGATGATGCACCTTCGCAGGAGGACGGGATAGTGGCTGAAGACTTTTCTTGAGACATGTGTCTTTTAAACTTGATACTTTAATTTCTTTCTTTTCAGTGGACATGTAGTTGATACTTTATTTCTTTTTACTGTGGTTTCGGGATGTCTTACCCGCACAGTTATATTTTATATTTCATGTTGGACAGTTTTCTTTATTAGTATCATTTTATTGGACTTGATATCTCGTGTCTTATTTTCTGTATGGATGATGTTAGTTGTGACCTGTGACTTGTATTGTATTGCTGGGTTGTTATAATAATTTACAGCTTAAGCATTTCGCTAATGGGCTTACTTTAAGATTTGGCCTATTGGTGAAGTGTTGCTGGCATGTACCGTATCCTGGTCCTATACGTATTTTGGGACTGGAGCATTACAATATTGCCATCCCTACAACATCTGGTTAGTAAACAAAAATCTGGTGGCTAATGAATGTGCGACCATATATATATATATATATATATATTTTTTTTTTTAATTTTTTTTAATATATATATATATATATATATATATATATATATATATATATATATATATATATGGAATATAAGAGAATGGAATGATCCTAGATTGATTAAGAGCTGAACGGACTTCTTCGCCGACATGAAGAACTCGTCACATAATATCTACATCTCTACTAAGGATGGTATCAAGCAAGGTTTTACAGTCCCCTTCAATGATGATATTAATGTTTCGGATCCTTCTACACAACTCAAGAACTAGGTTTAGAGCTGACCATTCGCCTCTAAAGATGAGCACCCTCCTGGAATGATGTGATTACACCACTAAAATATTTTCTATTTTATTTTCAAGAAATGCTCCATCGAAATTGATTTTCCAAGAAGTGTGAGGAGGAGGAGGAGACCATACATCGATCACTTATCATTATAGATGACGATCGGAGGTTGGATGTTGATTCGTGCTATGGGCTTCGTATTTGTCTCGGAGTCTACATGATGCTCTGGTGATGTCGTCAATGCAAACCAGTGTTTGTCGAAAAAGAGCTGTGTTCCTTGCCTTTCAAATCGACCACATAAGATGTGGACTTGAGTATGGTTGGAGAAGTCGAAGAGTTGATGGCAAACCATTCCAAGCTATACTTGAAATTGGACAATGCAAACGAAAATGATCCAAAGTCTCAATATGTACCTGATATAGTGTGGAAATTAATTGGATCAAGATTGCGTAGACGTTTGTGTAGATATCTCCCATTGAAAGAGAGTTTGTGAGCAATCTCCAAGCAAGCATAAGAACTCCCAGAGAGATATGACGAATATTCTAGAGTTGCTTCCATTCCGTAAATTCTAGTTGTGTAGATAGTCTAGAGTTTGGCATTATGTTGTCGTAAATGAGTCTATATGCAAATTTTGTATTGAATCACCATTACTTGTGTACGTATCTAGACAATTTTGTCAAGTTAACTCGTTGGGGCGAGTGGGATTTGAAGAATAGCTTCCGCTTTATGATAAGGGAAGAGGCTAAGAATGAGATAAGTATTCCACCTACAGGTGGCTTGAATGATGAGCTCACATACCATCTAGACTTGTCGGTTAGCACCAGGTGTAGTGTCTCGTCCCAACATCGTGTTCCATTCTTCGTTGCGACGTAGGAGCACGGTTAAGAAACACTGTCGCTATCGATTGGTCTGGACCGATTGAATCAATATCCTTCATCGTTATGAATCGGATTTTTCGGAGTCAAGTCCCATATTCAGCGAGTTGCATTTCGAGAAAAGTTCTCTGCGGCTGAGTCGAGAGAGACCTCCGCTGCTATGTTTTTCATGCCGTACTTGCTTCTTTAGCTTTGGTTTTATGAACTCATTTTCGTGAATGCTTTCGATGAATTTCATTGCTTGCGTTTTTGAACTTCGCACTTCATTTCGAATCCAGGAGGAAAGGATATAGTATTTATCGTTTGCTTATGCGATTTCAGGTGATCGTATAGGCGAACGCACGATTTAGAAGACTTATTTCTCTCGCTCATTCAATCAATGTGAGTGGCTTGACCCTTCTTTTCTTGACCCTCTTCTTCTCCAATCAATCGACGATACTGATGAATGAATTTTAGATGTTGGTGCACATACACGAGTTGAAATACTTAATTCTAGAGTAGTAGATCAAAGAACTGTGGCATGCTTTCTTATGTACATCTTCTATAGAACTGTCATGTCATGAACTGCTCCATGCTTACTATATTATGCTTGTTCTAGAATGTGTTAAGCGAAGTTTGAGTCATTGAATAATTGTTGCCACGATAAGACGAAACACGATGAAAATGGTTAGGTTTGGTAGACCATGCTTGAGTAGCTAGTTTAGTCTAGCACGGTCATGGACAACCTCTGTACAAGAGAGTTAGTTCCTCGAATGGTTGCTTAGGCCAAGGAATTGATTAAAGCTAGGAGGAACATGGATACAATGGCTTAAGGAGCTTTTAAATAGGATTTGCTATCTGTCTTGAAAGGATCGACGTCTGATCCAGCTATACTCCAATATGACTTGACATTGTGAGTGACCTACACATAAATATACATTGTCTTAGTGATTAATATTTATTGAAGATGGAAGAACATGGTAAGTTTTATACTACAACGACACGCTCTACCGTGGGTAAGTTCTATCGTAGCTAACATTGTTTACACCTTAATTATCAACTGCTTATATGAAATTTATTAGGATGGCTAGAAAGAACACTAAAAATATTGCACACTTCAACATAATTTTTTGAAACAAATGAGAGTGTAAAATTTAATTAGTCACCCATCAGTACACGACAATGTACTGATCATCGCTTTCCACAACTACTACAAGTCAGGAGGGACGTGCCAACAAGAAAAAGGCCACGCTCGTATGTTTTGAAGCCTCGCTCGTGTGTCGAAGGTTTGAATCTACTCTTTTGAAAACTTTACATCAGTTCAAGGAAAAATGGCTCGACTCCCCCTGATAGCAGGTGTTTTGAATGTTTTGGTTATATAAAAGGGATGTAATATATGAAAATACTATCTCATC
The DNA here is from genome assembly GCA_029216955.1 of Iris pallida. Lineage (NCBI taxonomy): Eukaryota > Viridiplantae > Streptophyta > Magnoliopsida > Asparagales > Iridaceae > Iris > Iris pallida. The sequence continues at coordinate 24,465,000 of JANAVB010042420.1, read as the reverse complement.
TGTGTTCATTTTGTATTTGAGTCAAGTTGTATAAGCCCCCTCGACAACTATTGTAATAGAGACTTGTAAATGATGTTCATTACCAATAAAGTAAAATTTTCTTCTGCTTCAAATGTGTAGTTCAATTTCTCTATGTACTCTATTAGATATTGTGTTCGGCTATCCTTATGAAATTATCTTGTGCTAGTGCAATTTAGGTTCTTACGACATCATACTTGGGGGACGACTATCGATTCTTCAAAATTGGAAAGTTACACCAGGGTTACCTAAAAATTTGTAAAGAGGCCTAGACATAACCCATATATCGTTCCAGATACTGATGCATGCGACTTCCATCGCCTAGTACAAATAAAGATTGTTAATAGGATGTTCCCTACTATGAAGAATGCTTGACCAAATTCAGGAGGATGAAAAAGTAGCACTAATATGTAGTCCAAAAAACAACATTGGTAATATATTTCCCTTTTAAGATCTGAACCCATTCTATGTTGGGTTTCGTTAGAAATCTCCAAGCTAATTTAGTGTCAAAAGCCATGCTTGTTATCTCTGGATCTCTGATTCCTAGGCCCCCTTGAGCTTTAGGTTTAGTAAAATTGTTCCAAGCACTGAAATGGATATTCCTATTAGCATCAGAGCCTCCCCACCAGAATTGCCTTTGATGTTGAGATAACTTGTTGGTAACTAGCAGGAGGATTGGTAGTAGATTGGGAGAGAAGAAATAATAGATTTGATTAAGGTTGTTGTACCAGCATGAGATTGGCATTTACCCTTCCAACCAAGAAGCTTAGATGTATTGGAGGCTATGAGTTTAGAGTGTGTGGAGATTCATTTCTTTGGGAGCAGGAGATGATGACTGAGATATTTATCATTCGAACCCATGAGTTTCACTAGAAGGATGTCAAGGAAAATTTGATGCATGTAATTGTCCAATTTATGCGAGAAAAAATGACATTTTTTCGAAGTTGATTTGTTGCCCCGTCCATAGTTCAAAGGAATTGAAGATAGATTTAATTTGGAGATTGTTGTGAATAGAACAATATCCAAAAATGAGTAGCTCATCAGCAAAAAATAGATGAGAGTTTGCTGAGTTTGGGACTTGAAAAAATAAATATATTATTAGGTTCTAAAATATACAATTTGTTGTAGTCAATTTCATGATAGTGAGACGGAGAGTAAATTCTTTAATAGATGACCCTCTAAAGGATTTTTCTTATAGTTCTATTTATAATAGCCCGATGACTTAACAATCAAATACAATAGTTTCTTTACAATATTAGTAGACATAATTAAGTATATCTCTATTATTTGTTGGCACAATTATCCAATATTTAGTTACTAACGACAACACTCCCCATTGAGTCATAACTCAATAATTTAACTATATCAATATTCATGAATATCAATTTCCAGGGATGATCAACATCAGTCACGCAACCAGGATGTGCTATATCTCCACTAGCTCACATATATATATATATATTCCAATTTTTTGTACGAATAATTTGTAACCATATCAGCCGCATGTTCAGCTTTTTAAGAACTACCAAACTGACAAGGTAACAGAACATAATGACATCCATTACGGTAGAATATGCCTCCTCCTAATCAATTCTAGGACATCGAGAGAAGCCTTATACTCTTTCATTTTATCTACTTACACTTCCTTATGACGACACACTTGTATCTGACATGTTTTACATTTGGTGTGTTAGAACTACGAACCCAAACACTTTTCTCTTCATAAAGGAATCTAACTCCACCTGGATTGCATTTTTTCTATTTTGATCAATCAGTCCTACTTTGAGATTCATTAATGGAACGCGATTCAATTTCACTGAACTTTATAATTCTGTTGTCCATTGAAGATGGAAAAATATCTACGATGATTATCTCGTTTTCGTTCCTCAACTCGTCTAAGCTGGCATACTGGTAAAGATTTTCTCTCAAATATGAAATTTTGTGCACTCGTCTCTTCAAGAACACTTCTATAATCCTGAATGATCTTATGAGATGGAAAATTTTGGATATCGACATAATTTGGAGGTACCAAGCTCCTCCTCTTATGAAGAAGGGAATCCTTTGAACCAAGTAGTTTGGCACGTTTCAGGCAGAGGGAAGATGATTGGCTAGCCACCAGTGTACTGTATCGTACTTCGGGTGCGACATGTCATCCTTCAGGAGCAACACCGAACCGTCCTTCGGGGGCGATGTTTCCTTCAGGAAATTTTTTGCATCCAAGCGGGACGTCTATCATTGAATGCATATTTACAGCAGGTATATATGATCTCACTTATGCTAAATCATTAAACGCATTTGACTTATTTAATTTGTGTTACCATATGAAGATCTACGATTCTCTGTACTTCATTATCATACTGAACGATACAGGGATCATGAGATGAAACAGAGTGGACACATACCACGTCACATCACGTCTTTCTTTAGGAACGTTGACGTTCTTCCCATAATGACGAAAATCTTGCCTCATCAAAGTGATACACAAATCTTGTGGTAAAAAGATCGCTTGTCAAGGATTTTAAATAGTAATAATCGATGGTGAATTATGACTGGCATAGATTTTCATCTTTTTATAATGGTCTATTTTGATACGTTGCGGCAGCTCACTGACATATATATGTTGCATACCAAAAAAATGCGTAAATACGAAACTTTAAGTTCATACCCAGTAACTAACTGTAACATCGAGTATGGTTGGGTAATATTGGGCCTCAGACAGATGCATACAATATTGTGTACCCCCACGCAGAAAAGAAAATTTTGGTGCACATCATGCACCAAATCCCTACCAATCGAGTGGATACGCTTAACAAATACTTCTGTGAGACCATTTTAGATGTGAATATAGAAAACCAGAAATTCAACTTAAATTCCAAATGACATGCAATAGTTATTAAATGTCTTTGACATGAATTCTCCGACATTATTAAGTCCGATGGACTTTGTCTGATGGCTAAACAACTGCGTACAATAGTATATTTAAAATATTACAAAGAGATGATTGTTGTAATTCATGGTAATCCTTCATGTTCCCAAGTGACTCTTCACCTTTGTAACTCCCAAGTGACTTTTCACTTTGTAACTCCCAACCTCTCTCTCCCTATATAAAGAGAGGTTGGGATGGCTTGTAGAGACACATTGAGATATATTGATATACATTGAGAGGTTGAGCTAATTGTCCACACAACACGTTATCAGCATGTTGCTCGTGCAACGCCGGAGACCCGACGTACCGATCGTTTTCTCACTTTCTTCCACCATAAGGTAAGAAAGGTAAATTTTTTTGTTAATATACTCTTCATTTTGAGTAGTTGTGGTTGGTCCATTTTCTAAGTTTCTGAGATCGGTAGGAGAAATTGTAGTTGAGTGATTTTTTTTCTCTTCTATTCGTCTAGTAAATTTTTGGTCCATTTTGGTTTGTATAAGCAACAACAAACAATCGTAAATAAAACCAACGGTTTTAAAAAAACAATTTTTGTTTTTAAAATTTTTTTTTTCTTATATCGATCGACGAGCCGATATAGAGAGTTCAATTAGTTTCTTATAAAAATGCTTATTTATTCTTACATTTGAAATTTTTTTATGAAGTCTCTCCGAATAGGCTCACCTATTTGGGTATGATGTCAGAAAGAACTTGGGGCTTGGTTCTTAAGAGGTCCTCGGTGACCCTCCTCCCTTATTTTTCCGCCTGGTCATATTCACGTAGAGCTACTGAAAGGGGTTGACCGAATATTTTTTTTGCTCAAATTGTATTTATAATTATGCATTTTTACAAGAAACTAATTGAACTCTCTATATCGGCCCATCGATCGATATAAGAATTTTTTTTAAAAAAACAAAAATTATTTTTTCAAAACCGTTGGTTTTATTTACGATTGTTTGTTGTTGCTTATACAAACCAAATCCATATAAACCTGTCGTTTTATATGTTGACTGATCAAGATTTTTTCTCCTGTTGTAGAAAAATGTCGATCAAGATTGATTTTCCCATCCTTGAAGCCTCTGGCAAGAACTACTTGGACTGGACGCAAGACATCCAGAACCATCTAGATGCGCAGGGCCTCTTGGACGTCATCTATAACGAGGAAGAGCGTGAAGTGGAAGTCACTCGCTCAATGAACGCTAAAGCGATGATTCTATTCCGCAGGCATTTATCTGACGCCATGAAGGCGGAGTTCATTGAAATCTCCTCGCCGAAGACGCTATGGGACTCTCTGAACGAGCGCTTCGACTACCAGAAGACCATATGGCTGCCTGAAGCGTGCCATGACTGGTTAAACCTGCGTTTCCAAGACTTCAAGAGTGTAACTGATTACAACAATGAAGTCTGCAGGATTCGATCACTTCTCCAATACTGCGATGAGATATTAACCGACAGTGATCTATTGGAGAAAACATACACCACATTTCCTTCCACTGACAACTTGCTCCAGAAGCAATACCGTCAGTCTAAGTTCACCAAGTTTCTCGAGCTCATCATCCAGCTTTTACTAGACGAGAAGAACAGTCTCATTTTAATGAGAAACAACAATTATCGTCCTGCTGGAACAAAGGCAATTCCAATGCCTGATGCAAATGCTCTCCGTGGACCAAATCCATGGTAGAAACGAGACAAGGGCCAGTCGTCCCAGCCAAGGAACAGAGGCGAGTTTAAGTCTCGTCACCCAAAGCGAGGTTCTAACAAGAACCAAGAACCTTTGACTCCTAGACAGTCCCATGGTAAGAACCAACGGGCCAGTCGTCCCAAAGCGAGAGTGGAAGGCCAAGCGTCTACTCTCTGCTACAAATGTGGTGCTTATGGTCATATGCAACGAACTTGCAGGGCAACCCCCCAAGAAGTTGATAACTATCACAAGGGGCACCGGGCCGAAGCAAATCTGGTCAACGAGTGCAAAAATCTAAATCTTGAGACCCCCGATTTTATAGCAGAAATGGAAGAATGAATCTCCATTTTCTCTCTATATTTGATTTAAGTCATAAAACTTTTGGTGGTTTGTATTTTCTGTTTTCTCAATAAATTAAAGTTCTATTTCGAGCACTTTCCTCAAACGTGTGACAAACTTTAATTTTCTTTACTTATAAGCATGGACCACGGGGCAGTAGATTGTCTGGTTTATAGTAGAATGACTCACACTATCTTGAGAGATAAATCATACTTTATCTCCTATACGCCTAAAGTAACCTCAGTGACAACCATTTCGGGACCCTCAACCCTTGTTCAAGATTTTGGCAAAGCCCGTTTTTCGTTGTCCAATGGTACTCTCGTTGAAGTATCAGAGGCCTTATATTCTCCAAGGTCCAGTCGTACCTTACTGAGTTTTAAGGATATTCGAGAAAACGGATTTCATGTTGAAACTGCTCGAGAACATGGCTTCGAGTATCTTTTCATTACCTCCACTCAGTACGGCCAAAAGCGTATCATGGAGAAGTTGAAAAGTCTTTCAAGTGGTTTGTATCTCACTACGATATAACACATCGAGAGTAATCTCATCATTCACCGAGCGCCAGTTGATGAGAGCTTTTTTATGCTATGGCATGACCGGCTGGGTCATCCGGGTCAAAATACGATGCTTCGCACTATGAATGCATCACATGGGCATCCTCTTGGAGGAAAGAATTTTGTTATAAATCCGAAAAGCCTTTGCCAAGCTTGCTCGATTGGGAAGACGAATCTCAAGCCGCTCCATGTGAAACCTACGAGATTGGTTTCTCAATTCCTTGAAAGAATTCATGGAGATATTTGTGGACCAATCCTACCAACATGTGGACCATTTAAATACTTCATGGTTTTGGTTGATGCATCGACTAGATGGTCACACGTAGTGTTGTTGTCCACCCAAAATACAGCGTTTCCTAAACTCCTCGCCCAGATCATTAAGTTAAGGGCTCATCATCCGGATTATCCGATAAAGTCTATTAGACTTGATAATGCCGCGGAGTTTACATCGAAGACTTTCGATGACTATTGCATGACTTTGGGAATAAATCTTGAACACCCTGTTGTGTATGTTCATACCCAAAATGGCCTAGCGGAAGCTTTTATGAAGCGACTGCAAGTGATAGCACGGACCTTGGTTATGCGCACCAAACTCCCACTATCTGCATGGGGCTACGCAATTTTACATGCTGCAAATTTGGTTCGTCTGAGGCCCATGGCCACCCAACCACTTTTCGCGTACCAGCTGGTTACTGGATGTGAGCCTGACATCTCACATTTACGCGTGTTTGGGTGCCTAGTCAATGTTCCAATTGAGCCGATAAGGCGTTCAAAATTTGGACCTCAAAAGCGACGGGGAATATATGTCGGTTATAACTCCCCGTCCATCATTCTCTATTTAGAGCCCTTGACAGGCAATCTCTTTACCGCGAGACATGCGGATTGTGACTTTGATGGGGCAATCTTTCCGTCGTTAGGGGGAGAAATGCACGCTAACGTTGGAGAGGAACGACGTGAATTAGCGTGGCATGTGCCCGCTTTTGCTCATCATGATCCTCCCTCTGCACATAGTGATAAGGAAGTACAGAGGATTCTAGGTCTGCAAGGTATTACAAATCAAATGCCAGACGCATTTAGCGACCTAGCAAAAGTTACGAGATCAATTATACCTGCTGCAAATGTGCCTGCAAGGATAGACGTCCCTGAGAGACGCCATGTTCCTGTGAAACATGTTGCTCCGGTCGAACCCGTTGAGCAAAGGACGCTGCTATCGGCCGTCCAGTCCGCCGCTATTCCCAAAAAGAAGGAAAGACCGGTTGATTCCAAAGATGTTCTGCCCCAAAAGTGGAGAAATCTTGTTAAAAGTATTTTGCCACATGAGATCATTAAGGATCACTGCGATGTATTAGAAGAGCGCATTCCATATGAAACGTATATTCCTAATCATGCCGATAACCTCGAAATATCCGTCAAGTACGCTAGCTTAGACGATATTTTGAAGCGAAACGAAACTGTCATCGATGATGTGTTCATATACTCAGTGGCCACTGACATTATGAGCAATAATGACATGGAACCTCGTAACGTTGCCGAGTGTCAACGACGAACGGACTGGCCACGATCGAAACAAGCAATCCTTGCTGAATTAGATTCCTTAGCGAAAAGAAGCGTGTTTGGACCTGTAGCTCCAACACCACCCAATGTTAAACCAGTTGGTCACAAATGGGTTTTTCTAAGGAAGAGTAATGAGAATAATGAGATTGTGCGATACAAGGCTCGCCTTGTGGCGCAAGGCTTCTCACAACGCCCTGGAATTGATTACGAAGAGACGTATTCTCCCGTAATGGACGTCATAACGTTCCGCTACTTAATCAGTTTAGTAGTTTTCGAAAAACTGAATATACAGATCATGGATGTGGTCCCAGCCTATCTCTACGGGGATCTGGACACAGAGATATACATGAGAGTCCCTAAAGGACTAAAAATGCCTGAATCAAGTAGTTCCCGACCACGGAACGCGTTCTCGATTAGACTGAGGCGTTCGCTATATGGATTGAAACAATCCGAGCGAATGTGGTATAACCGCCTAAGCGAATACTTGATCGGTCTGGGATACATTAATAACGAACTTTGCCCATGTGTGTTCATAAAGAAATCCACTTTAGGATACGCAATCATCGCGGTCTATGTAGATGACATGAATCTCATAGGAACCGAAAAAGACTTGTCAGAAACTGCTGATATCCTGAAGAGGGAATTCGAGATGAAGGATCTTGGGAAGACACGATTTTGCCTCGGCCTGCAGATCGAGCACCGTAAAGATGGAATTTTTGTCCATCAAGCGAACTACACCCAAAAGGTGTTGAGACGCTTTAGTCATTTTGACGTTAAGCCATCCACTACTCCCATGATCGTCCGCTCTCTAGACATTACTAAGGACCCATTCCGTCCAAAGGAGGACGACGAAGAGATATTGAGTCCTGAGTGCTCTTATCTGGGTACAATAGGCACTTTATTGTACTTGGCCCAATGTACTAGACCGGACATCTCGTTTGCTGTGAATTGTCTAGCTCGACACAGCACTGTGCCAACACGCCACCATTGGAATGGCATAAAAGACATTTTCCGCTACCTTAAGGGTACTACGGACTTGGGCTTATTCTATCCCTACGCGGTTTTGAGTGAGTCCAACGCTCTTTGCACTCGAAACAACGCGACCCTTGTTGGCTACGTCGATACAGGATACTTATCTGATCCGCACAAGGGGCGTTCCCAATCTGGTTTCATCTTTACCATTGGGAACACGGCAATTTATTGGAGGTCTCGCAAACAGACCTTAGTGGCTACTTCAACGAACCACTCTGAGCTACTCGCGCTCTATGAGGCGACTAGAGAGTGTGTATGGCTTCGAGCTGTTATTGGCCATATTCGAAGTACATGTAATCTTCCATATGACCCAGATGAACCTGTTGTCGTCTATGAGGACAATACTGTTGTTATTGATCAAGCGAAACATGGTTACATCAAAGGAGATGCTACCAAGCACATATCGCCCAAGTTGTTCTTTACACATGAACAACAAGCGCTTCAGAAGATTGAAGTACAACACATTGGATCGAAGAATAACCGTGCAGACTTGTTCACCAAGTCACTGCCGAAACACTCGTTCCAGAAACATGTCAGAGCAATTGGACTTAGGAAACTTTCAGAGCTAGCCTAAGTAAAACATGTTTCCTGTACCTTGTTGTGTGCATGTGAGGGGAAGGGCCCCAACGAGCGCCTCCAAACGCCCTGTTGTGCGTATATCCCGCACCCTGTCGAGTGCGAATGAAAAGGGAAGCATCCTGATGTATGCTTGTGTACTCTTTTTCCCTTCGACCAAAGTTTTTCCCACTGGATTTTCTTTGGCAAGGTTTTTAACGAGACACAGTTCAAATCTCTTATTCACTAAGGACTATTGTAATCAGGGGGAGTATCCAGTGTATACTTCTAATCCATCGTGTACTCTTTTGTCCTTCGATTAGCGGTTTTTTTCTACTGGATTTTCCCTGACAAGGTTTTTGACGAGGCACCTTTGCAATGGTTAGTTTACCCCCATCATCACTGACCTGTGTGTACTCTTTTGTCCTTCGACCAAAGTTTTTTCCACTGGGTTTTCTTTGGCAAGGTTTTTGACGAGGCACAAGTAGGTGGTCAAATTTGAATCAGCAAGCTACAGACAGATGAAAAAGCTCAGAGGTGTTTACAAGCAGAGTTTGTGAAGAGCCAAGGGGGAGTGTTGTAACTCATGGTAATCCTTCATGTTCCCAAGTGACTCTTCACCTTTGTAACTCCCAAGTGACTTTTCACTTTGTAACTCCCAACCTCTCTCTCCCTATATAAAGAGAGGTTGGGATGGCTTATAAAGACATATTGAGATATATTGATATACATTGGGAGTTTGAGCTAATTGTCCACACAACAATGACATCTTTATTATTAGTTAGCACCGTCATCCCATAGTTATAATTAGTTTCAACTAAGTGCAACATAACTAAAACCAATCCATGTAAAAATGTCCCCAACAAATGGTTCAATCCCACACAGTGCTATCTAGAACAATTTGGCCTGTTGTAACCGCAACAAGTAGACCTAGCAGTACCGGGGAGTGTGGGATAATGTGTGTTTGCTGAACCAGCCCAGTCGCAAAGTTCAATCAGCGGCAACCGCCGCCTGCAGCTGCGTTCACAAGCGGTGACCAACGCCTCTACGTACTCGCATGTTACTAAAGTACTGCTGCTTCTTTTCTTCTTCTTGGTGCTCGTGCTCCCATGCACAATCTGTTGTATGAATTTATAAAAAAAAACCAACTTTCAATAACTTTTGCTGTATTGATGTTAATTCCTATTAACTATTACCTTTTATTATCCATTTTATTGGTTATTTAATCCTAATAAATTATATTAATTCTATAGGTTAAGGGTTGTCTATATAATTAATGCATACTTTGTCTTGTTGAAGACACATCTTTTTGAGATAGCAACCACATGATTCTCCCCATTCTCTTCCTCCACAAATCACTACCATATAATTTATACTTTTCTATTTCAATCTCTCCTACTCTGGGCAAGAGCTAAGTCCGGGTCGTTCTTCCGAAACCGTGTACAGTGACGGAAAGCCGGTAGCAAGGGGTTTTACCACTAGGAGGATTCGAGATGATGTCTGCACATAGACCTCGAAAATCTCTTAGGGCAGTGCTTCGTGCATGACTTCCCCGTAGACTGGTATTTCTAACATTTTTTATTATTTTGTTATTCCATTTTTCATGATGATAAAAAATCTAACAATCTAAGAGATTTTTTGATTTTTTTTATGATCTATTTGACCGAAAAATGATACATGGCTTTACATATTGTTTTAATCGAAATTGATACTCTCTGTTAAAAGAATCAATTTACATGTCTGTCATGTTAAGAATTAAATTATTCTTTACTATATGTAATTTATTCTCTATCTTTTATATTTGATGACATTATTATTCAGTTTGATATTTGATAACATCATTATTCGGTGATATTAGAATTATGTGTTTGAATAATAGTGCAAACAACTGTTTGGATTCTCTATTTTCTATTGTATACATCACTGACTTTCAGGTAATTTACGAATTTTTCTTCTATTAGCTTTGTAACCCCCCTGAATTTCAGGGTTTATTTTTATTTTTCTGAATGAATTGTTTTCGATAAATATATTATTATTTAATTGTTTAGATCATTAATGTACCTTTCCATGACTTTGATTTCTGGAGCGTCAGGGATACCAATCTCTATAAACTCTCTTCACGAGTTTTGAAGTAGGCAAGATTATCTTCGTTTTGATATATCATGTCCCACTTAAATTCGTTTCTTTGTGCTCTTTTTGTATCGCGCAACTTCGGGTCAACTTAGACCAATTAATCATTGAATAATTATTCCCACTTTTATTTTTGATCTTCGTTTGCACGTTACCGTGACTTTTAATTTAGGAGCACGAGACCAGTCGTTTTCCCAGAACCAACTTCTTATGAATGATCTACTCGAGACCCTCTTCACCCATGACCTTCGTGTCCCACTCAGACACTCCATTTTGTGCTTTATTTTCTTCGCACAACTTTCGGGTCAATTTAGGTCGATTTATTTTCTACCGTAGAACCTGATTTATTTTCCAATTTAATTTCGGGACCCGACATCGATCCAACCTGTCAACCCAAAGTATGGACGTGGCCCATATGAAGCCTACTACCCACATGACGCTTGTGTCCCATTTATTGGAGTCCCTGTATATTATTTATTTACCCGTGATTATAAATACCCTATTTAATTCAATTATTGCACCCGGTCCGATTTCGACCCGACCCGGCTCGACCAAACCCGAACCCAAGCTCCATATTATTCTCCCATGACTGCCCAAATACCCCACATGATTTTTCTATCTTTCCTATTTTGAAAATATCTTTTCATCTCTCTATTTTTACAAATATCTCATTTTTATTGCTTGTATATATATATATATATATATATATATATATATATATATATATATATATATATACACACACACACACACACACACACACACACACACACACACACACATATATATATATATATATATATATATATATATATATATATATATATATATATATATATATATATATATATATAAATACATCACTCTTTCTCTCTCCTATTACACCTCACAGCACAGCCATCACACCCCCCTATTCCTAGCCGAACATCCCCCTCTCTCTATAATATTTCTCTCTCTATCTCTCTTTATATATATATACATATACATATATATATATACATACTTCTCTCTCTCTCACTCCCATTTAAAACACCAACACACCACCTCAACCCCCCCATACTGCCAGCAAGAGAACACCCCCCCACAGGACCGACTTCCCCCCCTCTCTCTCTCTCTCTCACAAATATCCACTCTCTCTCTCTCTCTTTATTATATATTCACCCACACATACATCTCTCTCTTTCTCAACACATAAACCACACACACACCACTCCACCACAGCCGACTCCTCCCCTGGCCGAACTCCCCTCCCCCTCACTGCCGACCACCCTCTCCTCCTCCTACATCATCTTCATCACCATCATCATCATCATCATCATCATCATCATCATCATCCACCCTCACCATCACCATTCATCAACACCACCACTCCCACCATGCAACCCCGCCGCCGCCGCCGGCGAGCTTTCCTCCGCCGCTGCGCCAATCCGGCGACCACCCCGCATGCAGCAGCAGCTCCGGCAGCAGCTGCAGTAGGCAGCAGCGCACCGAAGCGCACGTGCGCGCGCGCAGGCCGCCGTCGTGCGCCGCCGCGCCGCCGCGCGGCCGCCGTGGGTACCCCCCCCCCCGGCGCGTGACCCCCGACGACCTCTCCCTGTACACCACCGGCCTCCCCGACGTGTTAAACACATGATTCGTGCGTTTCGTACGAGATCCCGTCGGCGCGCGCGAGTTTTGAACTCGAAAAATGGCGCTCCGTCGTAGCAAGTTCGCACGTATTTTTCGAGAGATCCGACCATTGGATCGACAAATTCTTCGATCCGTCGCAATCTCGGTATATCCATCTTCACTCCTGTCAATTTTTGTCCGTTAAATTCGTCATTTGATACCTCAAAACTGGCCACCAAGTTAACGTTTTAAATTGAACTGTTTTTGGATAGTTTCGTGGAGCCATCTTCGTCAGCTTGTAACTTCGCCGTCGTGTAACACCCTGTTTTCTGAAATTAGGGATTTTTGAAAATTTATTATTTTATTATCATATTAGTGGTATTTTAGTCATGGCATGATTTTCTGGTGAATTTAGTTAAGTTAAATCATTTCTAGAGTCATGCTAAGTCATGACTTATGACTTTATGTTTTTGGTTAGTGTAACTTATTGTAAACCCTAGTTTCCTTAACCTAGACATTGCCATGACCATGTGAACTTGACCATAGGCTTAGAATATCATTTTAGTGATTTTTGGCCTAAGGGGTATTTTGGTAATTTTTTAGAAATTAAGGAGGATTAGTGAGATTTCACTATTCATGGACTTTTGTTTAGTGACTTGATAATCCCTAACTTAGATTACCCTAATCTATAGGTTAATCCCTAACCTAGAATGACTAAGGGTTAGATATTAACTTTAGGTCAAGTTTAGAAATATCTAAACTACCTTTATTAGATCTTTTGCTTAAATTGTGCAAAAGATCTATTTTTGGCACAAGTCCTTTTCTTAGCCACTAAGGGTTGAACCAACACCCCCCCCCATGCTTGGCCGGCCAAGGGGTACCCCCTAGCTGGTGCACACTCTATATAACCCCTTGTGTTCATCCATGAATTAATTTACATGAAATTAATTCCTAGAAAATCACATTTTCTTCAAACACCCATATCTTGATCATTCTTGATCCAAATTGACTCTAGTCTCTTGCATTGGGACCCTACAACACCAAGGGAGCTAAGGGAGGCTAGCAATCAAGAATTTGGAGGCTTTTGTCATCATCAAGTTGAAGAACAACACCCCCCTCTTCTTTGAATTTCCTTGAAATTCACCAATAGGTAAATTTCCACAAACCTAGTTAAATTCCTATTTTTCTTTCATAGATGCATTCATATAGGGATAACAATATTGTGGGTAAAGTTTGGTAAGATTTTGATGTGTTTTGGTGTCGTGTTGGACACGTATCCTACTAGTCTAGAACCCTAATTTTACTCACTGTTTGAGCACTGTCATTGTGTATTTTGATCACTGTTTTTCCAAACTCTTTGAACAAAAACCTAGCCTAGCTAACCCTAACCCTAATCCTATGTCACTGGACACAATTTGACCTTGTGTCGTGTCCAAGAATGGACACACAAGCTCTCGGGACACAGGGCAGTACACAGGAATTGTGTCCTGCTACCACAGTGTCCCCACGCACTGTAGAAGCCACGTGGACACGCCAAAATTGGCACAGAGCACGGGGCAATGACTGACAGGTCATCCCCAAAGTTTGGGATGACCTCGTGTCGTGTCGGACACGGAATCGACCCCGCAAGGGTCGTTCTAAACACTGTGTACACACGCACAGACACTATACTTTGAACGTGTCGTGTCTACTGTACACGACACGTAGACACTTGGTACTGACATGGACACGAAGCCTGTATGTAGGCGAACACATTGGACACAACCACGTAGTGTCACGTGTCCCATGTCGCGAGCACGAGACACGCGAAAACGCGACGACACAGTCTGAAACACGTAATTTGGGGTTTCTGATACGCGTGTCGTGTCCCCTCTACACGACACGTGGACACGTATCAGGCCCATGGACACGAAGCCCAACCCTAGGCGCACCTTCGGGCACGAGCACGAGGCCTGTGTCGCTTTGTGTCGTGTCCTAGACTACTTTGAGTTTTACACTGTAACAGTGTACACTGGTTTACCCGTGTGATTTCAAATCATTGTGGACACGTCGTGTCGTGTCGTGACACAGTGTCAGGCTGCTAGGGACCTAGCCTAACCTAGGGGCTATCATTACCAACCAAGTTTGGGTCATCTTAGGTCGATTTGATTGATGTTTGAGCTAACCCAAGTTGGGTTTTCACAGTGCATTTCCTGTTTCCTGAAAATTCACAGATTTTGCAAAATCGAATTTTGATTCGATTTTGCTAATGATTTATGTATTATATTAATGTATTTTAATGTGTATATATGTAGTATATGTGTATGTGAGAGTGTGGGTCGATTTTGGGGTAATTTGGTATTGTGTGGGTTAAGTTATACATATATACCTATGTATGTATATATGTATGATGTGTGTGTGTGTGTGTGGATGGGTTTGAGTTCAGGAAAACCTGAACACACACCCCCCCTGTTTCACTCAGTCTCTCAGTCTCTCTCTCTCACTAAGTCTCTCTCTCTATGTCTTATATATATATATATAGTATATATATAGGTATTATATATATAGATATATATGTATATATATATATTGATATATATATGTATTAGTATTAGATACATATATGTATATATATGTGTGGTTGTATATTATATGATATTCCTATATTGGGTATTGGGTTAGATAGATTCATACATCTATATATGTATCATATATATATATATGTATATGTTCCCAACTATAGGTTATATAGAAAACCTAGACTATTGGCCTATGGCCTAGGATTACTAGCCTATGGCTTGGGGCTAGCCCTAATGACCCTAAACCCATTGTTGACCCTTGTTGACTGAAAGTTGACCAAAGTCAACTTTAGGTCAAGGATGACCTAGTTCACCTAGAATTAACTAGGAATGACCTAAAACAACTAGTTTGACTAGTTTGACTAAAACCCTAACTAGTTGACTAGTGTTGACCTAACTTTGACTAGTTTGACCAAGAGTTGACTTTTGACCAGATTGACTTAGAATCATGTAGTTTGCATAGTAGACTTCATTTTTACTATTTAGAACACATTGTGACTTGTGTTGCTCTGATCAGGAGCCAGACACCTCTCCTCAGACTGCATATTCTCTACAGACATTCATACAGCAGGCGAGTACATTCTCTGACCGTTTCATACTTGTTCAGGCTTTACTTCTCGCTCTAGATTACTTTACTTGTTGCTGTCACATTTGTAACACG
Source organism: Iris pallida (assembly GCA_029216955.1). Lineage (NCBI taxonomy): Eukaryota > Viridiplantae > Streptophyta > Magnoliopsida > Asparagales > Iridaceae > Iris > Iris pallida. Next base: position 24,449,387 of record JANAVB010042420.1, on the reverse strand, counting down.
GATTGGTACTATATGGATCTTTACATGAGATGTTATCCCTCTCGGGAGCATCGGATACTTCATGTTATGTGTGTTTCACTATCATCATGTACTCCTATGCTTCCATCATTCATGTGCACTCATGTGATCATGTACTCTCATGTTTACTGAGCCCTCATGTATACTATCATGTGCACCCTTTCATGGGCCCCATGTGATATCATGTATAAATAACGTAACCTGTATAGATCCTTGTGTATTGGTTGGGGAAACGGGGGAGTAGAAGTGGACATGTGAATAATTCCAAAGTAGTGTAATCATGTGCAAACTCAGTAGTGTAATCATGTATAAATTCTAGCCATTCACATGCCTATCTTGTGCTCTACATCACTAGTCACTTATAGTTCTCTATATACAGTAGATATTTCATTACAGCTATCTCTTTTACAGCGTATATTTCCTTTCAGCAGTTCATGTATCTTACTCTATTGCCTGTATCGTATTTCCTAACCTGATATGCACTGTGTGAGATGTATTATGCTCGTTCCCGTCCTGATTGGACCTGTTGAAAATATTACAGAGGATGAGGACGAGGCTTGGGTGACTACCTATTATGGAGCAGGGCTAGATGACACTTGTACCGAGGACCCTCAGCAGGTTCCACCTACAGCTGAGGAGGATGTTCCAGTAGTCTAGACCAGTTTAGTCTAGATAGTCTTTTCTATATCATTTTGTCTCATATTTGAGTTGTATTTTGAGATGTGGAGATGTATAGACTCTTAGACTTATTGTATTATGAGTTGACATTCTGGATGTTTGTATCTTAGACACTTAGTCTTATTTCATCTATGCTATGGTTTCTCTGAGTTGCTATCTATCTATCTGTTCTTCATTTTTCTACCTTAGATGTGATTGAGACTTATGTTATGTTGTTACCTCCATTCGGAGAGTATGAACTGTACAGGTACCTTTATACTGTTAGATGATTTACCTAGGACAGCGTTCTACCGCCGACACTGCGGCGTAGGCTGGACGTACCCACTTCTCGTGCCCTTACTCTAGGGTGCGGGTCGTGACACGTTTTTAGTGGTGGCCCATGCAGGTCCAGTTTATGTGGTGGTATTCGAACTAGAGTATCGCCACAGCCTGCAGTAGGAAATAGGATGTAGTTGAGGTACTCAATCACATTAGGAAAAACTCTTATCTAAATCCCTGCTATCTAAATTCTTGCTGATATTGTCTTTCTTTTGAAATAAACTGTCTCCTTTGACTATATCGTTTCTTCTCCGTATTTTGACTTTCTTGTTAATCTGTCTTCAGGATGGTGGAGACACGATCGCAGCGTCTCGGTCCAGGTGACACCACTGAGAGGTCTGCCACCTCTCGTCCAGCTCACCAGGACCCGGGGACTGCAGCTCCCCTTACTCCAGCTCATGTGGGAGCTTCTGCCACGTTTGGGGGTGCACCTCTACTTATTCGGGGGACCATCCCAGCTACCCCAGACATGCCTCCCCCGCAGTTTCGTCAGCCTCAGTTCCAGCAGCACCAGCAGCACCAGCAGCACCAGCAGTACCAGCAGGAGTACCAGCAGCAGATGCCATCTGGATATGTGGATGCTGCGCAGATGTTTTCATATTTCCAGCAGTTTCTAGAGTCGCAGCAGACCCAGCAGCAGCGACAGACGACGGCATTTACTAGAGGCATCGAGATGTCCCCTTTCGAGGCACTGTACGGGCGTAGATGTCGTACACCCTTGTCTTGGGATGATGTAGGGGAGCGAGTTTTATTGGGGCCTGAGATGGTTGTAGATGCAGCAGAGAAGGTGAAGCTTATCAGAGATCGGCTTCGCGTGGCGCAGGACAGACATCGGCATTGGGCCGATAGCCACCGCAGACCTTTGGAGTTTGAGGTACAGTTTAGAGATAGGATTAGAACTAGGTTGTCTTGTTTGTGTTTTGTTAATCATGTTTGTTTATCATAATTAATTGAGACCTTGTTTATGATTAGGTCGGAGACCAGGTATTCCTGAGGATATCTCCGACACGTGGCACGATACGTTTTGGTGGAGGTGGGAAGCTTAGCCCGCGTTTCATTGGCCCTTTCGTTATCAGCGGGAGAGTCGGAGACGTGTCTTACAGGCTAGACTTACCACCAGCATTGGTTGGAGTCCACAACGTATTTCACGTGTCGCAGTTGAGACGGTATGTGGCAGATCCTAGCCATGTACTTGATCATTCCGAGATCGAGGTTGGTCCTACTCTTCGTTATCCAGAGCAGCCTGTTGAGATTCTGGATCGACGGGAGAAGGCATTGAGGAACCAGACGATACCATTGGTTCGTGTCGCATGGAGGCATCATTCTCCAGGAGAGTCCACCTGGGAACGGGAGGATGAGATGCGTGAGCGATACCCTTATCTATTTGTACCTTGAGGTATGATTTCTATCCTTCTCATTATTCAGTTTCGTCTTAAATTTCGAGGACGAAATTATTGTTAGGAGGGTAGACTTGTAACACCCTGTTTTCTGAAATTAGGGATTTTTGAAAATTTATTATTTTATTATCATATTAGTGGTATTTTAGTCATGGCATGATTTTCTGGTGAATTTAGTTAAGTTAAATCATTTCTAGAGTCATGCTAAGTCATGACTTATGACTTTGTGTTTTTGGTTAGTGTAACTTATTGTAAACCCTAGTTTCCTTAACCTAGACATTGCCATGACCATGTGAACTTGACCATAGGCTTAGAATATCATTTTAGTGATTTTTGGCCTAAGGGGTATTTTGGTAATTTTTTAGAAATTAAGGAGGATTAGTGAGATTTCACTATTCATGGACTTTTGTTTAGTGACTTGATAATCCCTAACTTAGATTACCCTAATCTATAGGTTAATCCCTAACCTAGAATGACTAAGGGTTAGATATTAACTTTAGGTCAAGTTTAGAAATATCTAAACTACCTTTATTAGATCTTTTGCTTAAATTGTGCAAAAGATCTATTTTTGGCACAAGTCCTTTTCTTAGCCACTAAGGGTTGAACCAACACCCCCCCCCCCATGCTTGGCCGGCCAAGGGGTACCCCCTAGCTGGTGCACACTCTATATAACCCCTTGTGTTCATCCATGAATTAATTTACATGAAATTAATTCCTAGAAAATCACATTTTCTTCAAACACCCATATCTTGATCATTCTTGATCCAAATTGACTCTAGTCTCTTGCATTGGGACCCTACAACACCAAGGGAGCTAAGGGAGGCTAGCAATCAAGAATTTGGAGGCTTTTGTCATCATCAAGTTGAAGAACAACACCCCCCTCTTCTTTGAATTTCCTTGAAATTCACCAATAGGTAAATTTCCACAAACCTAGTTAAATTCCTATTTTTCTTTCATAGATGCATTCATATAGGGATAACAATATTGTGGGTAAAGTTTGGTAAGATTTTGATGTGTTTTGGTGTCGTGTTGGACACGTATCCTACTAGTCTAGAACCCTAATTTTACTCACTGTTTGAGCACTGTCATTGTGTATTTTGATCACTGTTTTTCCAAACTCTTTGAACAAAAACCTAGCCTAGCTAACCCTAACCCTAATCCTATGTCACTGGACACAATTTGACCTTGTGTCGTGTCCAAGAATGGACACACAAGCTCTCGGGACACAGGGCAGTACACAGGAATTGTGTCCTGCTACCACAGTGTCCCCACGCACTGTAGAAGCCACGTGGACACGCCAAAATTGGCACAGAGCACGGGGCAATGACTGACAGGTCATCCCCAAAGTTTGGGATGACCTCGTGTCGTGTCGGACACGGAATCGACCCCGCAAGGGTCGTTCTAAACACTGTGTACACACGCACAGACACTATACTTTGAACGTGTCGTGTCCACTGTACACGACACGTAGACACTTGGTACTGACATGGACACGAAGCCTGTATGTAGGCGAACACATTGGACACAACCACGTAGTGTCACGTGTCCCATGTCGCGAGCACGAGACACGCGAAAACGCGACGACACAGTCTGAAACACGTAATTTGGGGTTTCTGATACGCGTGTCGTGTCCCCTCTACACGACACGTGGACACGTATCAGGCCCATGGACACGAAGCCCAACCCTAGGCGCACCTTCGGGCACGAGCACGAGGCCTGTGTCGCTTTGTGTCGTGTCCTAGACTACTTTGAGTTTTACACTGTAACAGTGTACACTGGTTTACCCGTGTGATTTCAAATCATTGTGGACACGTCGTGTCGTGTCGTGACACAGTGTCAGGCTGCTAGGGACCTAGCCTAACCTAGGGGCTATCATTACCAACCAAGTTTGGGTCATCTTAGGTCGATTTGATTGATGTTTGAGCTAACCCAAGTTGGGTTTTCACAGTGCATTTCCTGTTTCCTGAAAATTCACAGATTTTGCAAAATCGAATTTTGATTCGATTTTGCTAATGATTTATGTATTATATTAATGTATTTTAATGTGTATATATGTAGTATATGTGTATGTGAGAGTGTGGGTCGATTTTGGGGTAATTTGGTATTGTGTGGGTTAAGTTATACATATATATACCTATGTATGTATATATGTATGATGTGTGTGTGTGTGTGTGGATGGGTTTGAGTTCAGGAAAACCTGAACACACACCCCCCCTGTTTCACTCAGTCTCTCAGTCTCTCTCTCTCACTAAGTCTCTCTCTCTATGTCTTATATATATATATATAGTATATATATAGGTATTATATATATAGATATATATGTATATATATATATTGATATATATATGTATTAGTATTAGATACATATATGTATATATATGTGTGGTTGTATATTATATGATATTCCTATATTGGGTATTGGGTTAGATAGATTCATACATCTATATATGTATCATATATATATATGTATATGTTCCCAACTATAGGTTATATAGAAAACCTAGACTATTGGCCTATGGCCTAGGATTACTAGCCTATGGCTTGGGGCTAGCCCTAATGACCCTAAACCCATTGTTGACCCTTGTTGACTGAAAGTTGACCAAAGTCAACTTTAGGTCAAGGATGACCTAGTTCACCTAGAATTAACTAGGAATGACCTAAAACAACTAGTTTGACTAGTTTGACTAAAACCCTAACTAGTTGACTAGTGTTGACCTAACTTTGACTAGTTTGACCAAGAGTTGACTTTTGACCAGATTGACTTAGAATCATGTAGTTTGCATAGTAGACTTCATTTTTACTATTTAGAACACATTGTGACTTGTGTTGCTCTGATCAGGAGCCAGACACCTCTCCTCAGACTGCATATTCTCTACAGACATTCATACAGCAGGCGAGTACATTCTCTGACCGTTTCATACTTGTTCAGGCTTTACTTCTCGCTCTAGATTACTTTACTTGTTGCTGTCACATTTGTAACACGGATTGGTACTATATGGATCTTTACATGAGATGTTATCCCTCTCGGGAGCATCGGATACTTCATGTTATGTGTGTTTCACTATCATCATGTACTCCTATGCTTCCATCATTCATGTGCACTCATGTGATCATGTACTCTCATGTTTACTGAGCCCTCATGTATACTATCATGTGCACCCTTTCATGGGCCCCATGTGATATCATGTATAAATAACGTAACCTGTATAGATCCTTGTGTATTGGTTGGGGAAACGGGGGAGTAGAAGTGGACATGTGAATAATTCCAAAGTAGTGTAATCATGTGCAAACTCAGTAGTGTAATCATGTATAAATTCTAGCCATTCACATGCCTATCTTGTGCTCTACATCACTAGTCACTTATAGTTCTCTATATACAGTAGATATTTCATTACAGCTATCTCTTTTACAGCGTATATTTCCTTTCAGCAGTTCATGTATCTTACTCTATTGCCTGTATCGTATTTCCTAACCTGATATGCACTGTGTGAGATGTATTGTGCTCGTTCCCGTCCTGATTGGACCTGTTGAAAATATTACAGAGGATGAGGACGAGGCTTGGGTGACTACCTATTATGGAGCAGGGCTAGATGACACTTGTACCGAGGACCCTCAGCAGGTTCCACCTACAGCTGAGGAGGATGTTCCAGTAGTCTAGACCAGTTTAGTCTAGATAGTCTTTTCTATATCATTTTGTCTCACATTTGAGTTGTATTTTGAGATGTGGAGATGTATAGACTCTTAGACTTATTGTATTATGAGTTGACATTCTGGATGTTTGTATCTTAGACACTTAGTCTTATTTCATCTATGCTATGGTTTCTCTGAGTTGCTATCTATCTATCTGTTCTTCATTTTTCTACCTTAGATGTGATTGAGACTTATGTTATGTTGTTACCTCCATTCGGAGAGTATGAACTGTACAGGTACCTTTATACTGTTAGATGATTTACCTAGGACAGCGTTCTACCGCCGACACTGCGGCGTAGGCTGGACGTACCCACTTCTCGTGCCCTTACTCTAGGGTGCGGGTCGTGACACGTTTTTAGTGGTGGCCCATGCAGGTCCAGTTTATGTGGTGGTATTCGAACTAGAGTATCGCCACAGCCTGCAGTAGGAAATAGGATGTAGTTGAGGTACTCAATCACATTAGGAAAAACTCTTATCTAAATCCCTGCTATCTAAATTCTTGCTGATATTGTCTTTCTTTTGAAATAAACTGTCTCCTTTGACTATATCGTTTCTTCTCCGTATTTTGACTTTCTTGTTAATCTGTCTTCAGGATGGTGGAGACACGATCGCAGCGTCTCGGTCCAGGTGACACCACTGAGAGGTCTGCCACCTCTCGTCCAGCTCACCAGGACCCGGGGACTGCAGCTCCCCTTACTCCAGCTCATGTGGGAGCTTCTGCCACGTTTGGGGGTGCACCTCTACTTATTCGGGGGACCATCCCAGCTACCCCAGACATGCCTCCCCCGCAGTTTCGTCAGCCTCAGTTCCAGCAGCACCAGCAGCACCAGCAGCACCAGCAGTACCAGCAGGAGTACCAGCAGCAGATGCCATCTGGATATGTGGATGCTGCGCAGATGTTTTCATATTTCCAGCAGTTTCTAGAGTCGCAGCAGACCCAGCAGCAGCGACAGACGACGGCATTTACTAGAGGCATCGAGATGTCCCCTTTCGAGGCACTGTACGGGCGTAGATGTCGTACACCCTTGTCTTGGGATGATGTAGGGGAGCGAGTTTTATTGGGGCCTGAGATGGTTGTAGATGCAGCAGAGAAGGTGAAGCTTATCAGAGATCGGCTTCGCGTGGCGCAGGACAGACATCGGCATTGGGCCGATAGCCACCGCAGACCTTTGGAGTTTGAGGTACAGTTTAGAGATAGGATTAGAACTAGGTTGTCTTGTTTGTGTTTTGTTAATCATGTTTGTTTATCATAATTAATTGAGACCTTGTTTGTGATTAGGTCGGAGACCAGGTATTCCTGAGGATATCTCCGACACGTGGCACGATACGTTTTGGTGGAGGTGGGAAGCTTAGCCCGCGTTTCATTGGCCCTTTCGTTATCAGCGGGAGAGTCGGAGACGTGTCTTACAGGCTAGACTTACCACCAGCATTGGTTGGAGTCCACAACGTATTTCACGTGTCGCAGTTGAGATGGTATGTGGCAGATCCTAGCCATGTACTTGATCATTCCGAGATCGAGGTTGGTCCTACTCTTCGTTATCCAGAGCAGCCTGTTGAGATTCTGGATCGACGGGAGAAGGCATTGAGGAACCAGACGATACCATTGGTTCGTGTCGCATGGAGGCATCATTCTCCAGGAGAGTCCACCTGGGAACGGGAGGATGAGATGCGTGAGCGATACCCTTATCTATTTGTACCTTGAGGTATGATTTCTATCCTTCTCATTATTCAGTTTCGTCTTAAATTTCGAGGACGAAATTATTGTTAGGAGGGTAGACTTGTAACACCCTGTTTTCTGAAATTAGGGATTTTTGAAAATTTATTATTTTATTATCATATTAGTGGTATTTTAGTCATGGCATGATTTTCTGGTGAATTTAGTTAAGTTAAATCATTTCTAGAGTCATGCTAAGTCATGACTTATGACTTTGTGTTTTTGGTGCAAAATGGGTCCCACTTTTCGAGTCAACGGGTCACTTTGAGATCGGCTCATCGGAATCCAATTCTGAATATACCGTTGAGTTCGTATCGTCATTCTGGACTCGTTGACATATAATTTACTGAGTTTTGAAGGCATTTGCTTCGGCACGTATTTTCGTGCAAACCGGATACCAAGTGTCCGCGTCAACGTATCATTTTGAGATCGGCACATCGGAATTCCATTTTGGACATACCGTTAGGTTCGTATCATCATTCTAGATTCGTGGACATATAATTTGCTAGGTTTTGTAGACTTCTATTCTGACAGGTTTTTCGGTGCAAAGTGTGTCCAACGGCGGACATCATTTTGACCCGAAATTACCGTTTTGCCCCTGTGTCTAAATTGGACTTATGGGTAGGCAATTCTAGCTAATTTGACCGTTCTGGACACGTTGGTGATATTTATTTTATCATCCGACAACATCTGTAGATTTTGCTTATGAATTATACTTAATTTATAATTAATTATTTTCTAGAAATTGTTACTTTCTGGTTTTGAATTTTTATATATATTTTAATTTCTATAAAAATCTGGAAAAAGTTGTATTTAAATATTATGTTAATTTAGCTAATTTATTATAATTTTTCTAGCATTTATTAAGTGCTTTTGGTATTTTATAAAAATAGGAAAACAGAACTCATTTTCAGTATATTTATGTTTACTGATTTTTAATAAATATTTATGAAGGTTTATAAATTCCAGAAAAATTAGTATAAATTTCTATAATTAACAAAGATCATTTTGGTACTTTATTTTATATATATTTAAGCTTTTTGTCTATCTCAAAAATTGTTGGAACATAGTGTACAGTAGATTTAATTATTGAATAATTATGACTTGCAACTTTTTATGTTGTTTTGTGTTTTAGTCGTATTGGACCTCACCCCGCACTAGTGTAAAGACCCTAGAAAATTAGTTTGGATATAGTGTCACTCCACATTAGACTTTTATGCTAGGTCCCTACTTAGTTAGTGTCCAGTTAGGAGTCGTGTCACACCACTAGTGTAATATTGAACATAGCTTAGAACTGAGTTTGTATATCATTATTGATAGGACACCGGACATCTACATCTTCGTACTAGTATTCTTGCTTTGCTCGAGGCAAGTACATCTACAAACTCATTTACTGTCTTTTAATGCTAGAACATGTATTAACCCTGTTAAAATAAAAATACCGATCCTTGAGATAGCAAGTTAAATCTTCACATGTTGTATTACTTACAGTACCTGCCATGTTTAGTACAGTTCTTATATTTTCACATGCTTCTTACTGGTTTACAGCACATGTTTCACTATACATTATACTGCTCTGAGTATTCACATGCTTATACTGCTCCCAGTATCTCCCACATGTTTTTTTTACTGTTCTCGTATCTTTTACATATTAGAATATGGGTTATGGGGAAACTGACAGTTGAGTACATGATCACGACCCCCTTCTCCGTACGTATGTACCGAGCAAGGTCGTATTTTATATGTATACCTTGTCGTAGGCCTTTATCTCAAAGCGGATTTGTGCGTATGTACATCTGTCGCCGTTTCACTTGTACGGAAGTACATTTCATTATGTGCCCCCAGCACATTGTACATCTATTGACGATCACGTATCTGCTCTAGTTTTAAACATTAGATATACATGTGTCATCTTGACAAATGTATTTTTCCGTGATTTCAGTCATACCATGATTCCAGATATGCCATGTTCCCTATGTTACTATGATACTGTGATCCCAATTGTACCATGAGGCCACGTTTCCAGTATTTCCTGTTTTATAGACTTATCACACCATGTTTCTTGTTGTACATCTCTTTCATTATATGTTCAGTATTTTAGTTGTAGAGGTTGTACTTGCTCCCGTCCTGACAGGATAACGTTGTAGGTATACTTTCTGAGACGAAATGCTATGTGTTACATATTATGGCACTGATTTTGAGGACCTGGCCTTTGCTCCAGTAGAGGCCCCAGCGGGGAACCTTGTTTAGTTATCTTTCTTGTGTTTTGAGACTTAGACTTTGTCTGTACTTATATTTGGATACTGGACTTTGTCTTCAGTTAGATACTTTGGTTATGTACTATTAAGTCTGTGCTTATGTTACCTTCGCTTATAGATGCTGTGTTGTGATGAACTTTAAATATGATTTTAGAACTGTTAGCAGCTTAGATCCTTTATTGTCTATTCTTAGAACAGCTTACTACGCTTTAACCAAGCGTAGGCTGGACATGGCTCGGCCCGGCCCAACAATTTGGGTAACGGGTCGTGACATATTTTTTTGGCGGCCCATGCAGGTCCAGACTTAAGTTGTTTGGTTACGTTATTGTACCAAACATGCCTGCAATTAGGATCTAGGACAACTTGTTAACACTAGGGATAACATTTAGAACACCTAGAGGATTTCTAGAATTATAACATAGGAGAACTCGTCACAGCATAGGACCGTTAACTGTATTTAGTCTCTTGTTTGTATTTCAGTGGGTCAATTTAGACCAAGTTTGTACCCTTGGGATGACCCCTGAGGATCTTACTCTAATCTTACCTAGAATTCTGTTTCCATTTATTTCTATTTACTCTTCCTTAATTCATTGTTGAAATTGATTTCTGATTTTTGTTGTTGACTTTGATCTTGCATCGTGATAAATTTTATGGATTAAATTATGATATATCCTGATAAGATAAACGTTTGCTTTATTTATGGAGTTTAGAATTTATCGCAGCCATATTAGCTGGTATGACAAAAACATAGAGCCTGATTTCGGATATACTATCCTATTCATAGAATTTAGATTTTCTCGCAGCCATACCGGTTGGCGTGGCGAGGATTCTAGATAATATGATTATAGGGTGTATACCATAGTTATGACTCTATCGTTTATTACATATAAGCTTACTGGTGTGGCGAAAATTCTGGCAACATGATTTCAGGAAGATGTGTATGGTTATCAGATCATATCTCAACTTGGTTCACTTCATTATGACCAAATGAGCAAGAACAAATTCTTATCATCATTCTTCTTCGTCTTGATTAACTCTGTCCTATCTACAACAAGGATTATAGGTTCTCTAGGACTCTCCAATAGGATTGCTTTCATGTTATCTTTTGGACATAATTATTTTTGTGTTCCATCTTTCCTATGACTTGACTAAACTCTTCTTCGTTAACCTCTTGGATAATTCTTCTCGTTATGTATCTCGTTGTCTTCGTACCATTCTTGAAGATTTTTCGATAAACTTTCCTGTCTTGCTTGACCCCCCTTTAACTTGTTTGGACACTGTTATGGATTGCTTGACCCAGTCTTAGGCCTTGTTACCTTCTATTTGATAGACGACCGAAATAGCCAGACCTTGTTAACTGATTTTGTAGTATAACTATAAATGTATGGTGTGATTGTGATAAGCACTTTTCCTAGGGATTGGTTAGATTAAGCTTATAGGACAAGTATAAGTGACTGACTGTAGTAGACTTGGAAACCATTAAGAACGATTGTATTGATAGTATGACTTGATGATAGGGTATCTAAGATGGAGAAATGAGATCGTATATTGTTGTGACTATGGATTGAGGATTAGAATCTTGTGCTTAACAGTTTGAGGATTTAGCATTTGTAGAAATTTTGGTTGGTTATCTATTGCTAATTACATGTGATTAGAGGGTAGATCGATATGTGGATTGATATAGAATAAATTTGAATGTGTTATCGTATTGCGTACGAGATCGGGAAAATATCAGTTAAAAAGACATGGAACAAGACAAAGACATATGTACATTGGTAATTAATAAATCGGAAGTTTTGAAATCGAGGATTTTTATTCGGAGGACTTGTTGAGTAAAAAGAAGAAGGCTCTACGCCAAGGATAAAAATTGAACGTATGATTTCGAGGAGAAACTGTAGAAAAGGATTGACGACAAATAATACAAAGAGCCTTTGGATTGACAGAATAAGGATACTTAGGATACGATAAGGAAATCCAGTATTTACAATTGAGATTAAAAATATGATTGATGATTAAGCATTTTTGGGGTATAAACATACCCAAAGAATGGCCTATAGTTTAGGGTATACATAAAGGTTTCATGTTAGTATGGAAGATTTTAAAGGATATATGACGTAGTTTATGATAGAAGGATTTTGTTGAACCTGAACCAAAAAGATTGTAAGAAGAAACAGAAGAGATGATTACAAGGATAACAAATTGAGTATCGTTGCCAGAGCAGCTACATGTTATAGTTTGACCGGTTGGATGATTTTTAATTTCGAGGACGAAATTTTTATAAGGTGGGTAGGATGTAAGCCCCCTGAATTTCAGGGTTTATTTTTATTTTTCTGAATGAATTGTTTTCGATAAATATATTATTATTTAATTGTTTAGATCATTAATGTACCTTTCTATGACTTTGATTTCTGGAGCGTCAGGGATACCAATCTCTATAAACTCTCTTCACGAGTTTTGAAGTAGGCAAGATTATCTTCGTTTTGATATATCATGTCCCACTTAAATTTGTTTCTTTGTACTCTTTTTGTATCGCGCAACTTCGGGTCAACTTAGACCAAATAATCGTTGAATAATTATTCCCACTTTTATTTTTGACCTTCGTTTGCACGTTACCGTGACTTTTAAATTAGGAGCACGAGACCAGTCATTTTCCCAGAACCAACTTCTTATGAATGATCTACTCGAGACGCCCTTCACCCATGACCTTCGTGTCCCACTCAGACACTCCATTTTGTGCTTCATTTTCTTCGCACAACTTTCGGGTCAATTTAGGCCGATTTATTTTCTACCGTAGAACCTGATTTATTTTCCAATTTAATTTCGGGACCCGACATCGATCCAACCTGTCAACCCAAAGTATGGACGTGGCCCATATGAAGCCTACTACCCACATGACGCTTGTGTCCCATTTATTGGAGTCCCCGTATATTATTTATTTACCCGTGATTATAAATACCCTATTTAATTCAATTATTGCACCCGGTCCGATTTCGACCCGACCCGGCTCGACCAAACCCGAACCCAAGCTCCATATTATTCTCCCATGACTGCCCAAATACCCCACATGATTTTCCTATTTTTCCTATTTTGAAAATATCTCTTCCTCTCTCTATTTTTACAAATATCTCATTTTTATTGCTTGTATATATATATATATATATATATATATATATATATATATATATATATATATATATATATATATATATATATATATATATATACACACACACACACACACACACACACACACACACACATATATATATATATATATATATATATATATATATATATATAAATATATATATATATATATATATATATATATATATATATATATATATATATACACACACACACACACACACACACACACACACACACACACATATATATATATATATATATATATATATATATATATATATATATATATATATATATATATATAAATACATCACTCTCTCTTTCTCCTATTACACCTCACAGCACAGCCATCACACCCCCCCTATTCCTAGCCGAACATCCCCCTCTCTCTATAATATTTCTCTCTCTATCTCTCTTTATATATATATATATATACCTATACATATATATATACATACTTCTCTCTCTCACTCCCATTTAAAACACCAACACACCACCTCAACCCCCCATACTGCCAGCAAGAGAACACCCCCCCCACAGGACCGACTTCCCCCCTCTCTCTCTCTCACAAATATCCACTCACTCTCTCTCTCTCTCTCTCTCTCTCTCTCTTTATATTATATATTCCCCCACACATACATCTCTCTCTCTTTCTCAACACATAAACCACACACACACCACTCCACCACAGCCGACTCCTTCCCTGGCCGAACTCCCCTCCCCCTCACTGCCGACCACCCTCTCCTCCTCCTACATCATCTTCATCACCATCATCATCATCATCATCATCATCCACCCTCACCATCACCATTCATCAACACCACCACTCCCACCATGCAACCCCGCCGCCGCCGCCGGCGAGCCTTCCCCCGCCACCGCGCCAGGCCGACGACCACCCCGCATGCAGCAGCTGCTCTGGCAGCAGCTGCAGTAGGCAGCAGCGCACCGGCGCGCACGTGCGTGCGCGCACGGGCCGCCGTCGTGCGACGCCGCGCCGCCGCACGGCCGCCGTGGGCGACCCCCCCACCGGCGCGCGACCCCCGACGACCTCTCCCTGTCAACCACCGGCCTCCCCGACGTGTTAAACACACGATTCGTGCGTTTCGCACGAGATCCCGTCGGCGCGCGCGAGTTTTGAACTCGAAAAATGGTGCTCCGTCGCAGCAAGTTTGCACACATTTTTCGAGAGATTCGACCGTTGGATTGGCGAATTCTTCGCTCCGTCGCAATCTTGGTATATCCATCTTCACTCCTGTCAATATTCGTCCGTTAATTTCGTCATTTGATACCACAAAACTGGCCACCAAGTTAACGTTTTAAATTGAAATGTTTTTGGACAGTTTCGTGGAGCCAACTTCGTCAGCTTGTAACTTCGCCTTCGCAGCTCCGGTTGGTGCGCCACCAGTTCCTGTGCGTAGCTGGTATAACCCTCTTCCTGTCTCCTTTAGGTTTCGTTTCATTATAAGCACGTTCGGTTGGTCGAATTCGACGCCAAAGTTGGCCGTCCGAATTCTTTAATTTGTACTTGTTAAATTTTATTTTTGAACCCGGGACTCCGGATTCAATTTCTGATACCGCCAGTAGACTCGTGGCGTCATTCTGGCATGTTTTCATATAAAATTTGCTTGATTTGGAGAACGTGGACCCTGGCACGCATTTCGGTGCAAAACGGGTCCCACTTTTCGAGTCAACGGGTCACTTTGAGATCGGCTCATCGGAATCCAATTCTGGATATACCTTTGAGTTCGTATCGTCATTCTGGACTCGTTGACATATAATTTGCTGAGTTTTGAAGGCATTTGCTCCGGCACGCATTTTCGTGCAAAACAGATACCAAGTGTCCGCGTCAACGTATCATTTTGAGATCGGCACATCGGAATTCCATTTTGGACATACCGTTAGGTTCGTATCATCATTCTGGATTCGTGGACATATAATTTGCTAGGTTTTGTAGACTTCTATTCCGACACATTTTTTGGTGCAAAGTGTGTCCAACGGCGGACATCATTTTGACCCGAAATTACCGTTTTGCCCCTGTGTCTAAATTGGACTTATGGGTAGGCTATTCTAGCTAATTTGACCGTTCTGGACACGTTGGTGATATTTATTTTATCATCCGACAACATCTGTAGATTTTTCTTATGAATTATACTTAATTTATAATTAATTATTTTCTAAAAATTGTTACTTTCTGGTTTTGAATTTTTATATATATTTTAATTTCTATAAAAATCTGGGAAAAATTGTATTTAAATATTATGTTAATTTAGCTAATTTATTATAATTTTTCTAGCATTTATTAAGTGCTTTTGGTATTTTATAAAAATAGGAAAACAGAACTCATTTTCAGTATATTTATGTTTACTGAGTTTTAATAAATATTTATGAAGGTTTATAAATTCCAAAAAAATTAGTATAAATTTCTATAATTAACAAGGATCATTTTGGTACTTTATTTTATATATATTTAAGCTTTTTGTCTATCTCAAATATTGTTGGAACATAGTGTACAGTAGATTTAATTATTGAATAATTACGACTTGCAACTTTTTATGTTGTTTTGTGTTTTAGTCGTATTGGACCTCACCCCGCACTAGTGTAAAGACACTAGAAAATTAGTTTGGATATAGTGTCACTCCACATTAGACTTTTATGCTAGGTCCCCACTTAGTTAGTATCCAGTTAGGAGTCGTGTCACACCACTAGTGTAATATTGAACATAGCTTAGAACTGAGTTTGTATATCATTATTGAAAGAACACCGGACATCTATATCTTCGTACTAGTATTCTTGCTTTGCTCGAGACAAGTACATCTATAAACTCATTTACTGTCTTTTAATGCTAGAACATGTATTAACCCTGTTAAAATACTGATCCTTGAGATAGCAAGTTAAATCTTCACATGTTGTATTACTTACAGTATCTGCCATGTTTAGTACAGTTCTTATATCTTCACATGCTTCTTACTGGTTTACAGCACATGTTTCACTATGCTTTATACTGCTCTGAGTATTCACATGCTTATACTGCTCCCAGTATCTCCCACATATTTTTTTACTGTTCTTGTATCTTTCACATGTTAGAATATGGGTTATGGGGAAACTGACAGTTGAGTACGTGATCACGACCCCCTTCTCCGTACGTATGTACCGAGCAAGGTCGCATTTTATATGCATACCTTGTCGTAGGCCTTTATCTCATAGCGGATTTGTGCGTATGTACATCTGTCGCCGTTTCACTTGTACGGAAGTATATTTCATTATGTGCCCCCAGCACATTGTACATCTATTGACGATCACGTACCTGCTCCAGTTTTAAACATTAGATATACATGTGTCATCTTGACAAATGTATTTTACCGTGATTTCAGTCATACCATGATTCCAGATATGCCATGTTCCCTATGTTACTATGATACTGTGATCCCAGTTGTACCATGAGGCCATGTTTTCAGTATTTCCTATTTTATAGACTTATCACACCATGTTTCTTGTTGTACATCTCTATATGTTCAGTATTTTAGTTGTAGAGGTTGTACTTGCTCCCGTCCTGACAGGATAACGTTGTAGGTATACTTTCTGAGGCGAAATGCTATGTGTTACATATTATGGCACTGATTTTGAGGACCTAGCCTTTGCTCCAGTAGAGGCCCCAGCGGGAAACCTTTTTTAGTTATCTTTTTTGTGTTTTGAGACTTAGACTTTGTCTGTACTTATATTTGGATACTGGACTTTGTCTCCAGTTAGATACTTTGGTTATGTACTATTAAGTCTGTGCTTATGTTACCTTCGCTTATAGATGCTGTGTTGTGATGAACTTTAAATATGATTTTAGAACTGTTAGCAGCTTAGATCCTTTATTGTCTATTTTAGAACAGCTTACTACGCTTTAACCAAGCGTAGGCTGGACATGGCTCGGCCCGACCCAACAATTTGGGTAACGGGTCGTGCCAAGCTTGAATATGATACTATAGCAAATTTATATTTGTATTCAATTCACTTGGTTATGCCACCTTGACAGGTTAATGCCATTGCAATTCCATGAGTCTAGGTATTGTTTATGCAAACCAAGATGTTCTTAATGAATTGGAAAGCAATTTTATAATTATGAGATGTCAACCAGTTCAATCATATAACCTACCAAATATTGTGAGGAATAACACACATTTTTCTTTCTCTGTGCACTTGAAATGATTTGCTAAGCAAATACATGAATAAAAGTACATAAGGAACTCTAATTTCTAGTAACTCCATCCAACAAAACACAAGAATAATGTGTAGACCTTTTTTCGAGTACTTGCATTCATGGAAAACTTACTTATATTGCTACAGCCAATCAATACAGATGAAGGTCATTGAAATGCTTCTGATATTATTTTTTATTTGTTCTCTTCTTTATAATAATTGAATTTTTTTCCCGGGTCTGGACTTTATTAAATTATAATTATGTATGTTTGTTGAATATAGCATTTGAAAGCTTAATACATTTTTTAAATGATAGAATATAAACCTTGCAGCTATTGGTATAGAATTAATTTATTTTTGTTGCTTGCCAGCAACCTAGAATCAATGGACAAGTTGTACATGAACTATCTATTTCATATTAACACTTGGATCTCATATATAGATGCATGTATTAAGATTTGGCCAATGAATAGTACCATACAAATTTTTTTTTTGAACTATATGCATGTGTAGCATACTATTACCCATATAAGTGACAGAAGATCTTGCATATCAGTATACCTGGTATTATTATGGGTATATTGAGTGTTTACAGTCAATGATTAATATACAATTTAGCATTGAACACAGCAACACATCAATATCCATGCTGTCTTTAGTGATCTACAGGTTTTGGTTAAGGTCTTAGAAGGCCAAATTAAGTCCTAATTTTGCTAGGCTAGACTTTGCCAACAACAACACTAATGGCTAGAACCAAGCTGTGCTTGGAGGCAAAGGAAGCCTTTATCATGACTGTCGCTTATTGGTGATTCAAACCAAGTTTTATTTGGTATCTCTCTCATTTACATCTCCGATCTTTGACCTTAACCTAAGAGTATCATGTCAATAACCGTATACATTTATGGTATTTTTTACTGTTTATTTTGTCAACTTCTAAATGTTAGGATTTCTCCAGTTTATTGTCAATTTTTCCTCCCTAGTGTAATGAGGAACATGAGTATATATATATATATATATATATATATATATATATATATATATATATATATATATATATATATATATATATATATATATATATTTTCTTTCATATGATACCATTACCAAATGACTTGAACTTATCGTTTGTCGTACTACTTGTGAGCATATCCTTATATGGTGTGGATGCATTGTTTCTATATCCTTATATGAATATTGCACAAATATTTTTGAACTAAAATTGGTGTCGAAATCTTGCAACAAGCAACTTGACCACCACATGTTACTATTGCTCATAGCCTATTAGTTTGAATTTTTTCCCCAATATTATTGATAAATAAAGTTAATATATAGTTGCTCACTTGCTCTTTATATTTTGTCTTTTATTAAAGATGGTCGGATGAGAAAAAATACTTTATTATTTATTTATTTATTATTTATAATTATTTTATCTTTATATGAATACTTATTATATCAGATAAACTCATATTATTATATATCTTGTTTAATGTAAGAATAAATTAATACATGTTGTTCTAACAGAACATGATTGTTCTAACCTCTGAACTCATTGTCACTAAAATGTTTTTATTTATCATTTTGCTTTATTAGAAGCCTGATATAATTTTGATTGAACTATTTCCGATATATACATATACATAATTCATAGAGAGCATTAATCCTAAAATTAGTAGATTGGTTTGATGAGCTCCAACATTTTTGGTGGTGTGTGATCCCGGAGATGTGGTAATTATAATACATTTTTGACTGCATAGTTATACTTCATATATATAGGGAATATTAACCCTAATGTGAATTTTGTGATTTTCTAGTTTTTCAATATTTATTTATTTTGTACAAAATAATGATATGCTACTACATATTGGGTTTGAAATAATTCGTTATTTTGAGATTGTCAATAAGATTTTAGAATTGGCAAATCTTTTGTGGAATATGGTAATATGCTAACAAATGTTAGTAATTATGTCTTAATACAAATTGAC
The DNA here is from genome assembly GCA_029216955.1 of Iris pallida. Lineage (NCBI taxonomy): Eukaryota > Viridiplantae > Streptophyta > Magnoliopsida > Asparagales > Iridaceae > Iris > Iris pallida. Next base: position 24,429,997 of record JANAVB010042420.1, on the reverse strand, counting down.
AACATTGATGCCAATGGGTGAACTATTCAAGTTCTAATGCAAATCCTATTGAGGTTTAATATTTATTAGAAACTTATGTTAACCTTATTTGTTGTTAAGTGTTGGTGTAGTTTACAAACTCTTACAGATTGTGACTTATTCTAAACAAAACCTCACAAAATATGTAGAAATTATGTACATATATGTGCTCCATATAACATAGACGACTGTTTGTTATGTACCTATTTATAGACAAATTGTATTGTAGTGCTAGAATGAACAAGTTTGTACATCGTTTTAGTTATATATATTTCTTGCTAATATGCAAACTAACTTCTATTCTCTGGAAGGTAGAATCCTCAATAATATTTTTTAATTTTTTGAAAAGATTCGGTGACGATAAAAATATATTTTGTACTCACTCATTCTAAATATTTATCTCTTCAAGTCAAAGATATTAGGGATTTTGACGTGTTAGGAAAGGCTCAAACATGCTAAGGGTGAAGCAAGAATAATAGAACTATCTAAAATGATGCACAAAATGACATCTTTTGGAGTTCTATTGCTAAGCCGAAATCAAGAGGTACATAAATACTCCGAAAATATTCAAGAAAGGTAATTTTTATATTTACCTACATATTCTATTCATTTTGATCCCAAGTTTAGTTGGACAAATATATATTGTGGAGTGTGTGAGCCAAATTTCTTGGTTTATGTATATTGATTATGGTGATGTTAAATGATTGATTTGCATGTTTGAACCTTAAATGATCATATTATTATAGTTTAGATGTTGTTCAAACAATTTAGTCAAAAGAGAAATAGTTAGTGAAATTGTAAATTCCTTTAAATCTAAAGTTTTAAAAGTTGAGATTATCTTGGGTACAAGCCGAAAGGGTCCTTCTGTCAACCGGGCATAAATAGCCCTAAGCGACACGGTACTTAATCGTCCCCCCGTGGACCTCCGCTAGCTGGGAACCGGCCCCTACAGCTAATCCACGTTAATCAACACTTGATAGACTAAAGATTTCTTAAGGTTGATTAGCAAAATCACTTAAAACTATTATTATAGTACTTTAGACTGTCATCTTTACAAACATAGCTCATAAAGATAAATCTTTAGAGCCCAGACTGAAAGTTACTATGTCATACTTTAAGAGGTGACATAGTCAGATAAGTTTTGGCTCACTATCCTAAACATGATATCAGCAATTGATTGAATTACATAATTCTGATGACACTAAGCATGATCTATATGCTTTATGTGAGTCATTATATGACTTATTCTTTAAATATAAAAATGCTATAGAACCATGTTGAGCATTGGAAGGAGTATGAGGGTTCACTTGTGAAACAAGTTAGATGCTCATAAGATGATAGGTCCATGTGACAAACTATCATAACTAGTCTCTGAAACGGTAGTTTTAAACGTAGCTTGTGCTGGAGCTGAATAGCTCAGACAATTTTATGTATATACAAATTTATGTACATGTCGTTTGATTTTTAAATAAATTGTGATAATCAATTTGCTTTAAAAACTACTAAAGCATGTCTTTGTGAGTTCTAAGATGAACATGTACCTGCAGCTGCACATCAAGTCTTAAATATCATAAAAGGCAAAATGTGGTTCTTGACTATAAAAGTCATAAAAGAACTTTACAGATCTCTTGACGAAGAGTCTGTTTACTCTTGACGAAGAGTCTGTCTAGAAAATTAATCCTAGATTCATCGAGGGGGATGGGGTTAAGCCCATAAGTAAGTCACCAGTAGTGGCAACCCAACCGAGTCTGACTGGAGATCCCAAGAAGCCGGTTCAATGGGTAGAAATAAGCTGGACTAGGTGACTTTATGGAACACTGACCCGAGATTAAAATATCATTAGAATAATGCCCAAATGGTTGTACATGTGTACAATGATTCTCCATCCCTATGGTGACAGTGTTTCGGTGTGATTTGGTTAGGATGACTTTTTAGAACTCTTAATAGGTCCAAGCATGATTATGCAGGGTTGACTCCAATTACCAACCTTTGGAGGACTTACCTATGTGAGAGGTCGTGAAGGCCGCGACTATGGGTACAGGATGATCCCAGACAACTCTCATGAATAAGGAAAAAGTGCGCATGGCCAATCAAAAGCGCCACCCCGACAGACCCAAGAACCTCTATCATACTATGTGTGTTATTTTCTGAATCTGATTCAAGAAGTCTGATTCAAGGCGTAGTCCATCAAATACTTCTTCAGATAAAGACAATAGTCACTAAGTGAGATTCAAGACTGTAGTCCATCTCACCTATTGCATAGTATTCATTTGCCCAGAAATTCTTTATCTCTACTCTTTTGAACATTGTTAACTCTATTCGAAACTTGGTTTTTTTTTTTTTCTTTTTTTTTGGGGGGGGGGGGGGGGGGGGGAGGGGGGGGGGGGGGGGGGGGAGATTTTTGTATGACTTTATAAAAAAACCAACTTTCAATGACTTTTATTGTATTGATGTTAATTCCTATTAACTATTACCTTTTATTATCCATTTTATTGGTTGTTTAATCCTAATAAATTATATTAATTCTATAGGTTAAGGGTTTTCTATATAATGCATACTTTGTCTTGTTGAAGACACATCTTTTTGAGAGTAGCAACCACATGATTCTCCTCCTTCTCTTCCTCCACAAATCACTACCATATGATTTATACTTTTCTATTTCAATCTCTCCTACTCTGGACAAGAGCTAAGTTCGGGTCGTTCTTCCGAAACCGTGTGCAGTGACTGAAAGCCGATAGCAAGGGAGTTTTACCACTAGGAGGATTCAAGATGATGTCTGCACATAGACCTCGAAAATCTCTTAGGATAGTGCTCCGTGTATGACTTTCCTGTAGACCGATATTTCTAACATTTTTTATTATTTTGTTATTCCATTTTTTACGATGATAAAAAAATATCTAACACAATCTCCAGAATTCATCCTCCGGTCTTCTCAGTCTTGCTTTAAACACTTTCCAAGAGTTACTTCTTCAATTACCAGAAGACGTGCCAAATTATATGGCACATCTTCAAGAGCTTGCCAACCATGGCAGTAGCCAATGGTGATACTTGTTGAATCAACTACTGCTGATTAATTACAGAGTTCACGCACCTCCAACCTAATTTCAAAAGTTAATTTCGTTGTGCCAATTAAAACAAATACCATCATATATGATTACCGCATCAAATCATATTGTCCATTTCGATAATAAAAAAAAAAGGGTTCATATTTGAAATTTTAGCATTTGTTTCAGTTTGGAATTGATGTTTGATATCAACCAAACTCTTCATCGTACGGTTCTTATGACATATTATACGAAATTAATAGTTTGGATCTTACTAATTTGATATATAAAAGATACCAAAACGACTAACAGTAATACAAAAAGAAAATTGCACAAGCATTTAAGCTTTTACAACTTTTTGTATGGTAGGAATAATCATATGCATCTGCTTGATTTAGACAGTAATATGTGACTACCACCTATATGACAAATATTGTCTGATGGACGATATAAGCAAAGTTGGGTCAAGCAACTGATCAAAATTTATGATTTTCTGCTGAATAATTAAAAGCCATGACCATTACATAACTAATCATGAAAGCTCAACCTAAACACCAAGACAACGAAGGAATGCCAAACATGAACAAGAAATATTTGGTACCGTACCAAATTTTTGTTAGTCCCGAGGCTTGATCAAAGATGGTAAAACTAGATGTCGAGATCAGAGGTTCAAACAAACGTTCCCCTTCTGATTATTCTCGAGATCCACGAGGAACACTATAATATAAATCTGATTACAAAAGCAACAATAATCAGAAAATAAATCTCACGTTATTCCTCGCAATCGCAGTTGCTGACGGACAGAACTGAGTTACAACTCAGAAAAAAGATAAGAAAGAAAAAGAGGAAAGGTTCTTGCTGGGGTGATTAAGATCACCGTTGCTCAAAACAAGATTCGCCCCACCACGATCTGCTTCCAGGAACCAGCAAGTTCACGAAGAACTTCTGGAATGTTCGTAAGTCAATATTTGAGAGTTGAACGGACTTCCTGGACTTTACGGACTCCCTTAACTTTCTTTTTGGTGCATCTTCCAAAGGAGGCCAAGGGGCTCATTTATAGAGTGGAATGAGACTTCACCTTTTCTCCTATCCGATATGGGACTAAAATACCAATACTCAAAAATAAAGTTTGATATTTTAGATCATCCCACAATCAGCATAGTAGTGTGCCAGTCCAGTCCACGCCTACCCTCCCGAACACTCATGTGCATGCACGAGACAACCTGGAGTCCGTGTCCGAGTCCGAGTCCGCACAACAAAAATCAACTTGCATCATTGTTGGAATTAATTCTTTTTTCTTCTAGGAAAATACTTCCACATGGCACACACTTGTGCCCCACCACACCTCATATGCACACCTCAACACAAGCAATGCATTATATTGAGATACTCACCATTTGGTGTAGCCGATGTTGGACTATCTTTCCTAGTCTAAAGGCAAAAACACCAACAATTTTCCACATATTTCAATATATGGGTTGAGCGTTCCTCACAGTGACTGCCCATCATGCATTAACAGAGATGTCGTTGACGACTTGAATCTTTCCGCATGGGTCAAATAACAGTATGATACAAGAATAGACTAAGCCTTGAATTCTGCACCATGACTGCAATTTTTATCACTCATATAATGACATCAACTGTGCTTCCGGTTGCACTAAAGGCCCTGTGCATGCCTGGTTTCGGTGTATGTATCTTGAGCCTCTATAAGTTTACCCTCAAGAGACGGCCTAAATCTCTTTCAATACATTCTAGGTGAGTTCTTTTAAAGAGTCATTTGACATGAAGTCTTGTGCTTCCTTGCGGTGCTATCCCGCTATGACATGGCCCAAAGTCGAGGCTACATCTCATCGTGATGTCACACCACTATAGCATGAGGTCCCAGCCTCTTTGTAGTGCCAAACTATCCAGCATGAAGCCTTGCGCTTCCTTGCGGTGTTACGCCGCTGTGACATGGCTCGCGTAGCCGAGGCTTTACCCACTCTAGGTACCTCTTGGTGGTGTCACACCACTGTAACATGAGGCCACCGGCCTCTTTGCAGTGCTGACTACCACTCTTCATTCTACAACATTAAGCTACCTGCCTATATGCGGTAGCTACATTAAGCTACCACGCAAAGCCGAGGCATTACCCTTACCGAGGAACCTCTTGGTAGTGTCACCCTACTATAGCATGGAGACGTTATGCTTCTTTGCAGTATTGTGCTACCATGCTTCCTGTAGAGCACACCAGATATTCGAAATGCCTGAGAACTCATTAAGGCGTCTAAGCCATCCTCCCACAGGACTTGTTCTTTTAAGAGAACAGATAGTAGACAACAGTAGTTATGGGTCCGTAACCCCTCAGTGTCTCAAAGGACTATCCACTGTTCCAGATATTCTCTCCGTCAGTGGTCCTTCTTTGAACCAAAAGTTAGATGCCTAGCAGATTTCTCTTTGAACTAATATCATAAAACTTTATGGTAGAATTACAAAGACAGAATATCACATCATCTTCAAGCCCATCATAATTGTTGTGTCCTCGACCAGCTGGCGCTTGAGACCTTTGGTGAACGTATTGGCCAAATTTTTCTGACTCTGAACATCAATCACGGTAATGACTCCAGTCTTTATCAGATCATTCATCGTCCTATGCCTCAATCGTATAGTCCTTTTCTTACCATTGAAGAGATCATTTGATGCCACCGCTGTAGCTGCCTGGTTGTCGTAGTATATCGGTACCGTCAGAATCTGCGCACCAACCATTGGAAGATCATACATGAGCTCCCGAAGCCATTCTGCTTCTTCTACTGCAGTAGCCGATGCAAAGAACTCAGATTCTATTGAGAAATGAGAGTGCATTGTCTGCTTCTTCGACTTTCACGATATAGCAGCTCCACCCATGGAGAAGATGTATCCTCCTGTGGACATTTTGTTCTCTGCTTCTGAACACCAGCTTGCATTACTGAAGCCTTCCACTACTGTCGGATATCTGCTGTAGTGCAGTGCATACTTCTGAGTCCTCTTGAGATATCTCATAACTCTCTTTATGGCCTTCCAGTGCTCCACACCTGGGTTGCTCGTGAATCGACTCAGCATCCCCATAGCGAAAGCTATGTCAGGCCTTGTGGCAGTAGTTGCATACATCAAACTTCCGATGACGCTTAAGTACTCCAACTGCCTGACGCTTTTCCTAGGATTTGGCTTCAGCTTCTTGTCAAACCTGTAAGGAGTATCGATCCCTGGAAGATCCTGATATCCATAGCATGTGAGCATCTTCTCATTGTAATGAGACTATGACATCGCCACTCCATTTTCTGTCCGGATGATCTTTATCCCTAGGATAACATCAGCTTCCCCTAAGTCCTTCATATTAAACTTAGATGAGAGAAACTTATTTGTCTCAGTGACATGTGCTAGATCCGTACCCAGGATCAGCATGTCGTCCACGTATAGACAAACGATGACTCCTCTCCCGTCAGCGAACTTTGTGTAAACATATTTGTCCGTCTCACTAACCATGTAGTCGTTTGATCTAATGACTTTGTCAAACTTCTCGTGCCACATCTTGGGAGCTTGCTTCATGTAGTGCCCCATTTCGCTCAGTCAATCGGAGGAATCAGAATGCCGACGACATTCGGACTTAGCCTTACAACGGCTGCTCGAAGACATCGCTCGGTCGAGGCGACCGCTCGCTCATGTGGGATAGTTTCGGTGAACTCGTCTCATCTTTGTCTTCACATAATAAATTGTATGTTTTCAAATTGCTCAAGTAGGCTTGATAATAAAAGAGATGAATCAACATAGATAAGGAAATAATCTCGACGGGTCGAATTGAGTTAGAATATGGAAAGGTCCAACAGTCGTCTTAGAGTTGGTGCACAGCGTGCTTTGAAAATGACACTCGTTCCTTCATCCCGTGGCTCAGGAGAAGAAAAAATTGGTCTCCGACACAAACTATAAATTAGCCTAAGTCATAGGCATCACCCATGTAAATGCTCGATAAAGCATGCACGCTTCCACGATGCAAGGCTTGGCATTGTCTTTGCTCGTCCTTTGGGTTAAGTTATAGGCTCGATTAAGTTAGGCAAAGTTATGCCAGTCGACCTAAGTCATTCTAAGCACTGTCCCATATTTTCTACGGTTGTCAATATTACTTGGTTTTACGATCGTAAGGCCTGTCATATAGAGTATGACTTGGGTGGTGGTGTTGCATAGAGTTCAAGTTGGTTTAAGACAAGATGTCACGGACTTAGTATTTTTAGGCACATGCCACGGTTGATTTACAGAAGTTTGGAAAATGGGCATCAAATAGTTGTTCCTGAGTTGAAGGAAATGATAGGGCAAGAAAGAAGAATGCTCGCGACTATGGGTCGTCAAGGCGGTCTCAGATTTGAGAAGTTTTGAACTTGGTCCTGAAAGAGATGGTAACACTAGAGGTAGAATGACTGTGTGAGACGTCAGTTTGAGTCGAGTCTTGCATGGTCATGGACAACTTGTCGACAAGGTGGGTTTGTCTCTCGTACGGCGACCCGGGGGGCCCACGGGACCGTTACGATAGAGACATGGTAAGCAGTGCTGGATGACCGCACATGTTACTGCAGAGACTTCTAGCGGAGCTCGCTACTCGCCCTGGCAAGTGCGGCCACCTAACTAGCTGGAGTCCAAGATGGCTCTGGGAGTTGGTGACCAATTCATATAGATGAGTCGGCATGGCGGCAACCCACATGTGTGCCTTTGGATTGAGGTGAGTTGAATGTGTGTATACAGTTAGAACACAATGTTGGACCTAAGATTTGATTTCAACGTAGGCGACGTGCTTCGACACGAGATGTAGCATCAAGTCTTAAGTTGTTGGCATATAAGTTGCATAAGTTGGATTTGAGTCATCTTAAGTTTAAGTCAGAAAACGTCGCAAGGCAAAGTCGGTCGAGTGACACTTAGCTCACAAGTCTTGATTGGGTCAGTTGGTGATCAAAGTAGTAAGGGCCGCGAGGCGACGATATGGTTAAGTCACACTGAGTTGCGAGGCACGGTACGATGGATTTGTAGTACGATCACAAGGAAATTGGGTACTATTACGTAGTCGTGCCTCTGATTTTGGGCCGTAAGGCAAATACGACTTGATAGGTTAATGTTGTTGGTGCAAGCACGAGATGGTCTAGAGACACAAAATAGGCCAAGGCGTATGTCCTAAATCTGATCTGAAGGCAAGAGTAGAAAGACAATCATAAAAAGGACTATGTTGCACAAAGTAAATCAAACGTGTTAGTTTTGTATGGGTGGGCGAGGAGCTCATTCCACCAGTACAGTTGAGTACTGACACCCACATAGTTTTCATGTGCAGGCACAGGTAGAAGCTCGTGGCGCGGAGCTCGCTTGGATGCATCGAGGTACGGAGTTCTTTGGCAATTCGAAGCGTACGACCGCATAGAGTCAAGACTTATATGGGACATAATGTATGGATGCCGCCTTCCGAAGCATCTGCTGGTTCAAGACTTGTATTGAGAGATAAGAGAGAGCTGAGTAACTTGTAATGTGAGATGAGTGAGCTTGAGTGATTTGTAATCTTGGCCTTGCGCCCCTTTGTAATCCTTGTTTCAATATCAATAAAATGCATCTTTTGAATGACTTGTGTTTTGTTCTAAATTTTTGCTGCTATTATTCAATGTCTTTGCTTGGGACTTCTGTGCGACGACCCCGTCGCAGCCGTTGTAATCGGCCGTTATGGAACCCGTCTTGCACGAGCGCAAACTAGGCTCGTACGGCATCACGTCTTAGCGAGGACTATCGCTCCTACGGGAGCGGGACGTGACACTTCAGACCGTATAGAGATCTCACCAACCTGCATACTTTGTCTTCAAGGCCCTTGACGATGAATCCTTCTGACTGTTGCATGTAGATCTCTTCGGTCAACTCTCCATTCAGGAATGATGTATTCACATCCATCTGATGTATGACGAGCTTGTGAATTGCACTCAAAGCAATCAACATCCTGATGGTGTCATCTGTACTACTGGAGCATATGTGTCAAAGTAGTCGATCCCCTGCTTCTGAAAAAACTCTTTGGCTACCAGCCTTGCTTTGACCTTGTCAATAATTCCATCGGCCTTCATCTTTTTCTTGAAGATCCACTTGCAATCGATTGGTTTAGCTCCTTCAGGCAGATCGACCAACACCCACGTATTGTTGGAGGTTATAGAGTCATACTCATCATTGATAGCCTCCCTCCAGAAGACAGCGTCTATGGACTTCGTCGCCTCATCATAGGTAAGCGGATCAACTTTTATATTGTAGAAGCATGAAAAATATGGGGTTCATGCGAATCATAATTTACCGCATATGTACTTTGGGCCAAACAGGTCCGCATAAAGGAGAGCCGCATGACAGATTCAACACCTTATGCGGCCCATCGACAACCAGACTGATTCGAGCCACAGAAGAAAGATATGCGACCAAGTGGATCAGTTCGTCTGAAAAGCTGACAAGTTCTGTCAAAAATGACAAAAATGACAGCTCTGACACCCTAACAAAAAGATAAGACGTGAGACGTCACCAAAAGCAGGGTTCATACGCTTTCATGCGACCAGAAGGAGTGTTACCCAAGCCGCATGAACCTTATGCGGCTCAAACATACACTACAAAAATTTGTCAGATTAGCGACGTCTAAATACGTCGCTAATCTCAGCAAAAACGTCGCTAAATCAATTTAGCGACGTTTATGACGAGTTTCAGGAACGACGGAAAAAAACGTGTCGCTAAACGAGAAAACGTCGCAAAATGTCGCTAGGGCGACGCTATTTCGCGACGTCAATGACGTCGCTAATTAGCGGCGTTATTTGCGACGTTTGTTATTTGACGCTAATTAGCGACGTAAAAGGCGACGTTATAGCGTGGTCGCCGTTTAGTGACAGATTTGCGACATTTTGGCGACGACGAGTTGACATCAGATTTGGTGCCACGTTTTGCCACGTCAGAATTTAGCGACGCTTTTAGCGACATTTCCTGGCGTCGCTAATATGTAGCGACGAATACTAACGTCGCTAAAAACGTCGCTAAATTAAAAAAATATAAAAAAAATAGGTCCCAGAAAGCAAATGATGCTGGAGCCTGAGCCAAAATACAGAATACAAAATACAGAATACAGAATCCAATCCCTGGGTTCGCCGACCCCCTCGGTGGAACACTCAACACCGGCACGCACAATACATTCCAGAATATACAAAAAATATAAAGAAAAATACTATCCGCAACAAACAATGTCAATATATAATATTCTTAACACAACCAAATCAATATCCGCAAATACGTACAAACTCAGTATCCTCAACAAAAAAACTGAATATTCCCAAATACGTACAAAGTAAAAAATACAAAATACAGAATCTAATCCCTGGGTTCGCCGAAAATACAAAAACAAAGATTGACACACAGTTTTAATTCATATGTGTTTTAAGTGTGAGAACGGATGGCTCAGAACACAACCCAAAATTTATTCTAGCATACATTAGTGTGAATCATCTATGTTCTGTACATATGGTGTAGTATACGTTCTTATCGAATCTAGTATCTAGTATCTAAAGAAAGTAACAAGATGAACTCACATAATGTAATACTAAGACATCATCTACTACTATATAAGATATAGTGATAGGTTGTCGTATCATCATTGCCGAGAGATGAGGGTCGCAGGACAGCCAACTTTATCTACGGCTACATAGTTTCTGCCTCGCCAGTCGAATGGCTGCAGGGACTATGCCCTGATCACCATGTCATACCATAGTTTCTGCCTCGCCAGTCGAATGGCTGCAAGGACTATGTCCTTGAGCTGGAGCCAAAATACAGAATCCAAAATACAAAATACAGAATTTAATCCTTGGGTTCCCCCACCAATTCATTTCTCCTATTTTACTCTCTCACTCTCTCTCCTCCCCCCTCCGGCGCTCTCACTCTCTTCGGTGCTCTTACAGTACTAATTCATATCTATTTAAGTGTGAGAACGGATGGCTCAGAACACAATCCAAAATTCATTCTAGCATACATTAGTGTGGATCATTATGTTCTGTACATATGGTGTAGTATATGTTCTTATCGTATCTAATATCTGAAGAATGTATCAGAATCAAGATGAACTCACATAATGTAATACTAAGACATCATCTACTACTATATAAGATATAGTGATAGGTTATCGTATCATCATTGCCGAGGGATGAGGGTCGCAGGACAGTCAACTTTATCTACGGCTACATAGTTTCTGCCTCGCCAGTCGAATGGCTGCAGGGACTATGTCCTGATCACCATGTCGTACCATAGTTTCTGTCTCGCCAGTCGAATGGCTGCAGGGACTATGTCCTGGAGCTGGAGCCAAAATATAGAATCCAAAATACAAAATACAGAATCTAATCCCTGGGTTCCCCCACCAATTCATTTCCCCCTATTTTACTCTCTCACTCTCTCTCCTCTCCCCCTCCGGCGCTCTCACTCTCTCTGGCGCTCTCACAGTACTAATTCATATCTATTTAAGTGTAAGAACGGATGGCTCAGAACACAACCCAAAATTCATTCTAGCATACATTAGTGTGGATCATTATGTTCTGTACATATGGTGTAGTATATATTCTTATCGTATCTAGTATCTGAAGTATGTAACAGAATCAATATGAACTCACATAATGTAATACTAAGACATCATCTACTACTATATAAGATATAGTGATAGGTTGTCGTATTATCATTGTCGAGGGATGAGGGTCGCAGGACAGTCAACTTTATCTATGACTACATAGTTTCTGTCTCGCCAGTCGAATGGCTGCAGGAACTATGTCCTGATCACCATGTCGTACCATAGTTTCTGCCTCGCCAGTCGAATGGCAATATATAATATCCTCAACAAACCAAATCAATACCCGCAAATATGTACAAACTCGGTATCCTCAACGAAAAAAACTGAAGGAAGGATCAGTGCTTTCTAGTTCTCTTCCATCCATCCATCCATTCCTCCGTTCTGATCAAGCCTCTTCCTTTCTCCTATAATCCACCATGGCTCTGGACCCATCTGCTCCTCCCTACTTCCCTTCTTTTTATTTGACTCTCTCAGCCACATATGATATCCAGCTCAAGTGTAGAGGCAAGAGAGCAAAAGTGGGCAGGAATAGGAGGCCGGGGAAGCAACACAGCCGGCGGCATGACCTGGAGAAAGTACATAGGTTTTTTTTACATCCGTAGGAGAACTATAAGGATATATCTTTTCACAATATGTTACCTTATCAAAGACCCTTAATGTGAATATCATGTTACCGCGGTGTCGAAAGACCAATATGTCATAATTTTCTAAGCCGCCTCCCGTTCTTCAGCTTCAAAATACTTCAAAATAGAAGAGCTTCGCACCGCCTCCCGTTCTTCAGCTTCAGTCTAGTCTCGAGCTCCCGTAGCGCGCTCGTTACCTGGGGAGTTGGGGATTAGCACACTTGCTAGTGGGTGGGACGAACCCACTCGTCTAAACTGACACTGAGGATTCTAGCATACGAAGTGATCTTTCTATTTAGAACTATATGAATTGCAGTTCATGTCGAAGGCACATTTTAAACAGTAACAACATAACCAATTTCAACTTATCTTAACACGGCTGTGCTCCTCTCCTGCACAAAAATAATAGATGAGCATGCAATCTATCTTATATGCGGTCATTGGTGATATCGACACCATGAAGGACGATTACGTAGCATTGCGATGCGCCCTTCCAGTCCAGGTTGTGAGCCTAACTGGAGGTCTCGAAATGTCTCGCGCCGAAGCACGATTCCATAATTTCCTCCTAGGCTGATTCGATCCCAGCGTCCCGGGTATCGTCTCGAGGAAAGCTCACCTTGTGCACAAGTTGTCCATGACCATGCGAATGCATGAACAGTTTAATATGTATGAAGTAAATTGTGTAGCGTAGACATTATTAAACCACATAATCATTTTTACTCGTGCAAAGGTTCTTTTTTTCGAAGCCGTACGTTCCGATTTAGCATCCCGGAGGCATCAAATTCTCTGAGACGTAATATACCGCAACCAAGTTTCTTCCTTATGTTTTTCAGAACATGAAATAAATTCTATCTCTTTTCTAGAACTTTATCTTTTCTCTACTTAGGGTGCATTTGATTGCAAGGTGGAAAAGATATGGAAAAGAAATTAATTCCATGGAATTATTTTCCTAGGAAAAAAATTCCATGGAATTTTAAAAAAATTATGGAAAACTTAATTTCGGTGTTTGATTGTCATTATTTTCCACGGTAAATAGTTATTTTTCATGGAAAATGTATTTTCCAATGGGTTGGACAAGATTCATTTTCCACCATTTTAGAAAAAAATATGAAAAATGATAGTATTTTGGAAAATAATTCCATGGAAACATAAGATATCAAACACTACAATTGGAGGAAAATTTGTGATGGAACCAATCAAACACAGCCTTAGTGTGAAACTTATAGATTCGAAGTTAACTTCTCTAAGTTACTATATTATTCCAAGTTCTTGATCTTAGTGGCAAAGCATACATCCAGTTAGCATCATCGATTTGAACGTTGAACTTTAAGAATTTTATTGGCGAAAAGGAGTAGAAAAGAAGGGGCCGAAGAACCACCCACCTAAAGAGATTGCGCCGAGAGTAGGAGAACGCTTCGCGACGATCAAGTGTCAGTTACACGAACTCCTACAATGGCACGAGCATGGAATTAGAACCCTTCCTTCGAACTTCCTAAAGACGCATTCAGAAATCGACGCGAAAGCACACTTATCAAACCCACGCAACAATTCATTCAGAAAGCCAAGAAAATCAACAAAACTAACAGCAGAATGGTTGCGTCACTCTCTTTAGAGTTCATTCGCCAAGACACAGTCTACTGCATCTAGGACTTATTTCAGCAGTAATTGATCCATTAGTTGGAACTGTACTCATATCAATCGTCCAAATCGATTTTATTGATGCCATGGTTTTCGTATACCAAACTCGTCGCTGAATCAGACTAGCCATCTATGTTCCCGACCATGTCTGACTTGCCACGAGCCTATTATATAGTCTTTGCCCTAACGGGGGCGGGACACTACATAATATACCACTAAGAAAAAGTTTCGTCCCAAAACTTAAGAACAAGGGTCTGACCTTCGTCGGTAAAAGGTAAAGGGTACTTCTCCTTCATTTTTGCCTCTAGTTCCCACGTCGACTCCTCAACTGAATGTTTGCGCCAGAGTACGCGAACTAAGGACATCGATCGGCTCCGTAGGATCTTTTCTCTACGGTCCAAAATTTGTACGGGCTCCTCCGAGTATGATAGATCGGCGCGCAGCTCCAACTGATCGAAACTAACCACATGACTTGGGTCATGCACATACTTCCAAAGTTGGAAGACATGGAAGACGTTGTGCACTTGAGCCAGGACAGGAGGTAGCGCAATCCGATAAGTAACTGTCGCCACTCTTTTGAGAATCTCGAAAGGCCCTACGAATCTCGGACTCAGTTTTTCCTTTACCCCGAATTGCATGACACACCACATCGGCATCACATTCAGAAACACATAGTCCCCAACTAAGAAACGGTTGTTGACGAGTGTCTGCATAACTCTTCTGTCGGCTCTGAGCAATACAGAGCCTATCTCGAATCATGCGGACCTTCTCAACGGCTTGTTCGACTAGTTCTGGCTCGAGCACCTGTCGCTTCCCGACTTCGTCCCAGCAAATCGTAGATCAGCACTTTCTCCCATAAAGTGCCTCACAGGGAGCCATCTGGATGCTCGATTAATAACTGTTGTACGCAAACTCCGTGAGCGGCAAGTGCGTGTCCCAACTAGTCTTTAAATCTATTGCACACAGACGTAACATATTTTTCAGGATCTGATTCACTCTTTCTGTTTGGCCATCGGTTTACGGGTGGTACGCGGAGCTAAGGTTCAGCTTAGTGCCCATCGTCGCTTGCAGACTCATCCAAAAATGCGACAAGAATCACCCATCTCTGTCCGAAATAATTGTGGCAGGTACCCCGTGCAGTTGGACAATCTCATTGATATAGATCTGAGCTAACCGATCGACGCTCCATGATGCTTTGATAGCGATAAAATGAGCGGATTTGGTCAATCGATCGACAATGACCCAAATCGCATCATTTTCCTGCGATGTCTTCGGAAAGCCCATGATAAAATCCATAGAGATGTCGTTCCACTTCCATACTGGAATATCGAGGTTCTGTAGCTCCCCATCTGGTCTTTGATGCTCGGCCTTCACCTGTTGGCAGGCCATGCACTGTGACACAGAAGTTGTCACATCTTTCTTCATGTCGTGCCACCAAAAGGTCGTACGCGCAAGTCCTTGTATATTTTGGTACTCCCAGGATGCAACGAGTACTTCACATAGTGGGCCTCCGTCAGAATCTCTTTTCTAAGTTTGGTATGGTCCGGCACGCATATTCTTCCTTTCATCTGCGTCATTCCGTCCTCATCCACCATAAAGTCAGCCACCTTTCCTGTCGAAATCAGCTCGCATATCTTCTTCAGGAATGTGTCGTCCTCCTGTGCGATCTTTATCTTGTTGTGCAAGCTCGACTCAAGGTGCAATTGGGCCAATTGTGCTCCACGGTAGTGAATTCGGAGTTTGATACCCATTTCTATCAAGTCTCGCTGTATGTCACGGTTGACTGCCAGGCATCCTGCAAACATTCTACTCAGAGCATCCGCTACGACGTTTTCCTTGCCCGGCGTGTACTCGATAGTCAGATCATAATCTTTGATAAGTTCGAGCCAACGTCGCTGCCGTAAGTTCAAGTCCCGTTGGGTAAAGATATATTTGAGACTTTTGTGATCCGTATAGATGCTGCAAGCCACACCATAAAGATAGTGCCGCCATAGCTTCAATGCGAACACAATCGCCGCTAGCTTAAGATCATGCGTAGGGTAATTCTTTTCGTGTTGCTCAATTGTCTCGATGCAAACGAAATCACCTTATTCCTTTGCATAAGCACGCATCCCAAACCAGTTCGCGATGCATCACTAAATATTTGAAACCCATCTGGTCCGTCCGAAAGTGCAAGGATTGGAGCTGAGAAGAGCCGTTTCTTTAACCCCTGAAAACTAGATTCACAGGCATCGTTCCACTCGAATGCGACTCCCTTCTGGGTGAGGTGAGTTAGAGGCGACGCAATCTTGGCAAAGTCTTTCACAAATCTTCGGTAGTAGCCTGCCAAGCCGAAAAAACTTCGGATGTCGCCTGCCGAGGTAGGCCGCTTCCTTTCAACTATCGCTTCAATTTTCTTTAGGTCCACTGTGACGCCTTCAGCTGAAATAACGTGCCCAAGGAACGTCACGCTGCTCATCCAGAACTCGCATTTACTTAACTTGGCATAAAGTTGGTGTTCACGCAAGGTCTGTAGTACCGTCTTCAAGTACCCCACGTGCTCGTCCTTGCTTTTTGAATATATGAGAATGTCATCGATGGATACGACGACAAATTTGTCTATGAACGGTCGGAACACCCGGTTCATCAGATCCATGAAAGCGGCATGAGCATTTGTTAAGCCGAAAGGCATGGCTAGAAATTCGTAGTGACCATATCGAGTTCGAAAAGCAGACTTCGGCACGTCCTTGGACTTGATCTTCAGTTGATGGTAGCCAGAGCGAAGATCAATCATGGAAAATACCGTCGCCCCTTGCAACTGGTCAAACAAATCATCTATCCTTGGCAACGGGTACTTGTTTCGTACCGTAGCTTTGTTAAGTTCCCGATAGTCGATGCACAGCCACATCGATCCATCCTTCTTCCTTACAAACAACACTAGAGCACCCCACGGGAAGACACTGGGGCGAATATATCCGCAATCTAGCAACTCTTTTAGTTGTGCTTTCATTTCCTTCAGCTCCGCCAGCGCCATTCGATAGGGTGCTTTGGATATCGGTCGGGTATCCGGAAAGGTGTCGATGCTGAATTCTATCTCTCGATCCGACGACATCACTGGCAACTCGTCTGGAAACACATTAGGAAATTCTGCCACGACTTCAGTCTGAATCGTGCTTGCAATCTCCGTTATCGTGTCTCGAACTGATGCTAGGCACCCGCTGCAACCAGAATACAACATACGCCTTGCCGAAATTGCCGTTATCATCATTGCTATCTTTGACTCTGCTCCGCACGAATAGGAGCTCGATTTCTCCCGGAAGGCGGAACACAACTCTCTTCTCCGTGCACTCGATCGTTGCGTGGCATGCACCCAACTAATCCATGTCGAGGATTATATCGTACTCCTTGATATCGAGGACGATAACTTCCAAGGATAGATTTTTTTCCCTCCGATGCAGATGTAACCATCCCTACAAATTTTAGTGGCAGGCATATCTACTCTCGATGGAGTGCTAACGCTAAGATTCATATATAAAAATTGCATGGATAATTTATTCTCTTCTACAAAGTCGGCAGATATGAAACTATGCGTAGCACCCAAATCGAACAGTACTCTAGCAGGCATATTTATATAGAGTAATATACCTGTCACGACAGTGTCGGACGCGAATGCTTCGTCCCGAGTCAGTGCATAGACTCGGCCTTGCGTCCCTTGGCAATTTTGTGGGTTCACGGGCACTGCGTTTGCGCCATGGGCGGGAGGCGTCCTGTTCTGATTCTGGACGTTCCTTGGTGGATATTGGTTCGCCCTTCCCATTCGACAATCTACTGCCTTGTGACCTAGCTGGCCATACTTGAAGCATCCCCCTTGGCAATCGACCGCCAGATGTCCCATCTTGCCGCAGCGATGGCACCGTATGCCGGGGTGAGGCCCCCGATACTCGAACGTGTTCTGACGCTTTGGTACACCAGATTCTCCTGCATCGTGAGGACGCTTGTTAAAGTTGTTACGGACGCCTGACCCGGTCCTTTGTAAAGCTCGACCAAAGATCCGCTCGCTTTCAAGGGCGACATTATATGATTCCCTGTAAGTCTGGCATCTTTGGTTCATGACGTCCCGACGCAAATCGTCATTCAGGCCTTGTTGGAAGCGCTCGCACCACGCCTCCTTGTTCGACATAAAGGTCCAGACAAACTTCGCAAGCTTTGTAAACTTCGTATCGTAATCTTCAACTGATATGTTTCCTTGCTTCAAGGACATGAATTCCTCTTCCTTCTGTCGACGAATGGCACGAGAAATGTATTGCTCGAGGAAGGCCAGTTTGAACGTTTTCCACGAGATCTTAGCGTTGGGGTTGGCCTCATGGAGCTCTTGTTTCTTCACCTTCCACCAGTCGTAGGCCCTCAAGTTTAGCTGCAAAGCTGCACACCCGACTCTCTTGGATCCCTTGATGTTGAGGAGATTGAACATACCCTCAATCTTCACTAGCCACCCCATGACTTCGTCAGGCTCTGCTCGACTGTTAAATTCAGGCAGGCTCATATTCTTGAATTTGGTTGCCTTGAGCAGGGAGGAGGAGGACATATGCTTTGTCGTTACTGGTTGCACTTCTTCTTCTGACATGGCGGTCGTCGAGTTCTGTTGGGTCGCTATGGTGCTCACGATCCGGGTCAGGGCCTCCATCTACTTTTGTTGGGCACTGATTTGGACCTGGATCTGTTCTTGTAGTTGTCGCTGTTGCATCTCCGCGTGGCGCTGTTGGACTTCCATGAGGTGCAATAATCGCTCCATGGCGGATTCACTAGGCGTCGCATCTTCGGTGCTATCCGTGCTAATCAACGTGGCAGATTCTCAAAATATCTACGGGCTTATATGTATGGAACGATTATTTCATGTCGCATATGTCGAAAAGCATAATTTTTGAAAAATTGCAACAACATCTAAAAAAAAGTATTTTTGAAAGGTCCGAGGTGTGAACCGTGCTCTGATACCAACTTGTCACGTCCCGACTCGCCCAATCGGTCGTCATCGCCTTGACTCGAGATGAATCGATCCCACGAGTCGGGACGTGACAACCACAAAGATAATGATTTACGTGGTTCGGCCAAGATGCCTACTTCCACAAATGAGGGTAATTTAGTTCCACTATGAAGAAGAAAATGAATTACAATAGCTCTCAACACTTTTCTCCTTACACTCCAGAACTCGATCTCTATCACAAAGATAGAAAAAAAATTATTTCAAATTTTTGTGTTGAACTTATTCAACAACTTTAGCTCTCTTGTGTTGAACTTATTCAACAACTTGAGCACAATGAGATGTCTTGTGTTGAACTTATTCAACAACTTACATTGAGTACTCTTGGAGGATACCAATTGTGGAGAACCTTCAGCTCTTTTGTGTTGAACTTATTCAACAACTTGAGCACAATCAGATGTGTAAAGGAGCACTCGTAGACCCCTTTATATAGCATAGAAATCCAATCCTATGTAGGCTAAAAAATACAATCCTATGTAGGATTACCACATATAATCAAATCCAATATTATATAGGATTACCATATATGTAGGATTACCATATATATGGTCAAATCCAATCTTATATAGGATTATCATATATATGATCAAAAAAGATCATGAACCTATTTTTGGGCATATTTCTTCAAATATCTTACAATTTTACTTACAAGCATCTCCTCTCAACGTCAAATAGACTGCTTCCGAAAACACACAGCCGAAACCGTGTCGTGATCGAAGAAGCCGTCAATTCCACCGAATTGGGCCCCATATTCCCCTTTTCCGTGTGTCCCTAACTAACCAATTTTGTATTATTCAAACAAACCGAGTGCCTAATCCTTACTATATATAAGCCCATCCTTTCCCTCTCTCCACTCATCAAAACCTCAGGAGGAACAATGGGAAAGAAAGCCACTGCGGCCGGCCGGGCATGGAGAATTCTGCGCGTGGCCCTCCTCTGGGCACGCAAGGGCGGAGCATTCCGGCGCTGGAGGCTAATGCTGGGACTCCGCACCGCCCTGAAGAGCCTCCGGCACGGAGGGAACGGGGCTCGCGCCGAGCGCATCCGCTGCTGCATGGAGCGCCAGCTCTCGTTCGACGAGACCCCGACTTTGGGTTTCAAGATGAGCAGGCCCGCGACGTCGCTCTTGAGGTTCCCCAGGATCCCGTGCATCACTGCTCCCTCCGTCCATCTAGACGACGACGACGAGGGAGGCTGGGTGTTCTACGAGGGGGAGAGGGAATGCAAGTTCTTCCGGGGTCAAGGAAACGAAGAGTGCTCTAGTACCGAGAACTACGAGGACGACGACGAGTCGGAATCGGAAGCCGCGGTGGAGGAAGAGGAGGAACTGGAAGGGATCGATTCTAAGGCGGAGGAGTTCATATCGAACTTTTATGAGCAGATGAAGCTACAAAGGCAGGTGTCATTGATACAATACGACGAGATGCTCCGGAGAGGAGTCAGCTAAGCATAGTTTCTTCACAATTTCTTCGTTGCGGCCATGTTGTATATGTTGAGAGCTTTCTTTTGGAAAGCTTTCGATGCGAGTATTTGGAGTTATAGTAATATATATGAGCTACTTTTGTGAATGACCTGGCTCCATTCACTAATTAAGAAGAATGAGATTTTTAAATAGTTTATTGAGTAATTAATTTCATAAATTTAGAATGATGTAATTTCATATTAAAAGTTAGAGCTTAAGATAATTGAAGCTAGCTATTCTTCAACGATTCTCTCTATAAAAAAAATTGAAGCTAGATTCTCCTCTCTATAAAAAAAATGAAGGTAGACTAAGAAATTTTAGGGCTAATTTGTACTTAAATATTATGAAGTTTTTAATTTTTATAATTCTATATTATAAATATGTTTTTACTATCAACAAAATTCTTGTAAATTATTTCCACCATTAATATGTCGTTAAACTGAACAAATTTAGGACTCTTTTGTCACTAATAAATGATAAATCACTCGTCGCCCAATAATTTAACTTAAAAAATAATAATCTCACTTAAAATATAAAAACAAAAAGGAAAAACAAACCAAAACCCATAGTCCGCCGAGCCTCTCGCCATTGTCAAACCAATTCCCTCTCTCCTCCAGCATCATGATCATCATTGTCAGCTACACTTACAAAAACAACAACAAGGAGATGATATGATGGGTGCGACGTTTAGGGGGGGAGGGAAACAGTGGTGGTGTGGAGGCTCAACAATGAATATGGGGGCAACAGTTGACGACACGGTGGAAGATGAGTTAGGGTTTTGTTTATTCTTTTCCTTTTTTTTTTTTTTACCTTTTCTTTTAAGTTCAATTTTAGTAATAGTTTCTAAGATGTTGTTTAAAGAATGATATGATTTCAAGAATTAACTGTATATTAGGGTTAAAATTAGGATAATTAAATTTAGTTTTAAAAAAATTAAATTTTGATATGAATAACTAATATTATTGGATTATTACAAGAAGGGGGTATTATAATCATTTTTTCATACTATTAATATGATAAAAAAAATAGTTTCATAGTATTTAAGTAATAGATAAAATTTATGATACCATAATTTTTTTTATTCAACACAAATCCAATCAGCCTATCAAGCCAACCAACCAACACAATGCCTCCGCGTGTAGTAGGGCATTACAAGTCATACATGTGTTGCATGACTAAACTCGCAATATTTTAGGAATAAGACAATCATACAACCTGTATATGATTAAGCTTACAATAGTTTAACCAATCAATAGGGTAAACCCATGTCCTCTAGTTGTTTCTTCCATCCCATATCTTTATAGTATAAGTACGTGATTCTGAGTATAGAATCATGATGATATCTCTAACGATCACTAGTCTCGATAATAATTATTAACACAAGATAACGAATCACGATAACAATGAGTAGACTAGTATCACAAATCAGGATTCAAATAATGAACTAGATAACGTGTCGTAAGACTACTCTCTCACTTGCACAAATCATAGTGTCACAATCCGGTATTAAGGGCTATGTATATGAACATGTATAATAGCATTTATACTCCAGAGGAAATCAATAACCGCAATGTACTTGTCTGTTTCAAGATTGGTGAAGCGTCAATGCGTCAGACACGAATGTGACGGACATAAAGGATGCTAATATCTCACTAAGCCTATAATCCTTAAGTTCAATAATAATCCAAGACCGACGATGATATTTTAATAAGAAAAGCCAAGAGTCTAGATAATGTAATGATATATGGTAGATTTTGCAGAAAATGAATCTATGTCTGCACACGCGTTAACAGAAGACCACAAATTACAATGAGTTAGAGTTGATATCAATTTGTAAAATATAATAGTCAAAACTGAAAGAAACGGAATTACGAACCTACCAAAACTTATTGAAATGAAATTTGAGTCTAAGATTTCAAGTTACGACTCGATGTCACACGGTATCGGTTCCGACTTACACGCAAATCGAGACATGTATGACTAAATAAGTCCAATATTTATTAATTATATATCAAACTTGAATAAATCCAGATAAGAATATGTCGGTACTCTTGGATTTAGGATCCAAGGTCCAGATCTCAAAGTCAGTATCGGATACGGAAATAAATTATGAAATTAACAAGTTTTCGTGCACGCAATTTTGGGTTTAGAAATGATGCAACAATTGATGTCATTGACACTTCAAAATTGACATTGGTAAATTGGATATACCAGTTATACAATGTGGAAAGAAAATCAAGATCCTACGGTAGGAAAAAGATACGCATGCACAAAGTTGGGCCTTCATTTTGAAACAGAATATGAACGAAGGAAACAGTCAAGTTCTCGCTGGGAATTGATATATCAAATGAAAGTGGTTGGTCCTATTGGTAGCAACGGAGGTTTCCGATGCAGAAGGCGCAGATTCGAATTTTTTTTTGACATTTGCCAAGTCGGAGAAATGAACACCTAAAAAAAATTTGAATGCGGTTGAAATTTTACGAAGAAGATGTTATTGCCGGGACACAATTTTTCGATGGAAAACTGAGAATTCGTAACAATTGTAAAAACAATCGTTATTACGTAACACTTCACAGAAGGTACGTAACAGAAATTCCACTAATGCAACACTTCACAGAAGATGCACAGATTTCTACCAACGAAAACACTTCACCGAAGGTGCGCTAATAGAATTCTGATAAACGAAGAAGGTGACAAGCGAAAGGTGGAAAAACTCCTGCTGGGGTGAATGATCACCATTGCTCAAAGCTTTATTCGCCCCACACGAATAGCTTCCAGGAACCAGCAAGTTCGTCGGAGAACTTGGAACACTCTTGCTCTTTTGACTCCTCGGATGAACAAAAACTTCCGTGCAAAACTCAACGCTGGTACAATACCTCTCTTCTCTCTTACAGCTTCTAAACACTTGTAAACTTTCTGTCTACTACCTGTGTATTAGTCCCTTACTGTGAGAGAGAAGGAGGAGACCTTATATAGGCCCCTGCAACAACTGCCCGGTTAGCACAATGTTAGGGACGTGGAAATAACCATCCCGAACATGGAGCAACTGCTCAGAACATGCAAAGACACGTTATGCCGCAAGTTGTGCCACTCGCGTAACCAGCGTGATTTGCACTTTACGCACAGCCATTTTACGCACACTACGCACTCTACGCACACTGTGTATGCTGCGCACTCTACGCACGCTGTGCACACTGGGCGTATGGGCTGCGTGTAACTGGGCCGGCGTAACTGGGCTCGCGTAACGAGGCCCGCGCAACGTGGCGCGCGTACCTGGGCTCGCGTAAAGGGTCGCGTAACTGGGCTCGCGTAAAGGGTCGCGTAACTGGGCTCGCGTAACGTGGCCGCACAAGTGACTTGCGCAACGAGCGCAACTTAAGCGCACTATGCGCCTAGCGACGATGCTGACGTGCTAAGTTCAAAGTGCGCCAATAAAATGCCACATTACGTCTCATGAGCCCTTGAGCCCGAGCCCGAGTCCGTGTCCGAGTCCGAGTCCGAGTCCGAGTCCGAGTCGCTAAGCCCCTATGGGACTTAGCTCCCATGGAAATAAATTTTCCAAGAGCAAAAAGCTAGAAGCTTACCATGGAGCCTTATTCTTACCTCTTAGTAAAATCACTCACATGGTTCCCACCTTTGGGTCACCACCCATGTGCACATCCCAACAATACATAGAAGCCTATATATGTTGAGATACCATATGGTGCATTTTCGATGTGGGACTAAAACTTCACTAAGCATGTAGAGAACAAGTTCTCTACATGTCAAGAATACAAATGCTCCAACAATCTCCCACATATCTCAATATATATGGGTTCGAGTGTTCCCCACAGTGACTGTCCATTATGCATTAGGAGAGATATCGCGATGACTTGAATCTTCCCGCATGGGTTAAATAACAGACTATAATACAAGAATGGACTAAGCCTTAAATTCTGCACCATACCTGAAGTTGTTCCCACTCACATAATGTAGTCACATGTGCTTCTGGCTATGCACATTAAAGGCCCTGTGCCAACCTGGTTTCAGTGTATACTTTTGGACGTCTACAAGTTTACCCTCAAGAGACGACCTGATATCTCTGTCCATACACTATAGGTGAGTTCATTATAAAGAGACATGGCATGGAACGCTTTACGCTCCCCTTGCGGTTCTACGCCGCTATGACATGGTCCGAAGCCAAGGCATTACCCCTCCGTAGGAATCACCCCATATCTGAGAATCTTTGTAGTGTCATACTACTGTAGCATGAGGCAACTGCCTCTTTGTGGTGCCAAACTACCCAGCATGAAGCCTTAGGATCCCTTGCGGTGTTACGCCGCAACGACATGGCTTGCAAGGCCGAGGCTTTATCCATAACCGGGTACCTCATCGTGGTGTCGTGCCACTGTAACATGAGGAACTTCTCCTCTTTGTAGTGCTGACTACACCCCTCTTTATTTTTAACATACAGTATTAGGCTAACTGCCTATTTGCGGTGCTACGCCGCTGTGACTTGGCCTGCGAAGCCGAGGCTTTATCCAATTCCTGGGTAGTTTTCGCAGAAAAAGAATCTATGTCTGCACACGCGTTAACAGAAGACCACAAATTACAATGAGTTAGAGTTGATATCAATTTGTAAAATATAATAGTCAAAACTGAAAGAAACGGAATTACGAACCTACCAAAACTTATTGAAATGAAATTAGAGTCTAAGATTTCAAGTTACGACTCGATGTCACACGGTATTGGTTCCGACTTACACGCAAATCGAGACATGTATGACTAAATAAGTCCAATATTTATTAATTATATATCAAACTTGAATAAATCCAGATAAGAATATGTCGGTACTCTTGGATTTAGGATCCAAGGTCCAGATCTCAAAGTCAGTATCGGATACGGAAATAAATTATGAAATTAACAAGTTTTCGTGCACGCAATTTTGGGTTTAGAAATGATGCAACAATTGATGTCATTGACACTTCAAAATTGACATTGGTAAATTGGATATACCAGTTATACAATATGGAAAGAAAATCAAGATCCTACGGTAGGAAAAAGATACGCATGCACAAAGTTGGGCCTTCATTTTGAAACAGAATATGAACGAAGGAAACAGTCAAGTTCTTGCTGGGAATTGATATATCAAATGAAAGTGGTTGGTCCTATTGGTAGCAACGGAGGTTTCCGATGCAGAAGGCACAGATTCGATTTTTTTTTTTGACATTTGCCAAGTCGGAGAAATGAACACCTAAAAAAAAATTGAATGCGGTTGAAATTTTATGAAGAAGATGTTATTGCCGGGACACAATTTTTTGATGGAAAACTGAGAATTCGTAACAATTGTAGAAACAATCGTTATTACGTAACACTTCACAGAAGGTACGTAACAGAAATTCCACTAATGCAACACTTCACAGAAGATGCACAGATTTCTACCAACGCAAACACTTCACCGAAGGTGCGCTAATAGAATTCTGATAAACGAAGAAGGTGACAGGCGAAAGGTGGAAAAACTCCTGCTGGGGTGAATGATCACCATTGTTCAAAGCTTTATTCGCCCCACACGAATAGCTTCCAGGAACCAGCAAGTTCGTCGGAGAACTTGGAACACTCTTGCTCTTTTGACTCCTCGGATGAACACGAACTCCCGTGCAAAATTCAACGCTGGTACAATACCTCTCTTCTCTCTCACAGCTTCTAAACACTTGTAAACTTTCTGTCTACTACCTGTGTATTAGTCCCTTACTGTGAGAGAGAAGGAGGAGACCTTATATAGGCCCCTGCAACAACTGTCCGGTTAGCACAATGTTAGGGACGTGGAAATAACCATCCCGAACATGGAGCAACTGCTCAGAACATGCAAAGACACGTTATGCCGCAAGTTGCGCCACTCGCGTAACCAGCGTGATTTGCACTTTACGCACACAGCCATTTTACGCACGCTGCGCACACTACGCACTCTACGCACACTGCGTACGTTGCGCACTCTATGCACGCTGTGCACACTGCGCGTACTGGGCTGCGTATAACTGGGCCGGCGTAATTGGGCTCGCGTAACGAGGCCCGCGTAACGTGGCACGCGTAACTGGGCTCGCGTAACGGGCCGCGTAACTGGGCTCGCATAACGGGCCTCGTAACTGGGCTCGCGTAACGTGGCCGCGCAAGTGGCTCGCGCAACGAGCGCAACTTAAGCGCACTATGCGCCTAGCGACGATGCTGACGTGCTAAGTGTAAAGTGTGCCAACAAAATGCCACATTACGTCTCATGAGCCCTTGAGCCCGAGCCCGAGTCCGTGTCCGAGTCCGAGTCCGAGTCGCTAAGCCCCTATGGGGCTTAGCTCCCATGGAAATAAATTTTCCAAGTGCAAAAAGCTAGAAGCTTAACATGGAGCCTTATTCTTACCTCTTAGTAAAATCACTCACATGGTTCCCAACCTTTGGGTCACCACCCATGTGCACATCCCAACAATACATAGAAGCCTATATATGTTGAGATACCATATGGTGCATTTTCGATGTGGGACTAAAACTTCACTAAGCATGTAGAGAACAAGTTCTCTACATGTCAAGAATACAAATGCCCCAACAATCTCCCACATATCTCAATATATATGGGTTCGAGTGTTCCCCACAGTGACTGTCCATTATGCATTAGGAGAGATATCGCGATGACTTGAATCTTCCCGCATGGGTTAAATAATAGACTATAATACAAGAATGGACTAAGCCTTGAATTCTGCACCATACTTGAAGTTGTTCCCACTCACATAATGTAGTCACATGTGCTTCTGGCTATGCACATTAAAGGCCCTGTGCCAACCTGGTTTCAGTGTATACTTTTGGATGTCTACAAGTTTACCCTCAAGAGACGGCCTGATATCTCTGTCCATACACTATAGGTGAGTTCATTATAAAGAGACATGGCATGGAACGCTTTACGCTTCCCTTGCAGTTCTATGCCGCTATGACATGGTCCGAAGCCAAGGCATTACCCCTCCGTAGGAATCACCCCATATCTGGGAATCTTTGTAGTGTCATACTACTGTAGCATGAGGCAACTGCCTCTTTGTGGTGCCAAACTACCCAGCATGAAACCTTAGGCTCCCTTGCGGTGTTACGCCGCAACGACATGGCTTGCAAGGCCGAGGCTTTGTCCCTAACCGGGTACCTCATCGTGGTGTCGTGCCACTGTAACATAAGAAACTTCTCCTCTTTGTAGTGCTGACTACACCCCTCTTTATTTTTAACATACAGCATTAGGCTAACTGCCTATTTGCGGTGCTACGCCGCTGTGACTTGGCCTACGAAGCCGAGGCTTTATCCTATTCCTGGACAGCACCCCACATATAGGAACCTCATCGTGGAGTCACCCCACTGTAGCATGGAGTTTCACTCCTTGTAGTGCTGCTCTACCGTGCTTCCTATAAAGTACACCAGGCATTCACTCTGCCTGAGAACTCATTAAGGCAATTAAGCCAACCTTCCCACAGGAACCGTTTTCCGCAGAAAATAACAGTAGACAACAGTGGTTATAGGTCCGTAACATCTCCATGCCTAATAGAACATGTACCCACCGTTCCTGATATTCTTTCAGTTAATGGTTCTTTCTTGAACCAAAAGCTAGATGACTAGTAGATAAATCTTTAAACTAATAGCATAAAACTTTATGGTAAGAATACAATAACTAATATCAAAATGCCTTCAAGCCCATTTTACATGCTAAGTCATCGACCAGCTGGCGCTTGAGGTCTTTGGTGAACGGATCCGCCAGGTTTTCCTGACTCCGAACATCAATCACTGTAATTATACCTCTCTTAATAAGATCGTGTACTGCCCTGTGCTTTAACCGTACAGTCCTCTTCTTTCCTTTGAAGAGGTCATTTGATGCCACCGCCGCAGTCGCCTGGTTGTCGCAGTATATCGATATTGTCGGTATTTGTGCCCCAACCACTGGAAGATCATACACGAGCTCCCGAATCCATTCTGCTTCCTCGGCTGCGGTGTCAAGTGCAAAGAACTCAGATTCCATGGATGACCGCGAGAGCATTGTCTGCTTCTTCGACTTCCATGATATAGCAGCTCCATCCGTTGTGAAAATATATCCACCTGTGGACCTCTCGCTCTCCAAATCTGAGCACCAGCTGGCATCATTGAAGCCTTCCACTACCTACGGATCTTCGCTGTAGTACAACACATATGTCTGAGTCTTCTTGAGATATCGCATAACCCGTTTCACAGCCTTCCAGTGTTCAACACTAGGGTTGCTCGTAAAACGACTCAGCATTCCCACGACGAAAGCTATGTCAGGCCTTGTGGCAGTAGTAGCATACATCAAACTTTCGATTACGCTTGCATACTCCAGTTGCCTGACGCTTTTCCCTGAATTAGGCTTCAGCTTCATATCACACCTGTACGGCGTATCGATCCCCTGAAAGATCCTGATACCCATAACGAGTGATCATCTTCTCAATATAATGAGACTGTGACAACGCTAGTACAGTGTCTGTCCGAATGATCTTGATCCCTAAGATCACATCAGCTTCCCCCAAGTCCTTCATACTGAACTTGCTCGAGATGAACCTCTTTGTCTCCGCGACACAGCTCATATCCGTACCTAGAATAAGCATGTCGTCCACATACAGACAAACGATCACACCTTTTCTATCAGCGAACTTCGTGTAAACACACTTGTCCGTCTCGTTGACCATGTAGCCATTTGACCTTAATTATAACCTTTTCAAATTTCTCATGCCACATCTTGGGAGCCTGTTTAAGACCGTACAAAGATTTTACCAACTTGCAGACTTTGTCTTCAAGACCCTTGACGACAAATCCCTCCGGTTATTGCATATAAATCTCTTCGGTCAGCTCGCCATTTAGGAAAGCCGTTTTCACATCCATCTGATGTATCACCATCTTATGTATCGCTGCGAGAGCAATCAACATTCTGATGGTAGTCATCCGGGCTACTGGAGCATATGTGTTAAAGTATTCGATTCCCTGCTTCTGAGAAAACCCCTTGGCTACTAGCCTAGCCTTGAACTTGTCAATAGTTCCGTCTGCTTTCATCTTCTTCTTAAAGATCTATTTGCATCCGATGGGTTTTGCTCCTTCAGGAAGATCAACCAACACCCAAGTGTTATTGGAGGTGATGGATTCAATTTTATTGTCAATCGCCTCCCTCCAGAAAATCGCATCTCTGGTCTTCATCGCCTCATCATAGGTAAGCGGATCTACTTCCACATGATAGGTGACAAAATCACTTCCGAAGTCCTTCGGCCTCCTCACTCGCTTCGTTGACGGCTCAGCGAGATCTGGTTCAACCGTTGTTTCAACAACAACATCTTCTTGGACTACATCTTCATTGAAGACCTGTGCACCCTCATTATTCTCCAGAACATCCGCAAGAACAATATTCTTGTGCCTTGCAAATTTGTCTTCAAAATATTTTGTGTCGCGAGATTCAATGATTTGATTTAATTCAATATCAAGAAATCTCCGAGCATCA
The DNA here is from genome assembly GCA_029216955.1 of Iris pallida. Lineage (NCBI taxonomy): Eukaryota > Viridiplantae > Streptophyta > Magnoliopsida > Asparagales > Iridaceae > Iris > Iris pallida. The sequence goes on along the minus strand of JANAVB010042420.1, from coordinate 24,400,097 downwards.
CTCTTCTCGACATACCCCAAGAAGATCGTCTTAGTAGTCCTTGTCCCAAGCTTCTGAATCTTCAGATCTGGAAGCTTGACATATGTCAGACACCCCCACACTCGAATGACATTCAAGTTATGTCTGACTTTGAACCAGAGTTCATGAGGAGTAATGTCAGAAGTTGCATGAGGCACCCTATTCAGAATAAAAGTGGCCGTCAGTGCAGCTTCTCCCCAGTAGCACTTAGGAAGACTCGCAGTCAACAACATTGAGTTTATCATTTCTGTCAACGTCCTGTTCTTCCTCTCAGCTACTCCGTTGGATTGAGGAGAGTTCGGAGCCGTAGTCTCATTGACAATTCTATGTTCTTTGCAGAACGATGCAAATTCATAAGATCTGTACTCTCCACCCCGATCACTTCTTATTATTTTGAGTTGTTGTCCAGTTTACCGCTCAGCTTCGGCCATGAACTCCTTGAACTTTTCAAATGCTTCATCTTTAGCCTCAGCAAGTAGATGAACGCATACTTAGAGAAGTCATCGATGAAGGTTATGAAATACTTCATCCCGGCCTTTGTAGAGAACTGTTTGAAGTCACAGATATTTGAGTGTACTAACTCCAGAAGATCTGTACTTCGATTAATCTGAGGAAAGGGTTTCCTTGTGATCTTAGTTTGAGCACAAACTTCACATTTCTCTACCTTACCCCCACACTTGGAGATAAGCCCTAGACTAGACATTCTGTTAATTCGTTTAGAATGAACATGTCCTAGCCTATTATGCCACAACTCAAAAGTATAAACAGAATGAGTGATTGCATTAACAACATTGAACTGATTTACAAGCTGAATTTTGAACATTCCTTCGGTATAAAAAGCTTTTCCAAAATATATTCTCCTGATAGACATCACCATCTGGCCAGCATTGATGTCCATCCTGAGGCCTGCTTTGCAGAGTAGGCCTCCTGAGATCATGTTCTTGGCGATAGCAGGTACATGCTTCACGCCTTGAAGCGTCAGACTTGCCAGAAGTCAGCTTCAATACCACTGTCCCGATCCCAAGCACTTCAGTTTGTGCCTGATTCGCTACCATAACCACATCAGAAGTAGGGGTGTAGGTGGTGAACCACTCCTTGCTGGAGAAAACATGGCAGGTGGCTCCAGTGTCTACCCACCAGTCAGCATCAGTTTCTACCACATCAATATGCGCAATCATAGCAACAACATCAATGATCATAGTTACCTTACTAGGTTCTTCTTGCTCCGATTGCTTGGCTTTTGCTTTGCACTCATTCTTAAAGTGGCCCTTCTTGCCACACTTGACGCAAGCCAAGTGAGACTTTGGCTTCTTCTTCTTTATTGAAGTACCCTTGACTTTCAGATTGTTAAGGTCCTTCTTCTTGCTTTGGGAAGCCGCATGCTTTCCCCTTGGTTCCCTTGAATGCACCAGATTGGCGTTAGCCAATTGCTTGGAAAGTGCGTCCTCTTTCAGGTGAGCCCGCATCTGATCCTCAACATAGATTTCCTGCAGGAGATCTTCAAGGGTGATCTCCAGTTTCTTCCTATGCATGTTTGCATAGAACTTGCTCCACCCAGCGGAGAGCTTTGAGACAATTCCTCCAACAACAAACTTGTCGGGGAGGGACATCGCCTCGTCTTCCAGTTTTTGTCGCAGTTTCAGGAACTCCTTCACCTGCGGCAGCATAGACTTTTCGTCCTCAAAGAACCACTTGTGATATCTTTCAACCACAAAGATTTTACTGCGGTTCTTGTCTTCTTCGTAGAGTTTTTCTAGAGACTCCCATATGTCTCTAGCGATAGTCTTCTTAGAATAGGATTCTGCAAGGGAATCTTCCATAGCATTCAGGATAAGCAGCCTGCAAATACTATTTTTCCTTCTCCATTTTGCTTGAAGTTTAGTAGCCGCGGTGATTGCGGCAGCAGACCCAACATCTGGAACTGTAGGTTCTTCCTCCAGAAGCACGTGATCTAAGTCTTTGAGTTGAAGGGTGAGATAAACCTTCCTCTTCCAGACTTGGTAATGTTCTCCATCAAACTTTTCTAACTTACAAAAGTCAGAATTGAAGAGTGAAACATTAACGTTTTCCATCATAGCGATAAAGCTTTGAGATTATTATTGTCGGGGCATAATTTTTCGATAGAAAACTGAGAATTCGTAACAATTGTAAAAACAATCGTTATTACGTAACACTTCACAGAAGGTACGTAACAGAAATTCTACTAATGCAACACTTCACAGAAGGTGCACAGATTTCTACCAACGCAAACACTTCACCGAAGGTGCGCTAATAGAATTATGATAAATGAAGAAGGTAACAGGCGAAAGGTGGAAAAACTCCTGCTGGGGTGAATGATCACCGTTGATCAAAGCTTTATTCGCCCCACACGAATAGCTTCCAGGAACCAGCAAGTTCGTCGGAGAACTTGGAACACTCTTGCTCTTTTGACTCCTCGGATGAACACGAACTCTCATGCAAAACTCAACGCTGGTACAATACCTATCTTCTCTCTCACAGCTTCTAAACACTTGTAAACTTTCTGTCTACTACCTGTGTATTAGTCCCTTACTGTGAGAGAGGAGGAGACCTTATATAGGCCCCTGCAACAACTGTCCGGTTAGCACAATGTTAGGGACGTGGTAATAACCACCCCGAACATGGTGCAACCGCTCAGAACATGCAAAGACACGTTCTGCCGCAAGTTGCGCCACTTGCATAACCAGCGTGATTTGCACTTTATGCACACAGCCATTTTACGCATGCTGCGCACACTACACACTCTACGCACACTGCGTACGCTGTGCACTCTACGCACGCTGGGCACGCTGTGCACACTGCGCGTAACTGGGCTCGCGTAACGTGGCCGCGCATAAGCGCAGTATGCGCCTAGCGACATTACGCCTCATGAGCCCGAGCCCGAGCCCGAGTCCGAGTCGCTATGGGGCTTAGCTCCCATGGAAATAAATTTTCCAAGAGCAAAAAGGTAGAAGCTTACCATGGAGCCTTATTCATACCTCTTAGTAAAATCACCCACATGGTTCCCACCTTTGGGTCACCACCCATGTGCACATCCCAACAATACATAGAAGCCTATTTATGTTTAGATACCACATGGTGCATTTCCGATGTGGGACTAAAACTTCACTAAGCATGTAATACAAATGCCCCAACAGAAGAAGAGGTTTATACCTACTTCCAAAGGATCAAAGGGATCACCGATCGAATTGCAAGTATTCATAGATCTGATCCCAAAGTTGGTCCCTCTAAATAAAGTTCGACAGTGATGATGAGTGATCTTTGAGAGCAGAATTGACCTCTCAAACCTTTGAAATATGGAACGAAATTATGCATGGGAAGAGTAGGTCATACCAGCTCTCCAATTGATCGATCCATTAGATCTGAAGATGGTGAAGCGAGAAGAAATTGTATCGGGGACGAAGAACGGAGGATCAAGGATGACCGAAGAGCCTCTGGGCACGGTGAAATGGACCGACGAGCGGTGGAGGATTCTCGGCAGTAACAAAATGGCTCAATCGAGCACCACCAGAGTGGCGCTGCTCTCGATTGAATCGGACTCGACCGTGTCTGCTATGGGCGCGGGCTCGGATATGCAGCGACGCATGGAAGGAAGGGGACACAATGGTAGGTCGCTTGGGGGTGACCAAGCATGGCGGGGTTCGACGACGAGCAAGGAGGAAAGGTATTCACTCTCGATCGAAAATTTAGAGAAGGGGCGGGAGAATGGTTTTGATTCAGAATGAACACTTGAGTTCATGTTATAGGATGAACTTTTGGTTATTTGTATAAATATTTTTTATTAGAAATTAATTTTCAGAATTGCAAAAATTAATTATTTTCAAATTTCCTTGGTCTTTCCTTCCAAATTCATGATTGGAGGATAACAAATTTCTTCTAGAAGCTTTATGATTAGAGGATAACAAATTTCTTCTAGAAGCTTTTAGGAAGGATCTAGGAAAATTTCTATTTGGTCTAAAAAAACTAGGTTTAAAATTCAAATTAATGATTAATTTATTCTTAAATTTTAGGTTTTATTGATTCAATTTAATTATTAGAAAATCGTTTAAAAAGTTAGGAAAATACATAATTTAAATTTTCGGGTTCTAGGGGTTACAAAATATCTGAAGCAAGACAGTTTTTGGATGACAAGAAAAAAGAGTAACGGTTCAGTGATTTTGAACAGTTTGACTTGTCATGACTTATGTGTGCCTGATGTTGTTGGATTGTAGGTGATGGTAAGCAGATCCGAATGTACGAGGACCCATGGGTGCCCACGTTACCAGAGCAGTCTCAAGATATTTGGAAGCCCTGTGCAAATTAAAGAAAGAAGATGAGCTCTTCTTATTAAATCATGGGGCCCTAGATTAATTAAATAATTACAAAATTGAGATGATTGTTGTTCCCCTTAAATCATGGGACCCTAGCGTCAATTAAAAAAAATTAAGAAGTTGATTTGTTTCCCTTTAATATATATATATATATATATATATATATATATATATATATATATATATATATATATATATATATATATATATATATATATATATGGTCCTTCTACAATACATCACATGGAAAAATTTGTATCGATACATCCAAATTTGAACCATTGGATGTTGATCCAATGGTTCAGATTGAATAATAGAGTAGAAACATCATTTAATGCTGATTTTGACTCTTGACCTCTTGGTAACATTTGTATCGATACATCCCATGAAAAAATTTGTATCGATACATCCAAAATCGGAACCATTGGATGTTGATCCAATGGTTCGGATTGAATAATAGAGTAGAAACATCATCTAATGCTGATTTTGGCTCTTGACCTCTTGGTAACTTGTTAGTGTAGGTCATTCTTCACTTTAATTTTTTCAATGACCATCCTAGATTAACTCATATTTAATTTATCTTTAATCTGATAAAAATTTCAAAATACACCCTAGATTAACTTATATTTGACTCATTTAATTTGCAGCCTTCCTACTGGAAGCATACGTGACCGTCGAGAGCATAGAGAACGTCGACGGATGGGGCAGGGACGTGGTGTTGGGCTACATCAGGGGGATCAACGGGGGTAAGGTTACCAAGTCGGCATCGTTCCACCAGAGCATGTTCCCCTACCTTGTCTACTATTGCCACTCGGTGTCGGATGTGCGGGTCTACGAGGACGACAACCTCGACACGACCAGCTAAAAGAGGATCAATCGCAAGGTGGCGATATGTCCCCTAGACACCTCCGACTGGAGCCCGACGCACGATACATTCGCCGTATTGGGGTCGAAGCCGGGGTAGATTAAGGTCTGCATTGGATCTTCTAGGCGTTCGTCACTGGTCTGTTTATATCTCCAATGAGGTCTTTTTGAATTTGATGATACTATTGAGTCACAGTACTCGTTGTTGGTATGGTCTCGACTATTGAGTCATGATTTTCCAAATTATTCCAAGGGTATCATCAAATTCAAAAAGAGTTCCTAATCTTGTAATGCATTTTATAAGACGTGAGTAGTTCTGCTGATCAACTAGCAAGTCTATGTACATGTTATCTATGATTTAGATTAAGATTAGAAGCAAGTCTCTAATTGTCAACCTTAATAACTTTCTCACAATTTTTCTCAAGTTACAACCACAAATGTAAAGGTCCAGTTTTGATAATGTTCTATACAAATTCTCATTATCTGAAGCTACTCTGCTTATCAGAAAGTGGAGAAAACCAATGCCGGAAAGCAAATAAAAGTAGATCAACAAATAGAAAAATTGCATTTATTATCAGCAAACCTATTCTTTCCTTTGCATTTATTATCTGGAAAAGAAAAAGAAAACTTCCAAACTAAATTCACCACCAGCACCATCAAGATCAATCAAACCATGAAGAAAAGAAAGAAGGAAAGAAAGAAAATTTCATGTTTTATATCATTCTTAATTTATACTTGCGATTCACCATGACCCAGCACCGGCACCACCACCACCTATCATGCCATTCCAGAACATAGGTGGTTGTTCCCCTTCATGTCCCATGTTGTTCTTGCTTCTTCAGGCCTCCGAATGTGGTTGTTCCACGCCATGCCATCATGCCCCATGTGGGCCATGTTGTCTTTGCATTCCAAAGGCTGGTAGGTTCCCTCGCATGTGTTTGCATTAAAAGGCTTCCTAATGCATTAAAAGGCTTGCAAGTCCATTTTCCAATACCTCCTTTTTACGCACTCAATGCATTTTTTCTCAATGTAATAAATGATGGAACACGTGGCTGGCTGCTACACTTTCTCCTCCTTTTTTTTTTCTTCCGAACGGATGGACATATGGATCATGCAAAAATAACTTGTAGCTCATTAGTAAGGATTAAAAAAAAAAGTATTGAACCAACCTCTAAGAACATCTCCAACCCTAATGTCTTGTAATATGATTTGATTTCTATGTGGCACGAGGTACAAGACAATGTCTTTCCTAGGTAGCATGATTATATTCACACAAGACACACTACTAAAATTTGCTTAATTGGCGACGTAAATTTAGCGACGTTAACATAACGTCGCTAAATTGCTGACATTAGCGACGTATAACTGAAACGTCGCTAACCGTCACTACAAGCGACGCAAATAGCGACGTGATAACGACGTATATTAGTTACATGAGTTAGCCATCGCAAAACGTCGCTATGAAGTCACTAATAGTGACTAATTTAGCGACGTTCGTAAGAACGTCGCTAAATTCTAATTAAATTATATTCCCCCCTCCCGATTCATTTCCCCCATCCATTTTACTATCTCACTATCTCCCTCCGGCGCTCTCACTTTCACTCTCTCCGACGATCTCACTCTCTCATGTGACTCTCACTCTCTCCGGCGACTCTCTCTCTATTTTTGGTGTTGGTGGTTGGGGGGGTGCTGGTGGCTCGGGGGGAGGTGTAGGGGGGTGGGGTTGTTGGGGGTGAGAAATGGTTGGGGGTGGCTGGGGGGGGTGGGACAGGAGGGGTGAGGAGGGGGCTGGGGGGAGGGGAGGGTTAGGGTTTGGGTTACGGGTGGGTGTGTGTGGGGGGAGGGGCGGGGGGTGAGGGCGGCTGGTGGGTGAGGGCGGGGGGGGGGGGGGGGTTTGGGGGGAGGGGAGGGTTATGGTAAGGGTTCGGGTTAGGGGTGTTTGGTGGGGGAGGGGAGCAGGGGGGTGAGGGAGGGCTGGGGAGGGCTGGAGATGGGAGGGGTGGCTGGTGGGGGAGGGGTTAGGGATAGGGTTCGGGTTAGGGTTAGGGGTGCGGGGGGGCTGGTTCAGGGGCACCGATAGTGCCGAAAAATCTGATAATTTAGTAATAATTGTTTGTTTTCCGACACCAAAAAATCTGATACTCCGATTCGAAACCATGTACCGATAGTGTCGATATTTGTAACACGTAGTTTTGTTGGTTGGTTAATACCGTCGTCTATTTTCTTTGATCCCGATACTCATTGGAATGGTCCCGAGTCACGGTCGTAGTATGTAGTATATTCGTTTTAGTTTGTAGTATATTCATTTTAGTTTTAAAGTTTTAGTTTTAAAGTTTATTCGTTTTAGTATGTAGTATGTAGTGGGAATGGTCCCGACTCATAGGAATGGTCCCGAGTCACGGCCATAGTATGTAGTATGTAGTATATTCGTTTTAGTTTTGAATTTTATTCATATTTGTAGATATCTAGAAATGGCTATATCCATGTATCTGCTAGACCGTTGTGGATGTACAACCGCATTCGAGATGACAGGTGCGGTGTGCGAGATGAATACATCGCCGGAGTAGAACAATTCCTCCAATTTGCGAAGGCGTTTCCTCATTCCATGGACGACATGGACATTAAGTGCCTGTGTGCAAAATGTCGGAACATGAAGTTTCAACCAGAATTGGATGTGACGTATCACTTATACACAAAGGGTTTCCTTCTGAATTACTACCAATGGACCGCACACGGAGAGCTTGTACCTTTAGCATTCCAAGCGGAGCCTTATATGGAGCCTTATGTGGAGACTTATATGAATGTCCACAACCGAACTAGTGTCGACAACGAGTACGTGAACATGGTCTTCGACGCTACGGAGCCTAGTTTCTATCCATACAATCGTGACGCAGCTGAGGAGGCACTGAATGTCGATGCCGCAAAGTTCATAAAGTTGCTGGAGAATGCAAGGACTCCTTTGTACCCTGTTTGTGAGGAATATTCACCGTTATAGGTGATCACTCGACTCTTGAGCATAAAGTCTGACTTTAACATGTCGCAAGAATGCTAGAATAGAGTGCTCGAGTTGATTACCGATATCTTGCTGGAGGGTGCCAAGTTACCGAAAGATTTCTACCGCTCTAAGAGGATGGTGAGATCCCTCTTGATGGGATACGACAAGATCAATTGCTGTCAGAACGGATGCATGCTTTACTACAAAGATCACAAGGATGCAGAAGTGTACGGATTCTGTGGTGCTGATCGCTACAAGCCAACTGCTGCAGGCAAGTCTAGAAGACCGACTGCTTCAATGCACTACTTGCCGTTGATGCCGCGGTTGCAGAGGTTGTTCATGGTGAAAGAGACTGCCAAAAATATGAGTTGGCACAAGCGACAACAGACCGAAGGAGTGTTGGATCACCCATCAGATGGAGAAGCGTGGAAGCACTTCGATCGAGCATATCCTAATTTTGCTTCTGATGCGCGTAATGTAAGGTTGGGGCTCTGCTCTGATGGTTTCACCCCATTTGGTCTTTCAGGCTTCCAATATTCATGATGGCCGGTAATCCTCACTCCGTACAACCTACCGCCTTGGATGTGCATGAAGACACCTTACATGTTCTTAACTATTATCATCCCCGGTCTGAACAATCCGAAGAGGAATATCGACATGTACTTACAGCCGTTGATAGATGAGATGAAGCAGCTATGGGAAACAGGGACGTACACGTATGATGCTACAAAAAAATAGAATTTTCAGATGCGGGCAACACTAATATGGACAATCAACGACTTTCCGGCTTATGGAATGTTATTTGGATGGAGCACTCATGGTCGGCTTTCATGTCCGTATTGCATGGACCGCACTAAGGCTTTTCGTTTGAGACACGGAGGAAAGCCATGCTTCTTTGATTGTCATCGACAGTTCTTGCCGAAAGACCATCTATACCGTAGGAACAGAGCTGCATTCCGTGCCGGAGCTATGGAGAAGGGCGATCCACTGCCAATGTGGTCCGGAGAGGACACATGGAAGCAAGTAAAAGAAATCCCAAGTGCTATTGAAGATCCTACAACGAGTAGCCGTTGCGAAGAATTTGGCGAAGATCATAACTGGACCAAAAGGTGTATATTCTGGGATCTGCCATATTGGAGCACAAATCTGATTACACATAACCTTGACGTCATGCATATCGAGAAGAACGTGTTTGATAACATAATTAATACTGTAATGGACGTCAAGGAAAAGACAAAAGACAATCAGAAGACTAGATTGGACTTAGCTGAAATATGCAGACGCCCTACATTGCACATGATAGACAACGGAAAGGGAAAGCTTTTGCGGCCTAAGGCAATCTACACGCTGGACAAGGAGGACAAAGTGAGACTTTGTAGATGGATCCAGGACTTGAAATTTTCGGACGGATACGTCTCCAATCTAAGAAGATGTGTCGACATAAAGGAGTGTAAACTGACCGGAATGAAGAGGCACGATTGTCACGTATTCATGGAGAGGTTAATTCATGTTGCATTTCAGGAATTATTACTGTCGGTAGTCTGGGATCCATTAATAGAGCTTAGCATATTCTTCAGAGATCTTTGTTCTTGCAAGTTGCTCATCGATCATTTAGAGAAGCAAGAGAAGGACATTGTGGTAACACTTTACAAACTTGAGAGAGTTTTTCCTCCTGCATTCTTCAACTCAATGGAGCATTTGCCGATTCATCTTTGTAACACCTTGTTTTCTAAAATTGGGGATTTTTGAAAATTTATTATTTTTATTATTTATTAGTGGTATTTTAGTCATGGTATGATTTTCTGGTGATTTTAGTTAGTTAAACCAATTCTAAAGTCATGCTAAGTCATGACTTATGACTTTGTGACTGTTAGTAAACCTTAGTGTAAACCCTAGTTTCTCTAACCTAGAAGTTGCCATGACCATGAGAACTTGACCATAGGCTTAGAATATCATTTTAGAGATTTTTAGCCTAAGGGATATTTTGGTAATTTTCTAGGAATTAAGTAGGATTAGTGAGATTTTACTATTCATGGGCTTTTGATTAGTGACTTGATAATCCCTAACCTAGTTACCCTAATCTAGAGGTTAGTTCCTAACCTAGAATGACTAGGGATTAGATATTATCATTGGGTCAAAGCTATACAAATATCTAGATATTTACTTATTGATATTTTGCTTGATTTATGCAAAATATCCATTTAAGGCACAAAAAGTCCTTAGCTTAGCCATGAAGGAAGGGCAAGGACACCCCCCCATGCCTTGGCCAGCCATAGGGCACCCCCTAGCAGCCACACTTTCCTATATAGCCCATTGTATCATTCATGAACAAATTTACATGAATTTAATTCCTAGAAAATCCCTTTTCCTTCAACCCTTCATAACTTGAGCAATATAGATCCAAATTCACTCTAGTCTCTTGCATTGGGACCCTACAACATCAAGGATACTAAGGGAGGATGGAAATCAAGGATTTGGAAGCATTGGACATCATCAAGTTGAAGGATACACACCCCCCTTTCATTTGATTTTCATTGGATTGCACCAATAGGTAAATACTCTCAAACTTAGTTAAAATCCTGGTTTTTCTTCATAATTTCATTCATATAGGACTACCTAAACTGTAGGTCAAATTTGGTAGAAATTAGAAGTGTTTTGGTGTCGTATCGGACACGTATCCTATTTGAAATTTAATGTATTTTGTGTTCTGTCATAGTATAAATTACTCACTGTTTCCCAAATGTTTTTGAACCAAATTCTAGCCTAGACCTAGCTAAACCTAACCCCTATACACTGAGCACATTTTGAGCTTGTGTCGTGTCCAAAACTGGACACAAAGCTCTCAGTTTTTCCACTGTCTGGACACTGCACAGTACACAAAATATGTCCTGCTACCTAGACACGTTTTTTCGACACATACACCACTTGGACACTTGCCATTTGGCATGCACGTAGGGGCATTGACTGACAAGTCGTACCCAAAATTTGGGGTGTGCTCGTGTCGTATCGAGGACACGAGGACACGTGCACTGGCCGTGCACTGACAGTGCACGCACGCACAGAGTCCACTTCGCACGTCTCGTATCGCCCGGACACGACACTTCGACACCTCGTGTTTGCACGAGTGTGTAGCCCATCATGTGGGCTACACGTGGATATGACCACGAGGCCCCACATGGCTCGTGTCGTGTCCACGAGACACGAGAACCCATGCACGACGCGGTGCAGAACACTGAGTATCAGTCGATTTTCTTCGACTGATACAGAGTTCGTGCCGTGTCCTGAGGACACGTGGACACGAGACAGGCTACCTAAACCCTAGACCAACCCTAGGCGAACCTACCCACACGTGCACGAGACTTCTAGACACGTGTGTCGTGTCCTAGAGCTAAGTGCACGCGTACACGATGCCTGTGACACTGCACAGTGTCAGGATTTACCCGATTGGTTTTTTGGGCGTTGGGACACGCCGTGTCGTGTCGTGGTGGACTACCATTGACACACACGACACGTATATATGTGGGGCTAGTGTTACCAACCATTAGTATCGAGCCTTAGCTCGATTTTTCGTGTGAAATCGAGTTACCTATTTACCTAATGCACAGCCCATTATTTTCCAGTTTTAGGATTTTCCAGATTTTGCAAAATCGAATTTCAAACCTAAATTTGATATGTTTAATACATTGTATATATGTATTTTAGTGTATATATATGTAGTATATATGTATGTGTGTGTGTGGGTGAAATTTGGGGTTCATTGGGTGTATATACATGTATATATACACATGTGAGTGTGTGGTGAGTTGTGTGTGTGTGTTCCTGTGTATGTGTGTGTTTCTTTGGAGTGTTCAGTCACTGTTAAGTGACTGAACAGGGACCCCCCCCCCCCCCCAAGACCAGATTCCCTCTCTCTACACTCTCATTATTTATCTCTCTATATATATATTGTATATAATATATATTAGGTATATTATACATATACATTATGTATGTATATATGTTATATATATATTGTAGTGTGTATATATGGTTATATATATATGTGGGTTTTGTATATATATAGAGTATTTACATATAGGTATTTGGGTAGTAGATAGATAGTATATATCTATATATATAGATATATGTATATATAGATAACTTGCTAAGGAATAGGTTATATAGAACCCTATATTGGCCTATGGCCAAGATTATTAGCCTATGGCCATTAGGGCTAACCCTAATTAACCAAATACCCATGACTTAACTAGTTTACCCCTTGTTTGACCAAGTGTTGACCAAGGTCAACCTTAGGTCAAACTTGACCTAATCAACCTAGTTTGACTTGAACTAACCTAGAATGACTAGTTTGACTAAACCTTAACTAGTAGACCTAGGTTGACTAGCAAGTTGACCAATGTTGACCATTGTTGACCAAAGTCAACTATAGGTCAACCTTGACCTAGAAATGACCTAATTGATCTATAAATGACTTAGATGGTCTTAGAAGGACTAGCTGACTAAGTTTGACTAAACCTTAGCCTAATGACTAGTTGGTTTAGGTTTAACCTATTTGAGTAAATAGTAACCTAAGTTATATGGGTAGTCCTATGTAAATTAAGATATGTATGGGGTTAAGTGGAATACTTAGAGTTGAGTCATGACTTGAGTTGGAGAATGGGATTAGCTTGATTACAGGATTAAGGTTGGTATTGTGCTATATATATATTTTGTATGATATACCTTGTATAGGAGATTTGTTATGCCTTAGCTTTGTGGTATAGAATCCTTGGTATCCAAAGACATGTTAGCCTTATAGAGTTTGAGTTAGAGTTGGCCATTGACCTAATTATCTTACAGACTAGTATATGATTAACCAAAACCTTAGTTGGTCTAAGTTTGACCTAGACTTGACCCAGATTGATCATGTTGACTAGTATTTGACTAGTTTGATTAGAGTGTTGACCAGGAGTTGACTTTAACCTAGATTTGACTAACCTTGACTTGTTTGACCTTGTTTGACTCTATTTGACTTAGTTTGATTCCCTGTGACCTAATATGACTTGATTTGACTTAGATTGACTGTAGAGTTGACCAAGTTTGACTTTGACCTAGATTGGCTTAGAATTCATATAGATTGCATTGTAGATTTCATTTACCTTTATATTAGACATGTCATAACTGTATTGCTCTATTTTAGGACATTGTGACCCTGGTACAGACATCTGATATTATACTACTCTTCCAGAGTGTCAGGCGAGTACATTCTCTGATAGTTCTTTCATTACTTGTCATTTACTGTATTTCAGTTCTAGTTAGCTATATGTGATTCTCTGTACAAACACGATTAGTATTGCTGGATCCATTACATGCGACACTCATTTATTCATGTCTGGCCTCTATATCTGGAATCACTACTGGCATCACCCTACTGGAACCATTTCTGGAATCATTGGCTGGACTCATACTGGTTGTAGTATTGGATTATGGATTCACTTGTGGGCGGGGAAATACTTGAGTAGACATGTGAACATACCTAAAATCTGGAACCACCTCCCTTGGAACTATTCTGGAATGCTAGCCATCCCATACTTGGCCGAGTGTGCGATGTGCCTGATTATCCCTAGCCGTTTACATGTTGATCTCAGTATTTTAAAACACACTGTTAGAGTATAGTCTGGACTTACCCTAGAATCATAGATCACTTCTGGACTCATTTTTACTGGACTCATCTGTACTGGAATCATCTAGTATTGGATTATATGGACTGGACTCATACTGGGATTACATTTTATACTGTCTGGACTTATACCATGTTATTCTAGTTCAGCTAGTTTACTACAGTCTTCTTTGCCATGTTTTCTTCTCTTGTTAGTTACTTTACTTCCCTTGTACCCTCACTGTTTCTCTACATCATTATCTGTATAAAACTGCCATGCTCATCTGTATAACTGTCTAAAAACTGCTTTATAGTCTTTGTCATTTACTTGGGATTTCTAGATGAGATGTGCTCGTTCCTGTCCTGATTGGACCTGTTGAAAATATTACAGATGATACTCCTGACGACACATGCCCTACTTACCATGGACCTGGCGAGGGATTAGCTACCTTTGGTTCCGACTCTCAGGAGTGATTCAGGAGTTTAGCTAGTAGACTTACTTAGCTTTCATGTTTTGAGCTTGTTGTATTAAACTTGAGATATTGAGTTGTATTAGAGTTTGTTTGAGATATTGTTGTTATTATTTTAGTAGTTTAATTTCTGTTGTTGTTAGTTGGTATCTAGATTTTTGTGTTATCTTATCGTGCTTAGACTGTGATTGAGTATATCATATCTTTTACTTGTCCTCCCTTCGGAGTTGAGATCTTGGCAAGTACATTATATACACTGCATGAGATTAGTTAGCAACCTAGGACAGCGTTCTACCGCCGACACTGCGGCGTAGGCTGGACGTACCCACTTCTCGTGCCCCTACACAGGGTGCGGGTCGTGACACGTTTTTAGTGGTGGCCCATGCAGGTCTCGAGTATATGTAGTGGTATTCGAACTAGAGTATCACTACAGCCTGTGATAGGATTTGATAATAGGCTTAGAGAGAGGATACTCAATCACAACTAGGAAATTTCCAAGGATTTGAATCTACTGACTTTTGTTCAAATCTGTATAATCTATTTCATATTGTCCTTCTTGATACTATCATCCTTGTACCTTACTTTGAATACTTGACCCGATTGGTTAAGGATCTTGGACTATGTATCTTCTTTCATCATTTCCACCCTTACTTATATCTTATGCTATAAATTTATCCTTAAGTTTTACAAGCTTATCCTTTTCGAGCTTGATCATGATATATTTTATTGGGTATACACCCACTAACATATTATCTAATCAGAACCGGCGCATGATGGTCTGATCAACCTATTGCGTTTTGATTCGTTTTTTCATATATTAATCTACGTGGATGAAGACATAGTTAAACTTGCCTTAGAATCTTATCCGCAACAGCCTTGACAATTCTCCTTGGAATTATTTTATCGCCTATGAACCTCGTATTCATATCCAGTTGGATTAAATTTAATCATGACCTGGATCTTCATCATTGGATGTTCGTGCTCATACTTGATTTCATTGATTTCCCATCTTGCCAAATCTCAATTTATCTTGAAATTGATCAACTTAGATCGTGTCAAGACTAAAATCTATTGTGATTGTTTGTACCTAAATTTTCAATTTTCTTTTTATGGAAGGGTAACTTTAATGATTTCTCACTTGTTAATGACCCATTTTCATATAGGAGGGTAGACGACCCTATAGCCTTGATGATTGTTGTTTCCTTATCTTCCCAATTAGGACACTTTAGATTGCTTGTACGTTTTGATATCATAGGACAGTATTGATCTAGAATGACTAAGTGCACCTAGACGAGACCACATATTGTTCCATTTAACCTGTTCCCCTGGTACTACTATTACACCACAATTTCTGGCTTAATTTAGACCATAGACCTTTCCCACTCTAAATTATGATCATCATAGGTACATTACCGTGACTTTTAAATTAGGAGCACAAGATTAGTTGTTTTCTCGAAACTGACTTCACATACGTAACCTAGACATGACATACTACACCCATGACCTTAGTATCCCATTCAGGCATACCATTGTGTGCTTCATTTGCTTAGTACGATTTTTCTGACCCAAGGCTCCATCCTGATTTACCCCATGGAGTTACTTGATTTCGATTTGAATTGAGGACACCTTATGACCTAAAACTGCCAGCCAATTTTTGGACATGACCCAGTATAGGTCTACTACCCATATATTGCTTGTTGACCTTGTATGTTGCTAGGTAGTAGCCTCGACCCTGATTGTTGGAGGTTTGACCTAGAAAGAGTACGACCATCTAAATTTCGAGGACGAAATTATTTTAAGGTGGGTAGACTTGTAACACCTTATTTTCTGAAATTGTGGATTTTTGAAAATTTATTATTTTTATTATTTATTAGTGGTATTTTAGTCATGGTATGATTTTCTGGTGATTTTAGTTAGTTAAACCAATTCTAAAGTCATGCTAAGTCATGACTTATGACTTTGTGACTTTGTTAGTAAACCTTAGTGTAAACCCTAGTTTCTCTAACCTAGAAGTTGCCATGACCATGAGAACTTGACCATAGGCTTAGAATATCATTTTATTGATTTTTAGCCTAAGGGGTATTTTGGTAATTTTTTAGGAATTAAGTAGGATTAGTGATATTTTACTATTCATGGACTTTTGATTAGTGACTTGATAATCCCTAACCTAGTTACCCTAATCTAGAGGTTAGTTCCTAACCTAGAATGACTAGGGATTAGATATTATCATTGGGTCAAAGCTATACAAATATCTAGATATTTACTTATTGATATTTTGCTTGATTTATGCAAAATATCCATTTAAGGCACAAAAAGTCCTTAGCTTAGCCATGAAGGAAGGGCAAGGACACCCCCCCCATGCCTTGGCCAGCCATAGGGCACCCCTTAGCAGCCACACTTTCCTATATAGCCCATTGTATCATTCATGAACAAATTTACATGAATTTAATTCCTAGAAAATCCCTTTTCCTTCAACCCTTCATAACTTGAGCAATATAGATCCAAATTCACTCTAGTCTCTTGCATTGGGACCCTACAACATCAAGGATACTAAGGGAGGATGGAAATCAAGGATTTGGAAGCATTGCACATCATCAAGTTGAAGGATACACCCCCCCTTTCATTTGATTTTCATTGGATTGCACCAATAGGTAAATACTCTCAAACTTAGTTAAAATCCTGGTTTTTCTGCATAATTGCATTCATATAGGACTACCTGAACTGTAGGTCAAATTTGGTGGAAATTAGAAGTGTTTTGGTGTCGTATCGGACACGTATCCTATTTGAAATTTAATGTATTTTGTGTTCTGTCATAGTGTAAATTACTCACTATTTCCCAAATGTTTTTGAACCAAATTCTAGCCTAGACCTAGCTAAACCTAACCCCTATACACTGAGCACATTTTGAGCTTGTGTCATGTCCAAAACTGGACACAAAGCTCTCAGTTTTTCCACTGTCTGGACACTGCACAGTACACAAAATATGTCCTGCTACCTAGACACGTTTTCTCGACACATACACCACTTGGACACTTGCCATTTGGCATGCACGTAGGGGAATTGACTGACAAGTCATACCCAAAATTTGGGGTGTGCTCGTGTCGTATCGAGGACACGAGGACACGTGCACTGGTCGTGCACTGACAGTGCACGCACGCACAGAGTCCACTTCGCACGTCTCGTATCGCGCGGACACGACACTTCGACACCTCGTGTTTGCACGAGTGTGTAGCCCATCATGTGGGCTACACGTGGATATGACCACGAGGCCCCACATGGCTCGTGTCGTGTCCACGAGACACGAGAACCCATGCACGACGCGGTACAGAACACTGAGTATCAGTCGATTTTCTTCGACTGATACAGAGTTCGTGCCGTGTCCTGAGGACACGTGGACACGAGACAGGCTACCTAAACCCTAGACCAACCCTAGGCGAACCTACCCACACGTGCACGAGACTTCTAGACACGTGTGTCGTGTCCTAGAGCTAAGTGCACGCGTGCACGATGCCTGTGACACTGCACAGTGTCAGGATTTACCCGATTGGTTTTTTGGGCGTTGGGACACGCCGTGTCGTGTCGTGGTGGACTACCATTGACACACACGACACGTATATATGTGGGGCTAGTGTTACCAACCAATAGTATCGAGCCTTAGCTTGGTTTTTCGTGTGAAATCGAGTTACCTATTTACCTAATGCACAGCCCATTATTTTCCAGTTTTAGGATTTTCCAGATTTTGCAAAATCGAATTTCAAACCTAAATTTGATATGTTTAATACATTGTATATATGTATTTTAGTGTATATATATGTAGTATATATGTATGTGTGTGTGTGGGTGAAATTTGGGGTTCATTGGGTGTATATACATGTATATATACACATGTGAGTGTGTGGTGAGTTGTGTGTGTGTGTTCCTGTGTGTGTGTGTGTTTCTTTGGAGTGTTCAGTCACTGTTAAGTGACTGAACAGGGACCCCCCCCCAGACCAGATTCCCTCTCTCTACACTCTCATTATTTATCTCTCTATATATATATTGTATATAATATATATTAGGTATATTATACATATACATTATGTATGTATATATGTTATATATATATTGTAGTGTGTATATATGGTTATATATATATGTGGATTTTGTATATATATAGAGTATTTACATATAGGTATTTGGGTAGTAGATAGATAGTATATATCTATATATATAGATATATGTATATATAGATAACTTGCTAAGGAATAGGTTATATAGAACCCTATATTGGCCTATGGCCAAGATTATTAGCCTATGGCCATTAGGGCTAACCCTAATTAACCAAATACCCATGACTTAACTAGTTTACCCCTTGTTTGACCAAGTGTTGACCAAGGTCAACCTTAGGTCAAACTTGACCTAATCAACCTAGTTTGACTTGAACTAACCTAGAATGACTAGTTTGACTAAACCCTAACTAGTAGACCTAGGTTGACTAGCAAGTTGACCAATGTTGACCATTGTTGACCAAAGTCAACTATAGGTCAACCTTGACCTAGAAATGACCTAATTGATCTATAAATGACTTAGATGGTCTTAGAAGGACTAGCTGACTAAGTTTGACTAAACCTTAGCCTAATGACTAGTTGGTTTAGGTTTAACCTATATGAGTAAATAGTAACCTAAGTTATATGGGTAGTCCTATGTAAATTAAGATATGTATGGGGTTAAGTGGAATACTTAGAGTTGAGTCATGACTTGAGTTGGAGAATGGGATTAGCTTGATTACAGGATTAAGGTTGGTATTGTGCTATATATATATTTTGTATGATATACCTTGTATAGGAGATTTGTTATGCCTTAGCTTTGTGGTATAGAATCCTTGGTATCCAAAGACATGTTAGCCTTATAGAGTTTGAGTTAGAGTTGGCCATTGACCTAATTATCTTACAGACTAGTATATGATTAACCAAAACCTTAGTTGGTCTAAGTTTGACCTAGACTTGACCCAGATTGATCATGTTGACTAGTATTTGACTAGTTTGATTAGAGTGTTGACCAGGAGTTGACTTTAACCTAGATTTGACTAACCTTGACTTGTTTGACCTTGTTTGACTCTATTTGACTTAGTTTGATTCCCTGTGACCTAATATGACTTGATTTGACTTAGATTGACTGTAGAGTTGACCAAGTTTGACTTTGACCTAGATTGGCTTAGAATTCATATAGATTGCATTGTAGATTTCATTTACCTTCATATTAGACATGTCATAACTGTATTGCTCTATTTTAGGACATTGTGACCCTGGTACAGACATCTGATATTATACTACTCTTCCAGAGTGTCAGGCGAGTACATTCTCTGATAGTTCTTTCATTACTTGTCATTTACTGTATTTCAGTTCTAGTTAGCTATATGTGATTCTCTGTACAAACACGATTAGTATTGCTGGATCCATTACATGCGACACTCATTTATTCATGTCTGGCCTCTATATCTGGAATCACTACTGGCATCACCCTACTGGAACCATTTCTGGAATCATTGGCTGGACTCATACTGGTTGTAGTGTTGGATTATGGATTCACTTGTGGGCGGGGAAATACTTGAGTAGACATGTGAACATACCTAAAATCTGGAACCACCTCCCTTGGAACTATTCTGGAATGCTAGCCATCCCACACTTGGCCGAGTGTGCGATGTGCCTGATTACCCCTAGCCGTTTACATGTTGATCTCAGTATTTTAAAACACACTGTTAGAGTATAGTCTGGACTTACCCTGGAATCATGGATCACTTCTGGACTCATTTTTACTGGACTCATCTGTACTGGAATCATCTAGTATTGGATTATATGGACTGGACTCATACTGGGATTACATTTTATACTGTCTGGACTTATACCATGTTATTCTAGTTCAGCTAGTTTACTACAGTCTTCTTTGCCATGTTTTCTTCTCTTGTTAGTTACTTTACTTCCCTTGTACCCTCACTGTTTCTCTACATCATTATCTGTATAAAACTGCCATGCTCATCTGTATAACTGTCTAAAAACTGCTTTATAGTCTTTGTCATTTACTTGGGATTTCTAGATGAGATGTGCTCGTTCCTGTCCTGATTGGACCTGTTGAAAATATTACAGATGATACTCCTGACGACACATGCCCTACTTACCATGGACCTGGCGAGGGATTAGCTACCTTTGGTTCCGACTCTCAGGAGTGATTCAGGAGTTTAGCTAGTAGACTTACTTAGCTTTCATGTTTTGAGCTTGTTGTATTAAACTTGAGATATTGAGTCGTATTAGAGTTTGTTTGAGATATTATTGTTATTATTTTAGTAGTTTAATTTCTGTTGTTGTTAGTTGGTATCTAGATTTCTGTGTTATCTTATCGTGCTTAGACTGTGATTGAGTATATCATATCTTTTACTTGTCCTCCCTTCGGAGTTGAGATCTTGGCAAGTACATTATATACACTGCATGAGATTAGTTAGCAACCTAGGACAGCGTTCTACCGCCGACACTGCGGCGTAGGCTGGACGTACCCACTTCTCGTGCCCCTACACAGGGTGCGGGTCGTGACAATCTTATCCATGAGGCTCTTGTTGCTGGACCTGTCGGTTATCGTTGGATGTACCCGTTCGAGCGACAGTTGAACCACCTCAAGAGGAAGGTAAAAAATAAGGCACGGATGGAGGGTTCTATTGGTGAAGCATGTCCTTGAGGAGATTTCAAACTTCTGTTCCATGTATTTTCAGCCTCATATTGCTACAAACAGAACAAGGGCTTCCAGAAATGACGACGGCTATGAAGTTGGTATTGAGGCAAAGCTGAAAGTATTTAATGCCTACAAAAAACCATCTAGTAAAATGAAAAAAAGATATCTAAATGACGACGAGGTTAGCGCTGCAATGTTATATGTATCGCTCAACTGCGACAAAGAAGAAGTGGACAAGCTAGAGGGGTAAGTAAAATTATTTCGCGTGCTTCGTATTCGTTGCTTCTGAATATAACTAATATACCTATGCTTCGTTGCTTTTCAGCATGTTTAAGGATGAGGTAACGTCCAACAATCCGTACGCAATCGAGGAGGAAGTAGAACAGCAAATGAGACTTCATTTTCATTTTTGGTTGAGAGCATATGTACGAAAATCTTCACAATTTACTTTTTTTGTATATTTATACTTGCACATAATAATTAAGTTAGCATCGTTTATATGGTATTTAGGTTGATCGTCCGGAGGCAATCCTTGAGAATGAGTATATTAAAACTCTAGCCAAGGGGACAATTTATCAAGTAAAGACCTGGCCAAATTACTGCGTAAATGGTTACAGGTTCAAGTCAACAAATGCTCGAATAAGAGACGACTTTTTGGATTTGGATTCTACGAAGAATAGCTGTTTATGCATAAAATCTTCAAACTACAAAAACGTCGACCCAAGCAATGACTTCTTTGGCGTCTTACGGGAGATTGTGGAACTGACATACAATTATGCTATAGAACCTTGTAAGATCGTCTTGTTCAGATGTGACTGGTTCGATCCGATCCAAGGTCGAGGTTGGAGAGTTGACAAACATGGTCTTGTTGACATAAATTATCGCCGTCGATATCAAGCTTATGAGCCGTTTGTTCTAGCAAGCCAGGCTCAGCTAGTTTACTTTACCAGTTATCCAAAACGAGGAGCCGGGAGATCAGATTGGTTGGCAGTCTGTAAGACTAAAGCTCAGAATATCTTCGATGTTGACGAGATATCTTATCAGGAGGACGAACTACCTCTTATTACAAATATTGTCGATGTGGACTCAACGGAAGTTCCTCATGGCATGTTTTATCAATTGTAATAGATAGAAGTATCAGAAGAGGAAGTTGATAGAAGTGAAGAGGAAGAGGAAGAGGAATCGGAACAAGATGAATTTTTAGAAGAGGATTGAATATGTTTAATTTTCAGATGTAGTATGGTTTACTTTTATTTTTTTTCAGATGTAGTATGGTTTACTTTTGTTTTAGCGACGTTAATAAGCGACATTTTTAGATGTTCTATGGTTTACTTTTATTTTTTTCAGATGTAGTATAGTTTACTTTGCGATGTTTTCAGATGTAGTATGGTATACTTTTGTTTTTTCAGATGTAGTATGGTATACTTCTGTATTTATTTTAGATATGGCTCAACGTGGATACTTTGGTTCCGGTGTTGGTGGAAGTCGACGAGCCCGACAGTCTCCATCTACAACTCCTCCTACCGACTCCTCATCCCTCCACACTCCAGTATATACTAGCGGTCTAGTCACCGGCAGTGTCTCCCTACTCGGCTCTAGCAGTTAGAGGCTAGGGCCTTCTTCTTCTACGCAGCCAGTACCGTCGAGTATTCTAGAGGTCGACCCTACTACTGAGGAGCAGGCCGAGGCTGAGGTCCACGTCGAGGTCGAGGGCGATGGCGAGGCCCACGCCGAGGGCGAGGGCGAAGCTGTCACTCCCGTTATACATATTTTTTAGGATACGTATACAGATTTCTGACAAATGTCAGGTGGCCCGTATTTTGACTTATCTTGCTTAGCTTAGCCTTGGTTTTAATTTTGGCTTGATTGGTTCAACTTGGTTCAACATGACTTGGCTTGGCTTGGTTTGGTTTATTTTGGGTTGAGATGAGAGGTATTGCTATATAAGTCAACTCATTCTCTCTCCTCCATTATTTTGCATTTACTTCTTCATCTTCTTCATTTACTCCTCCCACCTACCAAGCCTAGGCAAGTGCAACTTGCTTCATGATAGATTTCAAGTTTTATTGTTCCATTCCCTTCCTTACTTCATTCTAAGCCTCTTTAGAACTTGGTATTTTTGGGTTTGATGGATAGATTCTTGTAGATCTAAGTTTGTAACTTTTAGTTTTTCTTGGTTTTGATCTATGAAACTTGGTTATTTTCGAAATCTAATTGTTCCATGTTGTAGAAAATTCAATTCTTCCCAATTTTGGCTTTTGAACCACTTGATTTTGACTTCGTATGATAAAGTTATGCTATTTTTGAGTTCATGGGTTTCCCATACCTTTTGGTGCTGTCGGGACGATGAACAGTGCCGCGCGCAGTGTCTTCGCTGTCGCTCGCCCGCGCACCGCGGTTGTGCGCAACGTGTGCCATGGGCGATTTTGCCCGCGCGCAATGCGCAACTTGCACGTCGCGCTTGTGTGCAACGTGCACCGTGGGCGATTTTGCCCGCGCGCAATGCGCAACTTGCGTGCCGCGCACCTGCGCACTTCTCTGCCGTGTGCCCGTACGCCGCGCTTGCGTGCAACGTGAGCCGTGGGCGATTTTGCCCGCACGCAATGCGCAACTTGCGCGACGCACGCCCGCGCACTTCTTTGCCGTGCGCCCGCACGCCGCGCTTGCGCGCAACGTGCGCCGTGGGCGATTTTGCTCGCGCGTAATGTGCAACTTGCGTGGCCGCGTGCCCGCGCATCGTGCTTGCACGCAACGTGTGCCGTGGGCGATTTTGCCTGGACAACTTGCACGCAGGTCACTCCAAATGACTGTTTTTTGCTTCTTTGAGCTGTTTTGTAGCTAAAATCTGGAAAAACTCAAAACATGAAAGTTGTAGATCTTTTTCTTGGCTTCAACAATATTTTATTAGTTATTTTATGCAAGTTTCTCTCATTCATGATAATGTAAGGATTGAACATGATAGTGGCATGTTAAGGCGCACTCTTAACAAGTATCAAGTAACATGATAATTCTTGATAGTGACCCGTCGTGGTGCACTCTTGACAAGTAACTTGACATGATAATTCTTGATGGTGGTCCATTATGGCGCACTCTTGACTTGGTAAAGTAAACCTACATGATAATCTCGATATGCCTTGCTAAGTAAATCTTGTCTTGACACCGTGGGTGTTTGCGCTTGTATAAGCTACATGTCTCATCTTGCATCATGTCTAGGATATGAATTCCTGATTTCCACGGTCAGGGATTCATACTGAATCTGACTAAGATAATGACTAGATTGATCAAGTAGTCCATGAAGAGGTTTTCCAGCTACAGGCAGTCCCGTAATTTGGACGCTCTAATTGGACTTGTACCTGCCGTCGAGTAGGGCACATTTCCAGCACACTGTCATGTGTTGCACCTCTAAGTCACCTAATCCAACTCTCTCAACTTATGACCGGATAATCTGGATTAAGACTGCAGGACTTGTGGCTGTTGGAACATCTCGATGCATCTTGTTAGTAACTAGGCTTGTGATAACCCTAGTTAGTTAAAGTATCAAGCCGTACTCTTTGCTTGGCCGTAAATGATGGATGGAGTCCTATCTTGTCTAGTCTTGCCTAGATCCAGTACATGGCTATCTCAGGACATGCTTATTTATGCTTTACTTTATCGATAATTGGTTAGAGACTAAGTTCTGTTCAGGTGAAGGGTTACAACCCCGGTCCTTGTTTGGTTTACGAGTTGTAACTTGGTTACCGGAATAGTCCGTTAGTCATCTTATCGTTTATCACCCTGCTTCTTCTAACTCATGCCTTTCATTATCCTTTACGTATCATGTGCTAATATGCTGGTTTTAGTTCTTAAGTGAAGCCTCCCTTGTGACACTTGCTCTTTTTGGGGTCTGATCCAGCTGGTTTTGTATGACCAGATTTCACAGTAGCTCTCGAGGATCTCCCTGCCTTCCAGCCAGATGGTGACCACTAGGCGCAACCCTGGCAATGAGTGGGTTCTTATTTTGCTCTCCTACTCCCTAGTAAAAATATTCTTTTGAGGCGTTTAGCCGCCGAGCAAGTGTTAGCTCATTTGCAACTTACTTACTGTCTGCCTACGGGCTCTAACATGATTGACAAATCCTAGGGTTGATCATGTATGACTGAAACTCTTGCTAGTCTTCACGTTTTGTGTGACTAGCTTTATGATCATCTGAATATGTAATGTTTGGGATGCCTTACTTTGTATGTCTGATGATCTAACATCTTATAACATTTACTTACTTGCTTGAGATTGAGATACTAGGCTTGTTCATGACCATAAGAGACTGATAGCTTGTAGTAAACCCTCATGTACCTAGACAGACATGATCGTATTGTGAGGTAGAATTCACTTCAATGTACGTAGCTGGCTGTGTCTGTCCCCAGCTCTCTAGTATTCTGGTTCTGGGGTGTGACACGATTTAAGTGGTGGCCCATGCAGGTCTTGAACAAGATGTGTGAGGGTTTCACTGAATAGATGTCTCAATCAGCACTCGCCCTTGATCTCGACTCGTGTTTTCTAATCTTTCCGAAATCTTGACCTTATCACATGTTTATATCCTCGATCTATCATGGTCCTTCCTTATTGTTCCTCATGTCGTTTCTTCAGCGGCATTGTTCCTGGTCCTACCGATCAGCAAGACGGAGCACCTCCAGCGGACCAGCAGCAACCTGGAGACCAAGCCCAGCACTCTGGAGCGGCCTTCCGGGTCATGCATTCCGGGGATCCAGAACCTCCAGTACAACCCGTCCAGCCTGCAGAGCCTGATAATGGAACCCTGGTGGGTCTCATCAGAGAATTGCTTGCATCTCAAGATCGTCGGGACGATGTCCTGCACCAGACAGTACAAGATGCCATGGGCAGAGTTTGTTACCAAGGGAACAACGCGGCCAACAGCTTCAAGCGTCTGAACCCTCCTTTCTTTGACGGCACTGAAGATGCTATTGCTGCTAATGCATGGCTTCATGACACAGAGGTTATCCTGGAAGCAGCTAGAATTCCTGAAAATGAGAAGGTGGCCGTTGTGTGCCTACAATTATTAGACTTAGCTCGCAGCTGGTGGGCGATGCTAGCAGTTGGATTACCGACGCCTGTCTCATAGACGGTATTCAGCAACAAGTTCCAGACCAAGTACTTCGACGTAGTAGCTCGGTATGATCTGCAGACGAGATTCACTAATCTCAAGCAGATGGGCAGGACGGTCGATGGATATGCGGCCGAGTTTTTTAGACTTAGTCGGTTTGCTCCCACCTTGGTGGCAACCGAATTGGATCGAGCCCAGCGATTCCAGCAGGGGCTCCACCTAGAGATTATCATATCGGTGGAATAGTTTGAGCACCAGACGTTTGATGCCGTCCTGCGAGAAGCGAAGAGGCATGAGTTTACTTTACAGAGGATTGTAGATAGAAGCGGAGGACGAAAGAGGTCTCATGGGCAGATGTCACAGTCTTCAACACCCGCCCCAGTAGCTAGGACCTTGACTATTGGAGCTCCTAGGAGGGCGACCACAGTTTCGTCGGTTCAACACTCGACGTCGACGTATCCTCAGCAACAAAAGCAAAAACAGTCTTCCACAATGGGCTGCACTCATTATGGGAAGCCAGGGCACGTATTATCAGAGTATCATAGAGCACAGGGATTGTGCTTGGCTTGTGGGACACCGGATCACAAGATAGGGTCCTGTCCGAATAGATCCAGTTCGTCGTCGTCAAAACTATCCAGTCCATCGGTTAGGGGTCCAGCACCAGTACAGCAGTAGTACCAGCCTCCGAGGCCATTGCCGCCTCAGGATCAACAGTATGCCCAGGTTCAGATTCAGAACAGGTAGAGAGGTCACCAGCAGAGGGGACCAGCACCAAGAGGATAAGGTCAGGCTTTGGCTCTGACCGTAGCAGAAGAGTTAGCTTCAGGTGAGGTGGTGGCAGGTACCATTCTCGTTAACTCTTTTCCAGCATCAATATTATTTGATTCAGGTGCATCGCATTCATTTATGTCTGCACGATTTGCAACATGGGTAGGACTGGAGCCCGAGTCATTATCAGTAAGGCTCAATATACTTACTGGTAACGGTCTTGTGGGGGTAGATAGAGTCTATTCCTCGTGTCGAATCGTAGTTAGCGGTAGAGAGTTTTCTGCTAGATTGATAGAATTTTCGATGGCCGACTATGATGTGGTCCTAGGAATGGATTGGTTGAAGGAGCAATACGCAAGAATAGACTGCCATATTGGCAGAATTATTTTTGGTATTCGAGGCGAACCAGAGCTTTCATTTTCCAGAGACGAAGTAGAACCTTCTCCACCAGTATTACGGATGGCAGTAGCAGAAGCAGTTCAATTTTCCAGAGTAGTAAAAGTGTTTTCTGATGTGTTTCCCGAAGAGCTTCCAGGTATGCCACCGGAGAGAGAGATAGAGTTCACTATCGACTTGATTCCAGGGACGGCACCAATGTCAGAGAGAGTCTACATGATGGCACCTTCAGAATTAGAGATCTTGTACAAGATGATTGAAGAACTCAGAACCAAGGGATTCATTCGTGCTAGTGGATCGCCTTGGGGAGCCCCGATGCTTCTTGTGAAAAAGAAGGATGGTACGTCAAGATTATGTATTAATTATCGTACCTTGAACTCTGTGACAATCAAGAACAGATATCCTCTACCAAGGATAGATGATTTATTTGATCAACTCAGTGGGGCATCAGTATTCTCGAAGATTGACTTGAGGTCAGGGTACCATCAGATCAGAGTCAGAAACCAAGACATCCCGAAGACAGCATTCAGATCTAGATATGGACATTGGGAGTTCCTTGTTATGCCATTTGGAGCGACCAATGTGCCAGCGGTATTCATGGACCTCATGAATGGACCAGGTTGTGATAGTGTTTATAGACGACATCTTAGTCTATACCCAGAATGAGGCAGAGCATGAGCAGCATCTTCGTGTAGTTCTTCAGATTCTTAGGGAGCACCAGTTGTACGCGAAGTTCAGTAAGTGCAAATTTTGGCTTGATCGTATTTCGTACTTAGGTCACATCATCACTAGAGGTGGAGTAGAAGTTGACCCCCAGAAGATATTGGCCTTAGAGACATGGCTAGTACCTAGCACCGTCGCAGAAGTTCGAAGTTTCCTAGGATTGGCTGGCTATTACCGGCGGTTTGTATCAGACTTTGCTCGAATTTCAGCACCATTAATGCAGTTGACCCGTAAGGATGTGCAGTTTGCTTGGACAGCAGAGTGTCAGAGTTCATTTGAGAAGTTGAAGCGGAGATTGATGACGGCTCCCATTCTTACGCTTTCAGATGGGACTGGAGGATTTTTAGTTTTTTATGATGCTTCCGGCAGAGGATTGGGATGCGTCTTGATGCAGTATGGTAAGGTAGTAGCTTATGCGTCACGTCAGCTTCGTGATCATGAGAGGAATTATCCAACCCATTACTTGGAATTAGCAGCGGTGGTTTTTGCACTCAAGTTATGGAGGCATTATTTGTATGGGGATCGGGTGGAGATTTTCACCGACCACAAGAGTCTTAAGTATGTGTTTACCCAGAAGGATCTTAACATGCGTCAGAGAAGATGGCTAGAGCTACTTGTCGATTATGACATCAACCTGCAGTATCATCCTGGAAAGGCCAACATAGTAGCAGATGCATTGAGCAGGAGAGCTGGAGTTTATTTCCTAACAGCACAACCAGGGTTATTAGCAGATCTTCAGAGGATGGATATTGAGGTTGTTCTTCCCACCAATGTGGCATTAATGACCAGCATACAAGTTCAGTCCAGTATAGTTGAGAGGATTAAGTTAGCTCAGTCAGCAGATTCTA
This sequence comes from Iris pallida, assembly GCA_029216955.1. Classification (NCBI taxonomy): domain Eukaryota; kingdom Viridiplantae; phylum Streptophyta; class Magnoliopsida; order Asparagales; family Iridaceae; genus Iris; species Iris pallida. Next base: position 24,371,252 of record JANAVB010042420.1, on the reverse strand, counting down.
AGTTTCAGCGGCTTAGGGCAGAATGTGCATCAGGACGGAGACCAGAGTTATGTATTCACGAAGATGGTACACTCAAAAATAGAAGACGTCTTTGTGTACCTAGTGGTGATATCAGACAGAAGATCATGGCAGAGGCTCACAGTTCTCAGTATTCCATTCATCCCGGTAGCACGAAGATGTACCGAGACATCCGCCAGCATTTCTGGCGGAATGGCATGAAGAGGGAGATAGGCCGATTTGTCTCTCGTTGTTTAGTTTGCCAACAAGTTAAAGCTGAACATCGGAGACCAGCTGGACTTCTTCAACCTTTACCGATCCCAGAATGAAAATAGGAGCACATTACCATGGATTTTGTAACTGGGTTACCTAAATCCCCAGCTGGAAGAGATGCTATATGGGTTATAGTTGATCGTCTCACGAAGGTAGCTCATTTTCTTTCCTTCAGAGTTGGTCAGTCGATGGATCAGCTAGCAGAGCTATACCTCAGGCAGATAGTTAGGTTGCATGGAGTACCAGTTAGTATTGTATTCGACAGAGATTCAAGATTCATATCGCACTTTTGGCGGAGTCTTCAAGAGAGCTTGGGGACTCGACTCAAGTTCAGTTAAGCTTATCATTCGCAGACAGATGGTCAGTCAGAGCACACGATCCAGACTGTTGAAGATATGTTGCGATCATGTACACTCGACTTCGGTGGTTCGTGGAAAGATCACCTGTATCTCGTGGAGTTCTCCTATAACAACAGTTTCTAGGCCAGTATCCAGATGGCATCCTTTGAATCACTGTATGGCAGGAAGTGCAGATCACCTTTAGCTTGGAATGATGTCGGCGAGAGGCAGATGCTTGGTCCAGAGATAATTATGCAGATAATCGAGGTGGTCAGACAAGTCAGAGATCATCTTCGAGTTGCCCAAGATCGCCAGTGCCATTGGGCCGATTCACATCGGCGTCCCCTTGAGTTTTCAGTCGGCAACCATGTGTTCCTTAGGATCTCGCCTACCTGTGGCGTCATTCGATTCGGCGTGCGAGGAAAGCTTAGTCCTAGGTATATAGGACCGTTTGATATTCTCGAGCGGGTAGGTGATGTGTCCTATCGTCTCGCTCTTCTACCATCGTTATGTGAGGTACATGACATATTCCATGTATCTCAATTACGACGGTATATTCCGGATCCGAGCCATATCCTTGATCATTCGGAATTGTTTGTTGGTACCAACCTTTCGTATGAGAAAAGGCCTGTGTCCATATTGGACCGAAGAGAGAAGATACTCAAGAACAAGACTATTAGTTTAGTCCGTGTTGCTTGAGGTCATCACTCCTTGGGTGAGTTAACGTGGGAGCGTGAGGATGATATCCGATTGCGATATCCACACCTGTTTGACTCATAAGGTATAATGTCTTCCTTATGCCTTATGCTTTTACTTCCTTACTTGCATGAATGATTGCTTGATTGACTGCTAGTCGTAGCTTGCTTATGATTAATATAGCTTGTCCCGACACCTCTAGCCTCTTGATTAAATTTCGAGGATAAAATTCTTTTAAGGTGGGTAGAGTTGTCACTCCCGTTTCCCGTTATACGTATTTTTCAGGATACGTATACGGATTTCTGACAAATGTCAGGTGGCCCGTATTTTGACTTATCTTGCTTAGCTTAGCCTTGGTTTAAATCTTGGCTTGATTGGTTCAACTTGGTTCAATATGACTTGGCTTGGCTTGGCTTGGTTTGGTTTATTTTGGGTTGAGATGAGAGGGATTGTTATATAAGTCAACTCCTTCTCTCTCCGCCATTATTTTGCATTTACTTCTTCATCTTCTTCATTTACTCCTCCCACCTACCAAGCCTAGGCAAGTACAAATTGCTTTATGATGGATCTCAAGTTTTATTGTTCCATTCTCTTCCTTACTTCATTCTAAGCCTTTTTAGAACTTGGCATTTTTGGGTTTGATGGATAGATTCTTGTAGATCTATGTTTGTAACTTTTCGGTTTTTCTTGGTTTTGATCTATAAAACATGGTTATTTTCGAAATCTAATTATTCCATGTTGTAGGAAATTCAATTCTACCCAATTTTGGCTTTTGATCCACTTGATTTCGACTTCGTATGAGAAAGTTAGGCTATTTTTGAGTTCATGGGTTTTCTACACCTTTTGGTGCTGTCGGGACGATGAATAGTGCCGCACGCAGTGTCTTCGCTGCCGCGCGACCGCGTACCGTGCTTGTGCACAACGTGCATCGTAGGCGATTTTGCCCGCACGCAATGTGTAACTTGCGCGCCGCGCGCCCGCGCACTTCTCTGCCGCGCGCCCGCCCGCCGTGCTTGCGCGCAACGTGCGCCGTGGGCGATTTTGTCCACACGCAATGCGCAACTTACGCGCCGCACGCCCGTACACTTCTCTGCCACGCGCCCGCGTGCCGCGCTTGCACGCAACGTGCGTCGTGGGCGATTTTGCCTGCGCGTAATGCGCAACTTGCGTGCCGTGCGCTCGCGCGCCTGCACGTTACGCTTGCGCGCAACGTGCGCCGTAGGCGATTTTGCCCGCACGCAATGCGCAACTTGCGCGGCCGCGCGCCCGCACGCATGCTTGCGTGTAACGTGCGCCGTGGGCTATTTTGCCCACGCAACTTGCGCGCAGGTCACTCTAAATGACTGTTTTTGCTTCTTTGAGCTGTTTTGTAGCTAAAATCTGGAAAAACTCAAAACATGAAAGTTGTAGATCTTTTCCTTGGCTTCAATAATATGTTATTAGTTATTTTATACAAGTTTCTCTCATTCATGATAATGTAAGGATTGAACACGATAGTGGCCTGTTAAGGCGCACTCTTAACAAGTATCAAGTAACATGATAATTCTTGATAGTGACCCGTCGTGGTGCACTTTTGACAAGTAACTTGACATGATAATTCTTGATGGTGGTCCGTTGGGGCACACTCTTGACTTGATAAAGTAAACCTACATGATAATCTCGATATGCCTTGCTAAGTAAATCTTGTCTTGACATCGTGGGTGTTTGCGCTTGTATAGGCTACATGTCTCATCTTGCATCATGTCTAGGATATGAATTCATGATTTTCACGGTCAGGGATTCATACTGAATCTGACTAAGATAATGACTAGATTGATCAAGTAGTCCATGAAGAGGTTTTCCAGCTACAGGCAGTCTCGTTATCTGGCGCTCTAATTGGACTTGTAGCGTGCCGTCGAGTAGGGCACATTTCCAGCACACTGTCATGTGTTGCACCTCTAAGTCACCTAATCCAACTCTCTCAAATTGTGATCGGATAACCTGGATTAAGACTGCAGGGCTTGTGGCTATTGGAACATCTCGATGCATCTTGTTAGTAACTAGGCTCGTGATAACCCTAGTTAGTTAAAGTATCAAGCCGTACTCTTTGCTTGGCCGTGAATGATGGATGGAGTCCTATCTTGTCTAGTCTTACCTAGATCCAGTACATGGCTATCTCAGGACATGCTTGTTTATGCTTTACTTTATCGATAATTGGTTAGAGACTAAGTTCTGTTCAGGTGAAGGGTTACAACCCCTGTCCTTGTTTGGTTTACGGATTGTAACTTGGTTACTGGAATAGTCCGTTAGTCATCTTATCGTTTATCATCATGCTTCTTTTAACTCATGTCTTTCGTTATCCTTTACGTATCATGTGCTAATATGCTGGTTTTAATTCTTAAGTGAAGCCTCCCTTGTGGAACTTGCTCTTTCTGGGGTCTGACCCAGCTGGTTTTGTATGGCCAAATTTCGGAGTAGCTCTCGAGGATCTCCCCGCCTTCCAGCCAGATGGTGACCACTAGGCGCAACCTTGGCAACGAGTGTGTTCTTATTTTGTTCTCCCACTTCCTAGTAAAAATATTCTTTTGAGACGTTTAGCAACCGAGCAAGTGTTAGCTCGTTTGCAACTTACTTACTGTCTGTCTACGGGCTGTAACATGATTGACAAATCCTAGGGTTGATCATGTATGACTGAAACTCTTGCTAGTCTTCACGTTTTGTATGACTAGCTTCATGATCATCTGAATATGTAATATTTGGGACGCCTTACTTTGTATGTCTGATGATCTAAAATCTTGTAACATTTACTTACTTGCTTGAGATTGAGACACTAGGCTTGTTCATGACCATAAGAGACAGATGGATTGTAGTAAACCCTCATGTATCTAGACAGCCGTGATCGTATTGCGAGGTGGAATTCACTTCAATGTACGTGGCTGGCTGTGTCTGTCCCCGGCTCTCCAGTATTCTGGTTCTGGGACGTGACAGAGGCCGAGGGGCAGGCTGCGGGCAGGGGCAGGGGTAGAGGCATGGTGCAGCTTCCATTTGAGACAGATCCTCCGTGTCGCCCTGAGGGAGATCTGAGGTTGGAGATTTGGGCCCGTACTTGGACCAGGCGGTAAGTAAAATTATTGTATTTAATTTGTTTAAATTTATTATAAACTTGTTTAATAAATTTTAATTTCCATTTTACAAATATCATTCCTCCTCCGTACACCGGTCGCTGGGTACATTCCTGCGACAGAACTACGGGGGGCCCTGGATCAACTGGAGGGATGTCCCGACCGACAAGAAGGCCTTCTGGTTTGAGCACTTTTTGTACGTAAAAGTTTATTTTCTTTTAACATTTAGTATGTTATGTTATAACTTACGTACATCTATGATTTTTTTCAGCGGACTTACTTCTTCCCTCCCCACCGCGCCGTTGCTGTCGAGGCAATTTTTTTCAGCATCGCCAGCAAGCTCATTAGGGACGCGATCCTCGACCAAAAGGATCGCGACCGCCGGGGAGAGCCTATTCAGGGTTGGATCTCTGCCGCCGACTGGGCGGTAATGAAGAGGAGATTCGAGGAGGAAGCCTACAAGGAGAAGTCTGCAAAGTCTAAAAGAGCGCGACAGGCGGGGTCGCAGTGGTGTGGTGGATCACGGTCCATCATGGATTTCTTCACCCATATGGTACGTATCTCGCCGTATACCCATAATTAATATTTTATAGTAATATATTTCTTTCAACTTAACTGACAAATCATATAATAATTTCATAACAGGTTGAATCGAAAGAAGACCCGAATATGGTGACCTTGTTCCTCGCCACGCACACGAAGGGGGAGCGGTTCGTAGACGACAAGGCCCGGGACACCTACGTAAGTTTTATTTAATGCTATTTCATTAATAATAATTTTTAGTTACGTAGAAAATTTATATAGATGTTATTTCTAGGCCGAGTTTTAGAAGTTTTACTTAATGCTAGTTCATTAATATTAATTTTTAGCGAGCACGTGATAATTCATATAGATGTTATTTCTAGGCCGAGTTTTTGAGGCTTAGGAAGGCCGGGCCGACACGGTCAGAGGGAGCTGGTGCTAGAACTTCCCAGCAGCCCCCGGCCGTCGCAGCTCAGTCAGATGACGAGCTGTGGATGAGGGCCGTTGGTGGCATGCATAGGGGTACGTACTATGGTACGGGCTCCTATGGTACCTTCATTGCGTCACAGGCCTCTACGACCGCCACTAGTGTGCCCGGCCCCGCACAGACTGAGGAGTCGCTCCGCCATCAGCAGAGTGTCTATACGCAGATCGCAGCTCTGCGTGACGAGATACAGCAGATGATGGGGGACGCATGCAGATGATTCTGTGCTCATCTCACGCTTCGAGAGGCTTGAGGAGACTACTTAGGCACTGCGACAGATGACCCGCGCTACGCAGCATTTAGTCGAATAGATGCAGCAGTTCCAGGAGATGGCTACGAAGCGACCGTCTGCTGGTACGCAGGAAGCATTGTCTACATTCGGCGGTACACGGGAGGACATGCTGTCACGACCCGCACCCTTTTTTTTTTTTAAGCGGATACGAGACGTGTCCAAGCCAGCCTACGCCGCAGTGTCGGCGGTAGAACGCTGTCACGGCCATGAAGATCCAAAATCACAAATAATGCTCATTCACAAAATTAATTTAACTTACAATGATTACAAGTTTTACATTTGTAGAAGAATATAAACTTGTACAATTAAATGAATGACTACAACTCAACTATCTAGCTAGTCTCTAGGCTTTTGTCTGCAAGTACTCCCGTCACTCCCAAGCTAAGTGAATCCACGGCTAACCTAAAAATGTTGGTTTCCAGTCAGGAATGGAACGAGCACAATTCACTGAATGCAATTTCAAATAAAAAAAATGACTATAAACAAAGGTTAGACATCAATCATGGGTTTTGAAAATAAAGAGGAAATATGAAAACCAATAGTAAATAAATAGACACAAAACACTCTCCCCGACTGTTAGAAGTACCTTTGATATGTGATCGGTCTGGGGTACTACACCGCACGGTCTACAATGTCTACTTACAGAAAATAAACACGGGCTACACTACTTGCAGAAATAAACACGGGCTACACTACTTGCAGAAAATAAACACGGGCTACACTACTGCAGAAAGTAAACACGGGCTATACTACTGCAGAAAATAAACACGGGCTATACTACTTGCAGAAAATAAACACGGGCTATACTACTTGCAGAAAATAAACACGGGCTATCTTGCAGAAAATAAACACGGGCTACAATGTCTAACACGGGCTATGGTCAGATCACATATCTTTGGTACTTCTCATTCCCGACTCGACAATTTTATAATAGAAAATAATCACATAATCAATGGCCAATCAATGAAATATAGTGAAAATCAATATCGAAATGCAGACAATAAACTGTAGTCGCCTGTGGTCCTCTGCTGGTGAAACTGACAATCTGAACTACTCAATGTGCCACTATAGTCAAACCCGTACAACAGTCCCCGGAAGCTGAAATAAACAATACCAATGATCTCAGAATAGTCCAATTAGCTAGGATTGCCTGTCCTTACGTCCAATTCTGGACAAAGGAGCAAAACGACAATTTCGGGCAAAAACGATGTCCGCCGCTGGACCCGCTTTGTACCGAAAAGCGTGCCAGGGTCAATGGTCTCTAAAGTCGTCAAACTATATGTCTACAGATCCGATTTTCCGATACGAACCCAACCGTATGTCTAGAGTTGGATTCCGGCGGGCCGTGCACAAAATCGCCCGTTGAGTGGGACCGTGGGGCCCGCAAAACGACGTCGGATTCAACTGTCTCAGAATTGGACCAAACTTGGCATACAGGACCAAAAAAATGATACGGTCCTGATGGCACAAGTTTCGTCTCGATCTGACGAGCGTGCACAAAGTAATTGGAGAATTTGCAACGTGCACGATACGGTGAATTTCGACGGATACGCATCAAATTCGTCGCGCACACGCGACCAATTTGAATTCCGTCAAAGCCCACACGACCACTAAGCCGTTACGCAGCTTTCGATCCTTTCGGTTCGCGACCACGTCGTCCAGATTGGCGTGACGCACGTCGTGTGGAACAATTTTCAATGTTTTCAAAACAGGTTTTTCTCTAACTTTAGAATCAAATTACTCATTCTACGGTGAACGAAAAATTAATCTATCTGAAGGGTTTTGTTGTCCTACATGCTGTCTAAATACTTGTTCAAATAGATTTTCTAAAACGACACTTGATCGATCGTAATCGATCCTCAAATATGGGCAGTTGGACTGAAATTGTGTTCTGTCCATACGCAGTTTTTCCCTTCGACTTTGCGTCAAATTCTAGGACAGCATGGTGCGTCTCGACGCGAAACGTTTGAAGGGGATTAAAGACGTATATGTAGGCTCCATACCTGAGGAAGAAGATTGCAAAACGATCGACCGATTGTGGAGAACCAGTGCCGCGAAGTTGGCCTTCTCCTCGCGGTTGTTGTCAACTTTCGCCTGAGCGCGCGCGCTCCTGGCCGCCTCCGGCCACGCACGGCGGCGGGTGGCCGCCCTAGAGTTGGGGAAGGGTGCGTGTGTGGTGGTGGCGGATGTTAGTTAGGGTTCTCGAGTATTCCGCTCCCTCTCCCTCTGTTTATATGTTCGCGTGTAAGGGTCGGGTCTGGGCGCCTACTGGGCTGGGGTCGGGATAGCTCTCGGTTGAGCTCGGTTGGGGCTTCAGGATTTGTGGGGATTGCTGTGGGGCTGAGGGGTTAGGCCCATGTGGGAGAGCTCGGGTCTGAGCTGCTACTTGCTTCTCTTTTCATTCTCTTTTTCTTTTTCTTTTTTTATACTCATTACTCTTATTCTTTTACTATTTCATAATTATATAAATCTATATAATATAATCTATTTACACACACCTATATATATATTTATATGCATACACGTATATAATATTCATATATATACATATATACACATATACAATTTTACATATATTATAAATCTGTATGCCTTATAATTCTATATAAATCTATTATACATTAATATGTATAAATCTATTATCTATTATATATAAGTATATATATTTACACAAAAATACGAATTTATATATTCATACACCTGTACACATATACATATATATATTATACATATATATATATATATATATATATATATATATATATATATATATATATATATATATATATATATATATATACATGCACTCATATAAATATATATATTTATATATATACACTCGTACACTCTTATATATCTATATTTATATACACGTACACACATATCTATATAATATATTTTTATACAATTTCACATACACACATGTATTATATGTATCTATACATACACATTCATAATATTATATATTTCTGTATACATACCCGTTGACACCCTGTATGTAAATAATATGTATCCATTTATATTCATTATTGAATAGTAATGAATAAACAAATATATGTAGGAGGCACATAATTATGAAAGGCAAATAAATTCTATGCTAATCAATTAAATAAATGAATAAAATATAATAATAATAAAATATTTCAAAATTTCGGGAAGGGGAGTTACACATGCTCATCCACCTGTTGTCACCGGAGAAGTATCAGACGATCCTGTCGTTGTGACGACAGTCATCTGGTGGCGCTCCTCCTCCAGCTCTGGCTCCAGCACCTGGTCCAGCTCCAGCATCGGGTCCAGCTCCAGGCGATCAGTAGTTTCTTTTTTGCATTTTTGGACTGTACAATTTTTTTTACTTTGTACGTATTTGGGGATATTTACTATGTTCGTTGAGGATATTAACTTTGTACTTATTTGCGGATGTTGACTTTGTTTGTTGAGGATATTATATATTGACATTGTTCGTTACGGATAGTATTTTTTCTTTATATTTTTTGTATATTCTGGAATGTAGTGTGCGTGTCGGTGTTTAGTATTCCACCGAGGGGGTCGGCGAACCCATGGATTGGATTCTGTATTTTGTATTCTGTATTTTGGCTCAGGCTCCAGCTCCATTTTTATTCTGGAACCTATTTTTTTATATTTTTTTAATTTAGCAACGTTTTTAGCGACGTTTTAGAACGTCGCTAAATTTTTGCGACGTTAATAAATGTCGCTAAAAGAGTCGCTAAAATGCTGACGTGGCAACACGTGGCACCTAATCTGATGTCAGCACGTCGTCGCCAAAACGTCGCAAAAGTGTCGTTAAACGGCGACCACACAATAACGTCGCCATTTGCGTCACTAATTAGCGTCAACGTTAAAACGTCGCAAATAACGTCGCTAAATAACGTCGCCATAGCCATGTTTTGCGACGTTTTCTCGTTTAGTGACACATTTTTTTTCGTCGTTTCCAAAACGTCGCTAATTTCACTTAGCGACGTTTTCACCGAGTTTAGCGACATTTTGGAACGTCGCTAATCTGAGAAATTTTTGTAATGAAAATGAAGTAGAAAAATCTTCTCCAATGTAAAAATATTGATAAGATAAAGAAATCTACTTGTTTCAACTTCCAAGACAACTTATTCCCCTTTTTCTAATTTTTTTATTTATAATTGATGATGTGGAGGTAAAGACATTATGAAGTGCATTGTCTAGAACTAGACAACCAACTTCACAATGTCTTTGCCATGTCAACTTCATAATTTTTTTGACATTTGCATTGGAGAAGAATTTTTCCAATAAAACTTTGTTATTCCTATGTGGCAACAACTTATTATTATTATTATTATTATTATTATTATTATTATTATTAAGAATAATATGTTATAATAATAAATATTATGACAATTATTTTAATTAAAATTTGAATAATAGTAACAATAATAATTAATTTTTTTTGAGAATGTGGTGGGAGAGAAAGGAATATTTTAGAGATTTTACTTTACTAATTTTTTTTAACTAAAACTTGACCCCTGACTAAAGGATTTTTATTAATATTAACATTAACATTAGCGTTTAGGCCCTGGATTTTATACCGGTTTAGAGTTTAAGCCCTGACATATCCAATTAGAGTTAGTTGTAATGTTCATTTGAATATAAGTTCCAATATTAATGTATTTTTTAATTATTTTTATGTTTATATTTTAATGTTCAAAGTTAATTTTAATTTAAAAATACGCCATGTGATCCATTGGGTTGGTGGTGTACATATATGGGTCAAACCAATCGAACCCAAACGAACAAATTGGCTTTAAATCGAATCGAAGGTATGCTAACATTAACGTTAGTTATAATGTTCATTTGAATATATGTCCCAATACTAACGTCGTTTTTTATTATTTTTGTGATTAAATTTTATTGTTAATTTTAATGTTCAAAAGTTAATTTCAATTTAAAAATATGACGTGTGATCAATTGGGTTAGTGGTGTGCATATTTGGGTCGAACCGACCAAACCAATCAGAACCAATCGGCTTTAAATCGAAACGAATGTTTGCACTACCAAAATACAGTCAATTAGCGACGGTTGTTTAGCGACGGATTTGTTCCGTCATAATTAGCGACGTATTTGCGACATATCATCGACGGAGTACCGACGATAAGCCGATATTTTTTTTAATTTTATTTTAAGGGTGAGAAAAGGTCGCGAGTCCATCGCTAGGACGTCGGAGATATAGCGACGGATTTTTAACCATCGCTACGCAGTCGACTATTTGGCGGGAAATGTTGGAAGAAGTGGCGAGACAAATTGCCGACTACGTAGCGACGGATAGTTCGTCGGCAGTTTTCCAATATAGCGACGGCATAGCGACGGATGATATCCGTCGCTATTCCGTCGCTAAATATACGACCCAGACTTAAATTGAAACGACAGAAGGAATTTTTCATTCCCCCCAAATTTTGCTCTCTCTTCCGCGGCTTCGGTGATCGGCGTCGGCGTCCTCTCCTCTCTCTCTCTCCCGAAGGTAATCCCCTCTCTCTCTCTCTCTCTCTCTCTCTCTCTCTCGCGGTGGTCGAAGGGGCAACGGGGGCGGCGGGGGCATCGTGGGCTGGGGGGGCGGCGGGGGAGGCATTGGCTGCGAGGGCGGGGGAGACAGGGGCTGGGAGGCTGGTGGGGGAGGCGTTTGGCTGCATGGGCGGGGGAGGCGTTTGGCTGTGGGGGCGGGGGAGGCGGGGGCTGGATGGACGGGGGAGGCGGGGCCTGGGGGGGCTGGTGGGGCGGTGGAGGCGTTAGCTGCGGGGGCGGGGGAGGCGGGGGCTGGGGGGGCTGGTGGGGCGGAGGGTCGGACACGCTGCGCACAAACCCGGCTGTTTAGCGCTGCTACCCCGTGTTCTTTTCTCCCTGGACATGACACCTCGACACACGATTCTTGGCGTGGAGGTAGGGGCAACGACCGACGTCGTGTCCCCAATGTTTGAGAAGAGATGGTGTCGTGTCGAGGGACACGAACGCGTGCATGACTCGAAGGACACGAACGTCGTGTTCTTTTCTCCGTAGACACGTCTGTGTCGTGTTTGTTGGACTCGAAATGACTCGAGGGACACGTGCACATGTGTATCTAAGTTTACCAACCATTACATTGTAATTTTAACATGCATTTCCTAATCAATTTACATTCCTTCCTATTATTCTGATACCACTGTATGTATCAGAGTTTTCAAACTGTTTTGAATGGTTAAATTCGATTTAGTTGTTAAATTTCAATATATATATGATGTATTAGTTGCTGTACATATAGCTATCATGTTAGGGTTTGTTTTAGTTTCCAATTTCAGAATATAGTTCACAAATTCTTAGTTCATATCATATTTTCCTGGTTCTATCTGTTCAACCCAGTTTGATGTTTATAGTAATTGATGCTGCTGGGTTTGATTGGGGTTATAATTCAAATCATTATAGCCTCATCATAGTTGAGGCTTTAACCTATATATATTCATGTGGTTCTAATTCGTATGTTAGTACAATGCATGTTTATTTCATATATTAATTTCATAGGTGTAGTTGCATATAGTCAATTTTAGAACCTTATCGTATGTGGCTGAGTTGATACAATATTGGGATGAGCCAGGCTTGATTGGGGCTGTTAAATGCAAATGTTATACTAGTTACATGCCATGTACCTTCAGTGGTATGCATGGCATTGACTGTTATACACATACACTAGCATGGTTGAATACTTGATAATTTGAACCTAGCAACCCTACATTTTAAATCCTGAATCTGAACCCTCTTTAATGATGCTGAAATTGTAATGTAATGCACATCTCTACATGCCCTTGTTAACACAAAACCACCATGTGTTCAAGTAATTAGATATGTACTATAATAGTATATGATCGCACTATCGGTATCGCACTATCGGTTTTGGTATCGAACTATCGGTATCGGACTATCGGTATCGTTATCGGTATCGAACTATCGGACTATCGGTATCGGTATCAAACTATCGGTATCGCTAGCGGACTATCGGACTATCGATATCGGTATCGAACTATCGGTATCGCACTATCGGTATCGGTATTGTACTATCGGTATCGGTATCGCACTATCGATATCGGTATCGAACTATCGGCCTATATACCAGCGGATACACCAGTTACATAATTATATACTAATTTTGTTTAGTTTGTCTTACGATACAGATTTTTACATCCAATCTGTGATGGATCGTTATTTCGTTGATCGTACATGGATGTACAAACGACAACACGAGAGCAGAATAGGTGTGAGTGACGATTTTTAGGCAGGCGTGGAAGTGTTTCTTAAGTATGCCATAAGCAAAGCTCAGTATATGGACGGTAACAAAATCAAGTATCCATGTCGTAATTGTCACAATAGACGTTACGAAGAAGTGGTGAGTGTAAGAGATCATTTGACCTGTAAGGGTTTCGTACGTGATTACAGCCTGTGGTCATCGCAAGGTGAACTATATGCAGAAAGACAGGTTACGAATGCTACTACTTATACTTTTGATGATAATGCTGCAACGAATTTTGTCGTCGAAGACGACGAATGATCTGTTGATTATGGAGACCTGCAGAACCTTGCATGAGATATGGTGTATGACGCGGCAGGGCCTAATTTTGATCCGGAGGATCCTAATCCCAAGGCGAAGGAGTTCTATGATATGTTTCAGGATGCAGAAACTTCTTTATATCCTGGTTGTGAGCCTCATTCCGTACTGTCAGTGACGATACGGTTGTTGAACATAAAGTCCGATTTTAACTTGCCACAAACTTGCTATGATCGGATTATACAACTAATCAAGGAGGTGTTACCGAAGGAATCAAAAGAGCTTCCAAAAACTTCTACAAGTCGAAGATGATGGTCCGACAACTGGGATTGGGGTACGAGAAGATAGATTGTTGTCGCAGCGGATGCATGTTGTACTACAAGGAGAACGAGGTTATAGAAAGTTGTAGCTTCTGTAATGCGGATCGTTACAAGCCAGTCAGGAAAAAAGGAAAGTCAACTAGAAAACGACGTCCTTACAAGTATATGCATTACTTGTCGATCACGAAGTGCTTACAGAGGATGTATATGTCTCAGAATACAGCAGAACACATGACGTGTCACAACGAAGAACGCACAAAGGACGATGGAGAATTGTCACATCCTTCGGATGGAGAGGCGTGGAAAAATTTTGATTTGCGTCATCCAAATTTTGCTGCAGAGCCTAGAAATGTACGTCTGGCGCTATGTTCTGATGGCTTCGCCCCTTTTGTAATGACCTGTTCCGCCCTAGCAGAACGCCGATTCAAACGGCAAGTGCAACGACTCAAACGAGCCGTCGACCCAAAGAGTTGGCATCGACCTGATGAAGAATCGATGCAAGGCTTACATTAGCCTGTCAAAGATGAATCCAGTCTTAGACTTTCAAAGGCGCGCTCGGAGTATCGCTCGGCCGATACGAACATCGCTAAGGTGGGTGGCTCCGATGAACCCGTCTTTGCTTAGCCTAGACACATAACAATACGGACACTAATGCTAGAATCGCTAGGCAATAACACCGCGTATGCTAATAAATGACTCAACGCACCTAGCTAAGGGAATAATCCCATCTTGTATGCTTGTATAGAATATGAAAAAAGGTGAGAACTCTCGCACCGCGCTCCACGCTCATGCTAAGGCACAAGCTTACATTTCGAGTTCCTTATGCATTTAACAATAAAACAATGAATGGTTTACAACAATGAAACGGAAAGACTATCAACATAGTCGTTCCGAGTAGAGTATAGCAACATTGAAAAACTATGGGACCGATGGGTCGCCAAGGCGACTCCCGCACGGGGAGTTGCATAATGTACGAATGAATGAATGAATAAGTGAATGAATGAATCAACGAATGAATGAATGAATACGTAAATGAATCAATGAACGAACAAACAAGTGAAAGAAAGAAAGAAAAGAATGAATGAATGAAAGATAAGAAAGGAAAGAATGGTTAGCGACAGGTGTGACGGGCACGTGCAACGGGGCTCGCTACCCGCCCTGCACGGACGCCAACCTGGTTGATAACGCATTATGGCTAAGGGTTAGCCTACGGCTCGGAGACAGCCGTTAAGTTAAAATGACAAAGAATACGAAATGGTTGTGGACAATCCCCTCGTATACGAGAGGTGGGAGACATAAGGGATTTCCAGCGGCACGATCAAAGGGGGGACGTGGCCGGGCCAGACAGAAATCAAAGGGGCTTACGATCTCACGTGGGTGCGGGCTTGGCCACCCAGGAGACATAAGTATGGGGTATTTCAAAAGACTATCAGGGTGTTCCAACCGCACGCTATGATAGGTGAGAAATTACCAAGGGAGAAAGGGTCCAAAATGGCTTGTGGTGCCAGCGACCGGTGCATATAGATTTAAGTGGGCTTTGCTGGTGGCAATCCACGTGCAAGTCCTTGCATTAAAATCAAAGTAGTCTAAGTTAACTGAATAAAGCACCTTCTGAATAGGCTAGAATATAACACACAAAATGATCGAGAGTACGTCGAGCAAACGAGTTAGAAAATACGCCTACGACGCGCTAGGACATGAGGCAGGGACACGCCCTTGGCTTTAAATGTTTATGTGAATTGCGTTAAGTTGATACATATACGAATTGTTGTCAAACTTGGTTTACTTTGGACAGGAAAGGCCTGACGGTAAGTATGGATAAGTCGTGCATGTATTTCCATGCAAACACTTGAATTCGGCAACACGAGATAGGTTATAAAATATGCCATGAAACTGATCCTAAGGCAAGATTAGAAAGACAATGAATGATAGACGGAGCACAAAAGTAAATAGAACGTGTTTGGTAATGATAGCATTGTGGGCGAGCTAGCCTCCCCACCAGTGCATAACAATGTACTGATAACCCCACAGTTTGCTTGCAGGACGCAGGAGTCGTCATCCGGTGCGGAGCTTCCCTCAAACGTGCTAAGGCGCGGAGCTAACTCTGGGGCCTTGGAGCGTTGCAAGAAGCTGAAGCACCCTATACAGGACATAATATATCGAAACATCGCTATGAATCATTCCATCTTGTAAGCCACTTGGCACGTCTTTTATGTTTCAGAGAGAGAGAGCTTGAGCGATTTGTAATCTCGGCCTAGCGCCGCTTGTAAACTTCTTGGAAATCAATAAAGAGTTTGAATTTGCTTCAACTTGTGTTCATTTACTTTTTACTGCAAACGGGGACACTCTGTGCGACTCTGTGGCCTAGCTCAAATCGGCCGTTTCTAGACTTAGCCTTGCACGGGCGCAACCTAGGCCCGTGCGGCATCACGCTTTAGCGAGGACGATCGCTCCTATGGGAGCGGGGTGTGACAGATTGGTATCAGAGCACGGCTTTATGTCCTTGGACATCATTTCGATTCTCTCAGTTTTGAAAGCTTGTTTGGAAACAAAAGAAGTGTACGCTCTCTCTTGTTGTGCCTTGGAATGTTCCGTACAATAAGTCTAATATTTTCAAAAGCTCGTATGAGTACTCGGTTGAACGGGATCGATAGGCGAAGGCCTTTGTGCCAAACCGCGACGGACTCGAGTTGGAAGGAATGCATGCTAAAAGTTAGCAAACGCAGTGCGTACTTGAATAACCTTACGCTGAAAGTAGCGAACGTGTACGCGAGACCGAAGTATAGTTCGAGCGGGATGGTTATGCATGTAGCCTTTTGGCTAAGTTGTGCAGAGTATCGCACACCTAGACCTTCTGGTGCGAACGAGTTTGCGAGCGAGATCGACTATCGCTCGGACGAGAATAAGTGAGACTTAGAATGTATGTCGATAGAGACGCTATTTGACCAACGCTAAAGCGAGCACGGAAGATGGTTCTTAGACTTTAAGGAATGGACGAACGCGCGATTGAACACATCGATTGGGAATCGAATGATCTTTTAAGGATTTGTAGAATGACTTGACTCCGAGTGGTGTATGTGATAGCTTCAAAGAAGAATAAGAGTGAGTGTCGACGACTAATCGAGTGGCTCGAACCCTGAGTGCTGTATGGACGTTATAGAAATTGTTCGAGCGAGACTAAAGAATTTGCGGATAGAACGAGTATGTCGGCAAGCGATGATATCGCGCAAAGCCTTAGAACGAGTAACGCTTAGTTGGTTTTGACTTCGATAGTCTCAAACGAGATATCGTTTGAACGAATTAAGAATGCGTAGTACGAATTATGAAACGATTGAATAGAGAGTCGGAACAATGAAACGAATGGAGGTCTTGGTCGAAGAAACGTAGTGAATAGTACATACAATTTTTGATTTAGTTGAAAGGATTGAAACTTGAGTTAAAACGAAATACTCAGACGAGATCGAAGATAGCACGATCGGAAGATAGCGTGTATAGGAAACGTTGATTTGGAGATGCGAGAATGACTAAGGATTTGGAATGGATGTTGCTCAAAGAAGAGTTAGCATGAGACAATGCAAATTGAGGAATTAAGTTGCACGACTCAAAATTCGTTGTAAAAGGAAGATCGTCAGGTTATGTACATCATCGATGGTATTGAGACGTATCAAAGATCGATGTACGATAACTCGGGGTAACTCTGATTTGATGAATGATGATCGTGTTAGAAGTTATTATTTTAAGGGATGCTATGTTGGAGATCTTGATAGGAATGAATGTTTGGATGAAAAAGGGAAGTGACTTGATTGTTCGGTGATAACCGCAACGACAACGATCTTATCTTGCACGAGCGCAACTCCAGCCTCGTACATGCCTCACATCGAATTTGGAACGATCGTTCCGCGTGAACGTTGGCATGGTGATTCATGTCCAGCGGGAATGATCGAACTCGAAGTACTTTGACATGGCAATTTTGATCGCTTTGACTTGTGGTTTGAAGCGAAGGTGAATTGGAGGATTGATCGGACTTATAATGGACGACGAAGTAAAGTTGAGGATTGAGTAGGCCCAATTCGCATATCGAAAATGAGTAAGTCTAGACGCAACGCAAGAGTTACGTTCCGATGAGGACGATTATTCTGCGGGAACGTTGACATGGTGATTCATGTCCGCCGTGGATAATCAGACTTGCGTGAGATCGGGGCGCGACATATTGCATGGCTAGACGACCTTGTGATTGACTACGTGAATTGGATATGATGGATAGGTAGATTGTATCAAACACACTTGAAGAGATAGACTACGATAATTGCTAGTACGGACACGCGATAATAACATGTCAAGGATTTGGTTGAGGACAACCTATCGTAGGATGACTTTTCTAACCGAGCTCGGACTTGGAACGGAGAATGTGTTGATGCGAATAGGGTGAACGCTGCTTGATGTTTAGAAATTTGAGCGAAACGAACTTGGGTAGAAACTCCCGTACGAACGAACAAAATGGTTTGACCATAGGATGTGGAACCAGCGTCGTGCAACGACCTTGCACGATGAGCCACGGACTTGACTTGTAACTATGATCCTGTGAGATGACCTAGCGATAGGCGGACGACCCTATGCCGAGTGATTGAACTTGTACGATTGACCTTACAGTATCGTCTGGACGGACGATAGACTTGGGGCAACAAGACTTAGAGTAGGACGAGGAACATGGAGTGTGCGTGAACGACGACGAGATTGGCCCCAAACAAAGCGAATGATAGGAATGGATGATGCGCAAGTAAAGTTGGGATAACGAATTGAATCATTGATAGGAAGACGTTGTCACGCCCCAGAACCAGAATACTGGAGAGCGGGGGCAGACATAGCCAGCTACGTATAATGAAATGGAATCCATCTCACCATACGGTCACGGCTGTCTAGATATGTGAGGGTTTATCTACAAGCCATCAGTCTCTTAAGGTCATAAATTATCCTATTGTCTCAATCTCAACCAACTAGTAATAGTTACAAGATATCAGACCACCAAATATACAATTGTAAGGCATCCCAAACATTACATATCCAGATGATCATGAAGCTAGTCGTACAAAATGTAAGGACTAGCAAGAGTTAAGTCATACATGATCAACCTCGAGTTGCCAATAATGATTACAGCCCGTAGGCAGACAGTAAGTAAAAATGCATAGAGCTAACAAGTGCTCGGCGGCTAAACGCCTCAAAAGAATAGTGTATAATTGCAGTGGGAGAACAAAAAGAAACCCACTCGTTGCCCTGGTTACGCCTGGCGGTCACCATCGGGCTGGAAAGCAGGTGGATCCTTTGCTGCTGCCCCGGTATCTGGCCATACAAAACCAGCTGGGTCAGACCCCAGAAAGAGCAAGTGCCACAAAGGAGGCTTCACTTAGGAACTAAAACCAACAATCAGTACAAGAGTATAATTACCTAATAAGAGACAGTAATTTAAGTAAAGCATGACAGGTGAATATAAAAGACAATCTTGTACAGAATCAATAAAAGACAGAACATATGGAAAAGCATGTGTCACGCCCAGAACCAGAATACTGGAGAGCGGGGGCAGACATAGCCAGCTACGTATAATAAAATGGAATCCATCTCACCATACGGTCACGGCTGTCTAGATATATGAGGGTTTATCTACAAGCCATCAGTCTCTTAAGGTCAAGAACAAGCCTAGTGTCTCAATCACAAGAAAGCAAATAAATATTACAAGATGTAAGATCACCAAATATACAATAGTAAGGCGTCCCAAACATTACATATTCGGCTGATCATGAATGCTAGTCGTTACAAAATGTGAGGACTAGTAAGAGTTTAGTCATACATGATCAACCCTAGGATCTGTTAATCATGTTACAGCCCGTAGGCAGACAGTAAGTAAGTACAATCGAGCTAAACAGGTGCCCGTCGGCTAAACGCCTCAAAAGAATATTTTTACAATAGAGTGGGAGAGCCAAAAATAACCCACTCGTTGCCAGGGTTCCGTCTAGTGGCCACCATCTGGCTGGAAGGTCGGTAGATCCTCTGGAGCTGCTCCGAAATCTGGCCACACAAAACCAGCTGGGTCAGACCCCAGAAAGAGCAAGTACCACAAAGGAAGCTTCACTTAAGAACTAAAACCAGCAATCAGCACAAGATATAAATAAAAGTAAGAACTGGAAATAAAGAAAATACACCAGGATGATATACGACGAGATAACCATGGAACTATTCAGATAACCAGGTTACAACCCGTAAACCAAACAAGGACCGGGGTTGTAACCCTTCGTCTGAACAGAACTTAGAATTCTCACCATTTATCGGTAAAATAAATACAAACATTCTGGTCATTCAATAATCTGGAACAGGGTCAGGGCAAGACTAGACTGGTTAGACTCCATCCAATCACTTCACGGCCAGGCAAGAATTACGGCTTGATACTTTAACTAACTAGGGTTGTCACAAGCCCAATTACTAACAAGATGCAGTAAGATTATTCCACAGCCACAAGCCCTGCAGACCATCCAGGTTACCCGGGTTAAAAGATTAGAGTTGAATTCAGGTGGGTACATCGTCCAGGAAACGAATGTACCCTTAGGTAGCTTGAAGGGTGCAACACATGACAGTGTGCTGAAAATGTGCCCTACTCGACGGCAGGCTACAGATCCCAAGGCGTGCCCAGGTAACGGGATTGCCTGTAGCTGAGAAATCTCGTCATGACTAATGTATTAATCTAGTTATTAGCCTTAGTCCATTTTAGTAGGTACTCCTGACCGTGGTACTCCGGAGTCCCTGTCCTAGACATGATGCAAGATAGGACTGATTTATTTATACAAACACAATCGCCCACGGTGTCCAGATTAATTATACAGGTCATGTCATGTCAGGTAGCCGTCGCAACAGCTATTCGAGATAATCATGTCAGGTTATGATGCCAAGTGTACTTGTCAGGAGTGCGCCACGACGGGCCACTATCAGGTCATGTCAGGTTATTATGTCAGGAGTGCACCACTACGGGTCACTATCACGTCATGCTCAATTATCAATTCCAAACATATCAAGTAAATTCGTGATTATCAAGTTCAGGACAAAAGGCGTAAGGATATAAAATGGACGTTAAATATCTAATAAAATATCAATATACAGGGCTATAGAAGATCCAGGATAAGTAGGGTCAGGTCCAGTTACGCCTAAACATCAGGTTGCGCCTGAGCCAGACTGCGCTCAAGTCAGACTGCGCTCAAGTCAGGCTACGCTCAGGTCAGGCTACGCTCAGGTCGGGCTATGCTCAGGTCAGGCTACGCTCAGTCAGCGTATGTAAGACATACGCTTCCAAAAGGCAGCGTATGTACTCCATACGACTCCTCTTCAAGGCAGCGTATGAGGTCCATACGACTCCTCATCAAGGCAGCGTATGTAAGACATACGCTTCCAAAAGGCAGCGTATGTACTCCATACGACTCCTCATCAAGGCAGCGTATGAGGTCCATATGACTCCTCATCAAGGCAGCATATGTACTCCATATGACTCCTCATCAAGGCAGCATATGAGGTCCATACGACTCCTCATCAAGGCACCGTATGAGGTCCATACGACTCCTCATCAAGGCAGCTTATGTACTCCATACGACTCCTCATCAAGACAGCGTATGAGGTCCATACGACTCCTCATCAAGGCAGCGTATGAGGTCCATACGACTCCTCATCAAGGCAGCGTATGAGGTCCATATGACTCCTCATCAAGGCAACGTATGAGTCAGACTGCGCTGCGCTAAAGAGCGCGCGCAGCTCAGTGATGTAAGCTAAAAAGCTCGCGCACTGCTCACTGTCTTCTCCAAATCAGCAAGAACTCCATAGTTTGAACCCAAAGCTTCAAAAGTTCATAACTTGGTCAAAATAAGTCCAAATCCAACTTTTCAAAAGTCAAAATTGGGTAGAATAAAATTCTCTACAACATGGAACCATCAAAACTTGAAAACAAAGAAGTTTAATAGATCAAAACCACCAAAATCCGAAAATAACTAATTTCTAGATCTACAAAAATTAAAGCCTCAAAATGGAAAATGACAAGTTCTAATGTGTCTTAGAATCATGAGGAGAAGCTAATGGAACAATAAAAATGGTACAGTTAAGAAAGGAGGGGCGCATGCGGCTCAGGCTTATGCGGTTAGAATAAATGGTACAGTTAGGAAAGGTTACAAGACATGGGCAATTAATAATAAAATAATAGTACACAGGGCTATAGATAGTCATGCGGCTCAGGCTTATGCGGCCAGGAAAGGAGGGGCGCATGCGGCTCAGTTAGGAGTTGGATTCATGCGGCTAGGGAAAGAAATCCATGCGGTTGGGGGAACTAAGGGCCCGTGCGGCTCGGAACAAGCGCAGCTCATGCGGCTGGCGGGGACAGGTCTCATGCGGCTCACAGAGATGAGGGTCCATGCGGCTGGAATATAGAAGACTTCATGCGGCTGAAGATGCAAAGCCTTATGCGGCCAGACTGGTCATGAGCCTATACAGCCAGGGGATGGAGGGGGTGCATGCGGCTCAGTTAGGAGCTCATGCGGCCAGAGAAGGGTGGTGAGCATATACGGTTAGAATAAATCGGGTCATGCAGCCCAGACTCAGAAGCCGATGCGGCTCAGTTAGGACTGGGCCTTATGCGGCAGGGTTAAACTCATGCGGCTAGAAATGTAAGTCTCATACGGCTAGAAATGTAAGTCTCATGCGGCTAGGATTAAATCTTCATGCGGCTGGAAGAATTGAGTTCCTACGGCATAGGCCATGCGGCCAAGTAACACAGCAAGGCTTATGCGGTCAGGAATAAAACTTGCTGCATAAAGCTATGCGGCTAAGTCCATTCGACTATAAACTGTTCTTCTTCTCCATCCTTCCGAGAAGAATAACCCTTCAAGCCATGGCTCCCAAGCTCCATGAATCTTTCATTCAGAGTCCAAATCCAAACTTCCATAGGTCAAAATGGGGCAGAATAAAATGCTCTACAACATGGAACCATCAAAACTCGAAAATAATAAGATTAAATAGATCAAAACCCAAGAAATCCGAAAATAACATAAACTTAGGTCTACAAGAATCTAGCCATGGAAATTGAAAATGCCAAGTACTAAAGAGTGATGTTAGCACCCTGAAATTCGGGTTGATTTTTTTTTTTTTATTTATTTTCTGACTGTTTGGTTTCATTAAATATTTCATTCTATTTATTTATCTGTTAGTGTACTTTTCATGCCATTGATATTTGGAGTATCAGGGATGTTCAACTCTGGAAATCCTCTTCACGAGTTTTGGAGTGGACACGATTACCTTCATGACGGTATATGGTGTCCCACCCAAACTTATTCCCTTGTGCCCTTTTTTCTTCGCTGAACTTCGGGTCGAATTAGACCGTTCGATCAGTAATTGATTTTCCCACTTTTTTTCTTCGATCATTTTCAGCGCGTTACCATGATATTTAAATTGGGAGCGCAAGACCAGTCATTTCCTTGAAACCAACTCCTCATTGATGATCTACTCGAGACGCTCGTCATCCATGACATTCGTTTCCCACTCATTCATGTCATTTTGGGCTCCATTTGATTCGCACAACTTTCCCGACGCGTGACCCGATTTTATTTCACGCCACGGCGTCACATTCATTTTCCAACTTGATTTGTGGGTCCCCTGTCGACCAAAACCTGTCAGCCCCAACTATGGACATGGCCCACTTTGAGCCTACTATCCGTCCGACACTTGTGTCCCATTATTTGGAATCCCCATATGCAACTTATTTACTCATGATCATCAACATCTAATTTTAATTCGATTTTTGTACAATGTCCAGTTTTGACCCAATCTGGCTCCACCGAGCCCAGTCCAGCTCTATGATTTTCTCCATCATGACACTCTAATATTTTGTTGCCCAAAAATATCAGATATTCATTTACCCATTTTTCCTATATTTAATAGAATTTTTGTTGAATTAATCTCCATTGGAACAACCTATTTTCTCTATTTAATTCCTAGCCTTTGGATTGTTCAAACTAATCCTATCCATTAAATTCCTCATTCATTTTTCCCCAACCCTTGGCAGCCATGTGCCGGCCCTAGTTTCAAGGATTGGATAACTTTTCTCTCTCCCTCTTATCCTTTCTCTCTCTGTCCTTTCTATTGTTCTTATCAAACCATGCAAAAACCACAACAACAAAAACTACACCAACAGCAGCTCCATCACAACTCCATAGAAACCGACCACTCTCTCTCTCCAATCCGACCACCTCTCCTCTCCTGGCTTGGCTTCGGCCACTGGCCGACCATCGCCATGGTCAGCCGACCATCTCCACCATCCCAACTTCCTTCTCCTTCTTCACCATTCCACCTCCACTCCATTAACTCCAACTCCTCCCATGCAAACCCGACCAACGTCCCAGTTCGAATACCCCCTTGCTCGTCGTGGCTCCGGCCACCTTGGTCGAGCACACCGGCCATCTTCCCAACCTCTTCCTTCCTCCTCCATGAATCTAGTCACCACCACCACTTAACCAATCCCATGCACAGCCGACCTTCACAACAACTCACCACCACCTCCAGCCGTGCTTTGCCGCCACCACCAGCCTCTGGCCTCGCCGGGCCTGGCCACGCGCGCCCCGTGCAGGCCGCGCTGGCAGGAGGCCGAGCACGGCGCCACCAGCAGCAACTTCGCGCGCACAGCGCGTACGGATCTGCGCGGGGGGCTTGGACGCGCCGTCGTCGTCCACCGTGCTCCAGCGACCCGTCGTGGGTGGCCCCCTCCCTCGGGCGCACCACTGGGGTAGGCCCCATGGCGGCCAACGTCCTCCGGGACGCGCCGTCGAGGCGATTCGTGCGTTTTGCACGACGTCCCGTCGTGACGCGCGCGAAATCACGTTCATTTTGGCGCTCCGTCGCAGCGACTTCGTGCGCATTTTCTCGGAGATCCGACCGTTGGATCGTCGATTTCTTCGCTCCGTCACAATCTCGGTATATCCACCTTCGCTCATGTCAATTTTCGTCCGTTAATTTTATCGTTTGATACATGAAAACCGGCCACCAAGTTGACCGTTTAAATTGTATTAAATTTGGACAGTTTCGCGGGGCCAACTTCGTCAGCTTGTATCTCCTCCACCGCAGCTCCGTTTGGCGTGCTACCAGTTCCTGTGCGAAGCTGGTATAACCCTCTTGCTACCCCTTCAGTTTTGTTTCATTGTGAGCTTGTTTGATTGGTTGAATTCGACGCCAAAGTTGGCCGTTCGAATTCGTAATTTCCAACTTGTAAAATTCTATTTTTGAACACGGGACTCCAGATTTCATTTTTGACACCACCATTAGATTCGTGGCGTAGTTTTGGCATGTTTTCATATAAAATTTGTTAGATTTGGAGAACGTGGGCCCGGGCACGTTTTTCGGTGCAAAGCGGGTCCCACATTCTGGGTCAACGGGACTTTTTGACGCCGGCTCATCGGAATCCAATTCCGGAGAATACCGTTGAGTTCGTATCGTCATTCTGGACTCGTTGACAGGTAGTTTGCTGAGTTTTGAGAACTTTGGCTCCGGCACGCATTTCCGTGCAAACCGGAATCCCAAGTTCTGGTCAACGGGCCAAAATGAGATCGGGTCAACGGAATCCAATTCTGGAGATACCGTTGGGTTCGTATCGTCATTCTGGTTGTGTGGACATAATTTGCTATATTTTATAGACTTTTTTCTTGCACGTTTTCGGTGCA
>JANAVB010042420.1:24160741-24345935 GCA_029216955.1 Iris pallida | reverse complement strand
CAACCAACTAGTAATAGTTACAAGATATCAGACCACCAAATATACAATTGTAAGGCATCCCAAACATTACATATCCAGATGATCATGAAGCTAGTCGTACAAAATGTAAGGACTAGCAAGAGTTAAGTCATACATGATCAACCTCGAGTTGCCAATAATGATTACAGCCCGTAGGCAGACAGTAAGTAAAAATGCATAGAGCTAACAAGTGCTCGGCGGCTAAACGCCTCAAAAGAATAGTGTATAATTGCAGTGGGAGAACAAAAAGAAACCCACTCGTTGCCCTGGTTACGCCTGGCGGTCACCATCGGGCTGGAAAGCAGGTGGATCCTTTGCTGCTGCCCCGGTATCTGGCCATACAAAACCAGCTGGGTCAGACCCCAGAAAGAGCAAGTGCCACAAAGGAGGCTTCACTTAGGAACTAAAACCAACAATCAGTACAAGAGTATAATTACCTAATAAGAGACAGTAATTTAAGTAAAGCATGACAGGTGAATAAAAGACAATCTTGTACAGAATCAATAAAAGACAGAACATATGGAAAAGCATGTGTCACGCCCAGAACCAGAATACTGGAGAGCGGGGGCAGACATAGCCAGCTACGTATAATAAAATGGAATCCATCTCACCATACGGTCACGGCTGTCTAGATATATGAGGGTTTATCTACAAGCCATCAGTCTCTTAAGGTCAAGAACAAGCCTAGTGTCTCAATCACAAGAAAGCAAATAAATATTACAAGATGTAAGATCACCAAATATACAATAGTAAGGCGTCCCAAACATTACATATTCGGCTGATCATGAATGCTAGTCGTTACAAAATGTGAGGACTAGTAAGAGTTTAGTCATACATGATCAACCCTAGGATCTGTTAATCATGTTACAGCCCGTAGGCAGACAGTAAGTAAGTACAATCGAGCTAAACAGGTGCCCGTCGGCTAAACGCCTCAAAAGAATATTTTTACAATAGAGTGGGAGAGCCAAAAATAACCCACTCGTTGCCAGGGTTCCGTCTAGTGGCCACCATCTGGCTGGAAGGTCGGTAGATCCTCTGGAGCTGCTCCGAAATCTGGCCACACAAAACCAGCTGGGTCAGACCCCAGAAAGAGCAAGTACCACAAAGGAAGCTTCACTTAAGAACTAAAACCAGCAATCAGCACAAGATATAAATAAAAGTAAGAACTGGAAATAAAGAAATACACCAGGATGATATACGACGAGATAACCATGGAACTATTCAGATAACCAGGTTACAACCCGTAAACCAAACAAGGACCGGGGTTGTAACCCTTCGTCTGAACAGAACTTAGAATTCTCACCATTTATCGGTAAAATAAATACAAACATTCTGGTCATTCAATAATCTGGAACAGGGTCAGGGCAAGACTAGACTGGTTAGACTCCATCCAATCACTTCACGGCCAGGCAAGAATTACGGCTTGATACTTTAACTAACTAGGGTTGTCACAAGCCCAATTACTAACAAGATGCAGTAAGATTATTCCACAGCCACAAGCCCTGCAGACCATCCAGGTTACCCGGGTTAAAAGATTAGAGTTGAATTCAGGTGGGTACATCGTCCAGGAAACGAATGTACCCTTAGGTAGCTTGAAGGGTGCAACACATGACAGTGTGCTGAAAATGTGCCCTACTCGACGGCAGGCTACAGATCCCAAGGCGTGCCCAGGTAACGGGATTGCCTGTAGCTGAGAAATCTCGTCATGACTAATGTATTAATCTAGTTATTAGCCTTAGTCCATTTTAGTAGGTACTCCTGACCGTGGTACTCCGGAGTCCCTGTCCTAGACATGATGCAAGATAGGACTGATTTATTTATACAAACACAATCGCCCACGGTGTCCAGATTAATTATACAGGTCATGTCATGTCAGGTAGCCGTCGCAACAGCTATTCGAGATAATCATGTCAGGTTATGATGCCAAGTGTACTTGTCAGGAGTGCGCCACGACGGGCCACTATCAGGTCATGTCAGGTTATTATGTCAGGAGTGCACCACTACGGGTCACTATCACGTCATGCTCAATTATCAATTCCAAACATATCAAGTAAATTCGTGATTATCAAGTTCAGGACAAAAGGCGTAAGGATATAAAATGGACGTTAAATATCTAATAAAATATCAATATACAGGGCTATAGAAGATCCAGGATAAGTAGGGTCAGGTCCAGTTACGCCTAAACATCAGGTTGCGCCTGAGCCAGACTGCGCTCAAGTCAGACTGCGCTCAAGTCAGGCTACGCTCAGGTCAGGCTACGCTCAGGTCGGGCTATGCTCAGGTCAGGCTACGCTCAGTCAGCGTATGTAAGACATACGCTTCCAAAAGGCAGCGTATGTACTCCATACGACTCCTCTTCAAGGCAGCGTATGAGGTCCATACGACTCCTCATCAAGGCAGCGTATGTAAGACATACGCTTCCAAAAGGCAGCGTATGTACTCCATACGACCTCATCAAGGCAGCGTATGAGGTCCATATGACTCCTCATCAAGGCAGCATATGTACTCCATATGACTCCTCATCAAGGCAGCATGAGGTCCATACGACTCCTCATCAAGGCACCGTATGAGGTCCATACGACTCCTCATCAAGGCAGCTTATGTACTCCATACGACCCTCATCAAGACAGCGTATGAGGTCCATACGACTCCTCATCAAGGCAGCGTATGAGGTCCATACGACTCCTCATCAAGGCAGCGTATGAGGTCCATATGACTCCTCATCAAGGCAACGTATGAGTCAGACTGCGCTGCGCTAAAGAGCGCGCGCAGCTCAGTGATGTAAGCTAAAAAGCTCGCGCACTGCTCACTGTCTTCTCCAAATCAGCAAGAACTCCATAGTTTGAACCCAAAGCTTCAAAAGTTCATAACTTGGTCAAAATAAGTCCAAATCCAACTTTTCAAAAGTCAAAATTGGGTAGAATAAAATTCTCTACAACATGGAACCATCAAAACTTGAAAACAAAGAAGTTTAATAGATCAAACCACCAAAATCCGAAAATAACTAATTTCTAGATCTACAAAAATTAAAGCCTCAAAATGGAAAATGACAAGTTCTAATGTGTCTTAGAATCATGAGGAGAAGCTAATGGAACAATAAAAATGGTACAGTTAAGAAAGGAGGGGCGCATGCGGCTCAGGCTTATGCGGTTAGAATAAATGGTACAGTTAGGAAAGGTTACAAGACATGGGCAATTAATAATAAAATAATAGTACACAGGGCTATAGATAGTCATGCGGCTCAGGCTTATGCGGCCAGGAAAGGAGGGGCGCATGCGGCTCAGTTAGGAGTTGGATTCATGCGGCTAGGGAAAGAAATCCATGCGGTTGGGGGAACTAAGGGCCCGTGCGGCTCGGAACAAGCGCAGCTCATGCGGCTGGCGGGGACAGGTCTCATGCGGCTCACAGAGATGAGGGTCCATGCGGCTGGAATATAGAAGACTTCATGCGGCTGAAGATGCAAAGCCTTATGCGGCCAGACTGGTCATGAGCCTATACAGCCAGGGGATGGAGGGGGTGCATGCGGCTCAGTTAGGAGCTCATGCGGCCAGAGAAGGGTGGTGAGCATATACGGTTAGAATAAATCGGGTCATGCAGCCCAGACTCAGAAGCCGATGCGGCTCAGTTAGGACTGGGCCTTATGCGGCAGGGTTAAACTCATGCGGCTAGAAATGTAAGTCTCATACGGCTAGAGAAAAGGGTGATTAATCTTCATGCGGCTGGAAGAATGAGTTCCTACGGCATAGGCCATGCGGCCAAGTAACACAGCAAGGCTTATGCGGTCAGGATAAAAACTTGCTGCATAAAGTATGCGGCTAAGTCCATTCGACTATAAACTGTTCTTCTTCTCCATCCTTCCGAGAAGAATAACCCTTCAAGCCATGGCTCCCAAGCTCCATGAATCTTTCATTCAGAGTCCAAATCCAAACTTCCATAGGTCAAAATGGGGCAGAATAAAATGCTCTACAACATGGAACCATCAAAACTCGAAATATAAGATTAAATAGATCAAAACCCAAGAAATCCGAAAATAACATAAACTTAGGTCTACAAGAATCTAGCCATGGAAATTGAAAATGCCAAGTACTAAAGAGTGATGTTAGCACCTGAAATTCGGTGTTGATTTTTTTTTTTTTATTATTTTCTGACTGTTTGGTTTCATTAAATATTTCATTCTATTTATTTATCTGTTAGTGTACTTTTCATGCCATTGATATTTGGAGTATCAGGGATGTTCAACTCTGGAAATCCTCCTTCACGAGTTTTGGAGTGGACACGATTACCTTCATGACGGTATATGGTGTCCCACCCAAACTTATTCCCT
Source organism: Iris pallida (assembly GCA_029216955.1). Taxonomy (NCBI): domain Eukaryota; kingdom Viridiplantae; phylum Streptophyta; class Magnoliopsida; order Asparagales; family Iridaceae; genus Iris; species Iris pallida. The sequence continues at coordinate 24,341,593 of JANAVB010042420.1, read as the reverse complement.
TGTGCCCTTTTTTCTTCGCTGAACTTCGGGTCGAATTAGACCGTCGCGATCAGTAATTGATTTTCCCACTTTTTTTCTTCGATCATTTTCAGCGCGTTACCATGATATTTAAATTGGGAGCGCAAGACCAGTCATTCCTTGAAACCAACTCATTGATGATCTACTCGAGACGCTCGTCATCCATGACATTCGTTTTCCCACTCATTCATGTCATTTTGGGCCATTTGATTCGCACAACTTTCCCGACGCGTGACCCGATTTTTTCACGCCACGGCGTCACATTCATTTTCCAACTTGATTTGTGGGTCCCCTGTCGACCAAAACCTGTCAGCCCCAACTATGGACATGGCCCACTTTGAGCCTACTATCCGTCCGACACTTGTGTCCCATTATTTGGAATCCCCATATGCAACTTATTTACTCATGATCATCAACATCTAATTTAATTCGATTTTTGTACAATGTCCAGTTTTGACCCAATCTGGCTCCACCGAGCCCAGTCCAGCTCTATGATTTTCTCCATCATGACACTCTAATATTTTGTTGCCCAAAAATATCAGATATTCATTTACCCATTTTCCTATATTTAATAGAATTTTTGTTGAATTAATCTCCATTGGAACAACCTATTTTCTCTATTTAATCCTAGCCTTTGGATTGTTCAAACTAATCCTATCCATTAATTCCTCATTCATTTTTCCCCAACCCTTGGCAGCCATGGGCCCTAGTTTCAAGGATTGGATAACTTTTCTCTCTCCCTCTTATCCTTTCTCTCTCTGTCCTTTCTATTGTTTTATCAAAACCATGCAAAAACCACAACAACAAAAACTACACCAACAGCAGCTCCATCACAACTCCATAGAAACCGACCACTCTCTCTCTCCAATCCGACCACCTCTCCTTCCTGGCTTGGCTTCGGCCACTGGCCGACCATCGCCATGGTCAGCCGACATCTCCACCATCCCAACTTTCTCCTTCTTCACCATTCCACCTCCACTCCATTAACTCCAACTCCTCCCATGCAAAACCCGACCAAACGTCCCAGTTCGAACTACCCCCTTGCTCGTCGTGGCTCCGGCCACCTTGGTCGAGCACACCGGCCATCTTCCCAACCTCTTCCTTCCTCCTCCATGAATCTAGTCACCACCACCACTTAACCAATCCCATGCACAGCCGACCTTCACAACAACTCACCACCCCTCCAGCCGTGCTTTGCCGCCACCACCAGCCTCTGGCCTCGCCGGGCCTGGCCACGCGCCCCGTGCAGGCCGCGCTGGCAGGAGGCCGAGCACGGCGCCACCAGCAGCAACTTCGCGGCGCAGCGCGTAGGATGCGCGGGGGGCTTGGACGCGCCGTCGTCGTCCACCGTGCTCCAGCGACCCGTCGTGGGGGCCCCTCCCTCGGGCGCACCATGGGGTAGGCCCATGGCGGCCAACGTCCTCCGGGACGCGCCGTCGAGGCGATTCGTGCGTTTTGCACGACGTCCGTCGTGACGCGCGCGAAATCACGTTCATTTTGGCGCTCCGTCGCAGCGACTTCGTGCGCATTTTCTCGGAGATCCGACCGTTGGATCGTCGATTTCTTCGCTCCGTCACAATCTCGGTATATCCACCTTCGCTCATGTCAATTTTCGTCCGTTAATTTTATCGTTTGATACATGAAAACGGCCACCAAGTTGACCGTTAAATTGTATTAAATTTGGACAGTTTCGCGGGGCAACTTCGTCAGCTTGTATTCCTCCACCGCAGCTCCGTTTGGCGTGCTACCAGTTCCTGTGCGAAGCTGGTATAACCCTCTTGCTACCCCTTCAGTTTGTTTCATTGTGAGCTTGTTTGATTGGTTGAATTCGACGCCAAAGTTGGCCGTTCGAATTCGTAATTTCCAACTTGTAAAATTCTATTTTTGAAACACGGGACTCCAGATTTCATTTTTGACACCACCATTAGATTCGTGCGTAGTTTTGGCATGTTTTCATATAAAATTTGTTAGATTTGGAGAACGTGGGCCCGGGCACGTTTTTCGGTGCCAAAGCGGGTCCCACATTCTGGGTCAACGGGACTTTTTGACGCCGGCTCATCGGAATCCAATTCCGGAGAATACCGTTGAGTTCGTATCGTCATCTGGACTCGTTGACAGGTAGTTTGCTGAGTTTTGAGAACTTTGGCTCCGGCACGCATTTCCGTGCAAACCGGAATCCCAAGTTCTGGTCAACGGGCCAAAAATGAGATCGGGTCAACGGAATCCAATTCTGGAGATACGTTGGGTTCGTATCGTCATTTGGTTGTGTGGACATATAATTGCTATTTTATAGACTTGTTTTCTTGCACGTTTTTCGGTGCAAAACGGCTACGACGGACACCGTTTGACCCGAAATTACCTTTTTGCCCTTGTATCTAAATTGGACCGTTGGTAGGCTATCCTAGCTAATTTGACCATTCTGGACACGTTGGCGATGTTCATTTTATCGTCCGACAATGTTTGTTGATAATTTCTCTGAGTTTAACTTTTTTTATAATTAATTAATAATTAATTCATATAATGTTCGTATTTCGGGATTAGTACAACGAAACTGAGATCAGCCAATTCCAGTGATCTCACATCGCTGAAATTGACAAGTTGGACACGTGGATCACTATAATGAGATTATCAACCTTACCGATAATCTTCTTATCTCGATTTGCGTGACGTAAGTTTCGACGTACAATAACGAAGTACACTTTATATTAGACTAGAATTGCCCCAGTTTGACCAGAGTTGACCAGTTGACCCAAAGTCAACTGTAAGCCAACACTTGACCTAGTTTGACTAGATTATTGACCGGAGTCGACCTAGAGTTGTTTTGACTTAGAAGAACCTAGAATAATGTAGATTGATTATAGAGATTCATTTATTACAACTTGAACCCCTTGAACCTGTGTTGCTTTAAATAGGACTCTGTGGCTTCAGTGGGACCTCCCTATACTTATCAGCTGTTCAGGTTATCGAGGCGAGTACATTCTCTGACCGTTTCATACTTGTCTGGATTTACATTCTTGCTCTAGATTACTGTACTTGATGCTGACACGATTGTTATCACGGATTGGTACTATATGGATCTCCTTTTGGGATGTTATCCCCTTGTATTCACTAAATACATATTGTGATGTGCGTTTCACTTCCATATTGTATTTATTGAATACCTATATCCTTGTATACTCCTTGTGCATATTGTACTTCAGTATCACATGAGTCCTAGGGATAGACCATTGTAACTATTGTATAACATTGTACAACTATTGTATAACATTGTACATCTATTGTATAATATTGTACATCCATTGTATAACATTGTACACTATTGTGCAAGATAACGTAACTGGAGTAGATCCTTGTGTATTGATTGGGGAGGGGAGTAGAATTGGTTATGTACTCAAATCCTATTGTACAATATTGTATAACTATTGTATATGTCTATTGTACACCCACGTACAATGGAGTTACCATTGCATTTTCCTAGCCCGTTTACATAACAGATTGTACTCTAAATCACATGTTCTTACAGTTCTTATTTATCATATTTAGATATTTTCTGTTATTAAATCTCTACTGTTTTCTATACATTCTTCTTTCAGCGTTTCATGTACTTTACTCTATTGCATGCTTTATATTTCCTAACTCGATATGAACTGCGTGAGATGTTTTGTGCTCGCTCCGTCCTGACTGGACCTGTTGATAAATTTTACAGATAGCCTGGAGGTGCCTGCTAGCCTAGAGGAGACACAGTAGGGTTTGTTAGGTAGTTATTTCATTTTGTTTGGAGTTGTATTTACTTTGTGGATTACTGTATCTTTATTGAGTTTTGAGATGTACTTCTGGGTTCATGTATCTTAGACACTTAGACTTCTATCTCCTGTATTTATTTTGGATTTCATATTTATCTATTCTTACCATGCTCTACCTTAGATGTGATTGAGTTGTATCTGCTGTCACCCCCATTCGGGGAGTATAAACTGTTTAGTCTTATACTGTTAGATGCATTGAGACCTAGGACAGCGTTCTACCGCCGACACTGCGGCGTAGGCTGGGCGTTGTTACGTTCTCGTGCCCTAACTCTAGGGTGGGGTCGTGACAAGTGTTAGAATACTGCAAAGAAGAAAATGGAACAATAAAATTTAGGTTCCTCTATGAAGCAAGATGCACTTGCCTAGACCTTCCTGGTAGGTGAGGAAGTTAATGGAGGAAGAAGAAAAGTAATGAGGAGAGAGAAAGAAGAAAGTGTTAATAAATGGGGATGGTGGTGGTAGTAGGGGTTCATGCTAGCCCTAACCAAGCCAAACCAATCCAAGCCCAACCTGAACCAAGCCAGGCCAAACCGAGCCAACCCAATCCTCCTATCCAAATAAAACCAAGCTCCACTAATCGAGTTAATCCATGAACGATAAATGACAATTAAACCACAATGCTAAATATGAAAATAAACCACAACTAACTAATCAAAGAAAAAAAAAATACGGGTCAGAAATACGAACACGTATAAAATACGTATCACAAATTTAGGGCACTACAGACGTACGATGATAGTGCAATACTTGGTCTTGAATCGGACGAAAAGTACTTAAGACTTGGTCAACTCCGCTAAGAAGAGAAATCATATTGATTTCGTAGACAGGAACGCTTGAAAACGAATCGGATCATCTCGAGGATCAAGATAAATGATAGTGAGATGCACGCGAGTTCGGTTTTAAATCGAAGTTAGTGAAATGATCGACAAATCAAAACTATCACCGAGTAGAAGCTTGGTTGAAATGTACGTATTCGGGGGACGTCTTGAATATGTGTACAGTCCCCACTCAGTGATATGATGAACTAGAATGCAGCTACAAGTGGGTGTTGAGATGCGCATAAACGAAAGTGAGTTTGCCTCAGCTTACGACTCTCGAGTTAGATAAAAACAACGCACCTCGTGCAACCATTTCAATCCCATGACACGAAGAAATAGCAACCAAGTCGAAGAAACACGACAATTGAATAAGTACCATCAACTCTAAAATGAGCGATAAAGTCATTCGGTAGGGATTGTCTAAGATACGCACACGACATGAGTTAGGGAACGGTAGGATGACCTGCACTCAGGAAGTCTCGAGGACGAGACTTGTTTTGAGTGGTGTATTATGTAATGACCTGCTCCGCCCTAGCAGAATGCCGTTTAAACGGCAAGTGCAACGACTCAAACGAGCCGTCGACCCGAAGAGTTGGCATCGACCTGATGAAGAATCGATGCAAGGCTTACATTGGCCCTTCAAAGATGAATCCAGACTTAGACTTTCAAAGGCGCGCTCGGAGTATCGCTCGGTCGATGCGAACATCGCTAAGGTGGTGGCTCCGATGAACTCGTCTTTGCTTAGCCTAGACACATAACAATACGGACACTAATGCTATAATCGCTAGGTGATAACACCGTACTTGCTAATAAATGACTCAACGCACCTAGCTAAGGGAATAATCTCATCTTGTATGCTTGTATAGAATATGAAAAGAACATAGAAAAAGGTGAGAACTCTCGTACCGCGCTCCACGTTCGTGCTAAGGCACAAGCTTCATTTCGAGTTCCTTATGCGTTTAACAATGAAACAATAAATGGTTTACAACAATGAAACGAAAAGACTATCAACATAGTCGTTCCGAGTAGAGTATGCAACATTGAAAGACTATGGGACCGATGGGTCGCCAAGGCGACTCCCGCACGTGGAGTTGCATAATGTACAAATGAATGAATGAATAAGTGAATGAATGAATCAACGAATGAATGAATGAATACGTGAATGAATCAATGAACGAACGAACAAGTGAAAGAACGAAAGAAAAGAAAGAATGAATGAAAGATAAGAAAGGAAAGAATAGTTAGCGACAGGTGTGACGGACACGTGCAACGGGGATCGCTACCCGCTGCACGGACACCAACCTGGTCGATAACGCATTATGGCTAAAGGTTAGCCTACGCTCGGAGACAGCAGTTAAGTTAAAATGAAATATAATACGAAATGGTCGTGGACAATCCCCTCGTATATGGGAGGTGGAGACATAAGGGATTTCCAGCGGCACGGTCAAAGGGGGGACGTGGCCGGTCGGACAAAAATCAAAGGGGCTTACGGGCTCACGTGGGTGCGGGCTTGGCCACCCAAGAGACGTAAGTACAGGGTATTTCAAAAGACTATCAGGGTGTTCCAGCCGCACACTATGATAGGTGAGAAATTACCAAGGGAGAAAGGGTCCAAAATGGCTTGTGGGCCAGCGACCGTGCATATAGATTTAAGTGGGCTTTGCTGGTGGCAATCCACGTGCAAGTCCTTACATTGAAATCAAAGTAGTCTAAGTTAACTGAACAAAGCACCTTCTGAATAGGCTTGAATATAACACACAAAATATCGAGAGTACGTCGAGCAAACAGTTAGAAAATACGCCTACGACGCGCTAGGACCTGAGGCAGGGACACGCCCTTGGCTTTAAATATTTACGTAAATTGTGTTAAGTTGATACATATACGAATTTGTCTAACTTGGTTTACTTTGGACAGGGAAGGCCGACGGTAAGTATGGGTAAGTCGTGCATGTATTTCCATGCAAACACTTAATTCGGCAACACGAGATAGGTTATAAATATGTCATGAAACTGATCCTAAGGCAAGATTAGAAATACAATGAATGATACGGAGCACAAAAGTAAATAAACGTGTTTGGTAATGATAGCATTGTAGGCGAGCTTCTCCCTACCAGTACATAACAATGTACTGATAACCCACAGTTTGCTTGCAGGACGCAGAGTCGTCATCGGGTGCGGAGCTTCCCTCGAACGTGCTAAGGCGCGGAGCTAACTATGGGGCCTTGAGCGTTACAAGAAGCTGAAGCACCCTATACAGGACATAATGTATCAGAACATCGCATGAATCATTCCATCTTGTAAGCCACTTGGCACGCCTTTTCTGTTTCAGAGAGAGAGAGAGAGAGCTTGAGCATTTATATCTTGGCCTAGCGCCGCTTGTAAACTTCTTGGAAATCAATAAAGAGTTTGAATTTGCTTCAACTTGTGTTCATTTACTTTCCGCTGCAAATGGGGACACTCTGTGCGACTCTGTGGCCTAGCTTAAATCACCGTTTCTAGACTTAGCCTTGTACGGGCGCAACCTAGGCCCGTGCGGCATCACGTCTTAGCGAGGACGATCGCTCCTATGGGAGCGGGGCGTGACACCTTTCGGAGTCGGGATCTCAATACTCCTTCTGGCCGGTCATTCTGACCCCTTACAATCTGCCACCATGGATGTGTATGAAGACTCCTTATATGTTCTTGACAGCTATCATACCATGGTCGACGGATTCGCGACGGAGAATCCGTCGCCATGGTTCTGGAAATGTCAAGCATTTCCAGAACCCGGTCGATGGATTATCCGCCACTAATCCGTCGCTATGGTCGACGGATTCGCGATGAAGAATCCGTCGACCGGGTTCTGGAAATGTCAAGCATTTCCAGAACCCGGTCGACGGATTATCCGCCACTAATCCGTCGCGAATCCGTTCTTAGTTAGCGACGGTGTTCGACGGAATAGTGACAGAACGATACCCTCTGATACACTGTGCCGACGGTTTATCGACGGACTATCCGTCGCTAAGTGTCTTTACGATTCAATATTTAATACTTGAATTCGACGAAAGACCGTCGGCAAGTCTTCGCTAATGCAATGAATAGTGACGACGGAAAGCCGTTGCTATTCCGTCGCTTGACGACTACTTAGCGACGGATCTTTATTAGCGACGAGCTGATTGACGATGGATTTTTTTGACCAATTTCCTTCAGTGATCTGTCGCTAATACGTATTAGCGACGAATATGGCCGTCGAAGCAACATATTTTGGTAGTATTGGTTACATTAACGTTAGTTGTAATGTTCATTTGAGTATAAGTTCCAATATTAATGTCATTTATTATTATTTTTGGGATTATATTTTACTGATTATTTTAATGTTAAAAAGTTAATATCAATTTAAAAATATGCCATGTGACCAATTGGGTTAGTACATATAGGTCAAATCTATCAAACCAAAACAAACCGATCGGCTTTAAATCGAACCGAAGGTCCCATAACATTAACGTTAGTTGTAATATTTTATTTGAATATAAGTTCCAATACTAATGTAATATTTTTTTATGTTTATATTTTAAGGTTCAAAGTTAATTTCAATTTAAAAATATACCGAGTGACCAATTGGGTTAGTGGTGTGCACATATGGGTCAAACTGACTAAACCAATCGGCTTTAAATCGAAACGAAGGTCCGGTAACATAAATGTTAGTTGTAATGTCCATTTGAATGTAAGTTCCAATATTAATGTCATTTTTATTTTATTTTTGTGTTCATAGTTATATTGTTAATTTTAATGTTCAAAATTAATTTCAGTTAAAAAAAATGCCATTTAATCAATTGGGTTAGTGGTGTGCACATATGTGTCAAGCCGATCGAACCAAAACGAGACTTTAAATCGAGCCGAAGGTCTGGTAACTTTAACGTTAGTTGTATTGTTCATTTGAATATAAGTTCCAATATTAATGTCATTTATTATTATTATTTTATTATATTTTATTATTAATTTTAATGTTCAAATGTTATTTTTAATTTAAAAATATGGCATGTGATCAATAAATATGGCATGTGATCAAGTAGATTCGTGGTATGCACATATGGGTCAAACCGACCAAACCAATCCGAACTGATCGAATTTAAATCGAACCGAAGGTTTGGTAACATTAACGTTAGTTGTAATGTTCATTTGAGTATAAGTTCCAATATTAATGTCATTTATTATTATTTTTGTGATTATATTTTATTGTTAATTTAATGTTCAAAAGTTAATTTCAATTTAAAAATATGCCATGTGATCAATTGGGTTAGTGGTGTGCACATATGGGTCGAACCGATCGAACCAAAATGAACCGATCGGCTTTAAATCGAACCGAATGTCTGGTAACATTAACGTTAGTTGTAATGTTCATTTGAAAATAAACTTCCAATATTAATGTATTTTTTATTGTTTTTATGTTTATATTTTAATTTCAAAATTAATTTCAATTTTAAAATATGCCATATGACCAATTGGGTTAGTGGTGTGCACATATGGGTCAAACCGACCGAACAAATCTTAACCGATCGGCCTTAAATCGAAATGAAGGTCTGGTAACATTAACCTTAGTTGTAATATTCATTTGAGTATAAGTTCCAATGTAATGTCATTTTTTATTATTTTTCTGAGTATATTTTATTGTTAATTTTAATGTTCAAAGTTAATTTCAATTTAAAAATACGCCATGTGATCAATTGGGTTAGTGGTGTACACATATGGGTCAAACCGACCGAAGCAATCTGAATCGATCGACTTTAAATCGAACCGAAGGTCTGATAACATTAGCATTAGTTGTAATGTTCATTTGAGTATAAGTTCTAATATTAATGTCATTTTTTTTTATTTTTGTGATTATATTTTTTTGTTAATTTTAATGTTCAAAAGCTAATTTCAATTTAAAAATACGCCATGTGATCAACTGGGTTAGTGGTGTGCACATGGGTCAAACAATACGAACCGATCGGCTTTAAATCAAACTGATGGTCTGGTAACATTAACTTTAGTTGTAATGTTCATTTGAATATAAGTTCCAATATTAATGTAATTTTTTGTATTATTATTTTATATTTTAATGTTCAAAGTTAATTTAAAAATACGCCATATGACCAATTAGGTTAGTGGTGTGCACATGTGGGTCAAATCGACCGAACCAATCCGAACCGATCGGCCTTAAATCGAAACGAAGGTCTGGTAACATTAACGTTAGTTGTAATGTTCAATTGATATAAGTTCCAATATTAATATTATTTTTATTATTATTTTTGTGATTATATTTTATTAATCACAAAGGGGAGGGAGGCCCCTTTATATAAGGACATGAACGAAACAAAACCCACACTTGATTTGATCATGTCCACTCCACCATAACACAAGACAACATAACATATTAGTAGTAACGAAACTGGAGTGAAGTAGAAGACAAGGAGAACGGACATTCCGCCTAGTGTTTGTTTGTGACGGACCTGCAGCTGTCCCTCCGTCGCCAAAAGTGTTTAAAAGAGAGCTAAGAATGAGTTGCAACATGGTCATCAAAGCAAACCAAATGGAGATGGACATGGAGTGGCCTTCATATCTCGACAAACTTTTCTACTTTGTAAACCTATTTTTCTAACAAACAAACAAAAATTTTCTAGTTTCTCGAATTTCAATTCCAAATAATTTTGATATAAGAGAAGTTTAGAATCAGTCAAATACGACTTGTTTGGACAAGTCGATCAATCCAACTGGTTTTGGCGGGCGTTCGTGCATTTAAAAAAAATAGCAGAAGTTAAAGTGTCAAACAGAAAGTAAATATTAGTTATATACGAAATTTATACGTAGATGTAAAATTATTGTTATATATACGTTGATGCACAAAATATTAAATTGGATGGACAAAAGAGAAAGTAAATATGAGTTAATTTATAATTTGTATTGAAAAAATTGAAGTGAAGAATGACCTGCTATAGCAAGTTACCAAGAGGTCAAAAGTCAAAATCAGCATTAAATGTTGTTCCCTACTCTATTAATAGTGTAAGAAAAGTTATTTAATCCGAACCATTGGATAAACATACAATGGTTCATATTTGGGATGTATCGCAACAAATTTTTTCATGGGATGTATTGAAGAATTTTTCATATACATATATATATATATATATATATATATATATATATATATATATATATATATATAAAATATATATATATATATATATATATATATATATATATATATATATATAGTGTTGGTTCAAAGGTACAAACCAATTATCTACGCTGCATGATCCCACTTTCTACTCGATGTGGAACTAAATTACCAACTCCTTTGTCACTTCCTTTTTGAGGGCTCAGCCTGAAACGAGATACAATCCAACAATCTCCATCTTAGCTCGTTTTCGTTGACTGAGCAACCAAGCACACCCCGACTACCTTTGCTCGTTGCTCGTTCTTCTAGTCGAGCACTACTGTTCGTTGTCGTTGGCCGAGCACCTTGCTAACATGGCACACTTCATTGTCACCAAAGTTTTCATTTAAAAAAAAAAAACTAGTATTACAAAATAACTTAAGAATACATGTACCAGCCCACCTATAATTGTGCATGTTGGTAAGGGAATTGTGTGCCTTCCAGTTCCAGTGGCACAACCGGTTCACTAATGATCTAATTCAATAAACCCCCAAACAAAAAATGTATTCAATTGAAATAAACCAAAAAGTTCGACTCTTTACTGAATAGACTTGCATGTAACACACATGACAAACAAAAGCTGCACAAAATTGTAGCTGTCATGAATATTGGGGGAATAATTGAATGGATGTATATATCAATTATATATATATATATATATATATATATATATATATATATATATATATATATATATTACTCTCATCAACAGCTCCTTAGATTTCAAGCAACTCATCGTAGTGAAAGCACGAGATTTGTCGTTGCAGCCGCATCTCGGCATAAAACTTGGCTATGAACTCGTCCGCCTTCGAATTAATCTCTTGTCCTTCCTCCTCGTCTCTGCAAACCATTTCACAGCCACTCTCACTCTCGCAGTTGCTGTCCTCATCATCAGCAGTACATACCTCTTCCTCTGCATCATTAATATCCTCCTCACAGGTCGTGTAGTCCCCCTCCTCGCTCCACTTGAAGAAATCCCCGTCCTCGTGGTCATCAAACTCGACTCTCGATGCGGGTCTCATGTGCATCTTGGATTGAAACCACGTCGGCGTGGCGTCGTCGAGAGGAAGCTGGCGCTCCCCATAGCGCATCATATCAGCAGACTGAGCTCTGCAGCCGGCTTGGAGCCACTTATGGTTCGTGCGGTTGAGAGCACCTCCTTTTCTAGCCCACACCAATGCCGTTCGCAGAGCGCTCAAGGCATGCCTGGCGAATGTAGACTTCTTCGCTCCCATTCTTTCGCCTTCGCTTCGGATGGGAGGCGATGTAGAGGAGTGAAGTGAAACTGTCGAACTTTGATCAATTCTGACACTGGTTATATAGACCTCAAATTAATTACGTGGTATCGTTGTGAAAAACGTAGCAAATATTAATTAATTAGTAACTGTCAACGTCTACGAACACATTATTGTAGCAAACAATGCTGGAGAAGTAAGACCGCACCAAGATTTATTTATAGATTACTGTGAATATATAAAGTTAAAGTATGGTCGGTAGTGGGTGAACCTTCAAATTAAAAGTTTGGACAAATGAGAGACAATGGAATTAAGCAAGAAAAAAATAAAGGTGATCTCCCGAGTATGCAGCACGAGTTGCTTAAACCTCCTAAAATTAAATATCTTCCAAAGAACAGTTTAAGCATGTGATCCATGTGTTCCATGTAATTTAGACAAGATCTAAAGGTTGGCAATGATCTTACAGAAATTAGCCCTGCCATTGCACCGAACATCTCCATCGAGCGTCACCTTTGGACAACGATCTCGATTCAAGCAAGAGTATAATTTGTATAAAATCTATATAAAATATGTGTCTTAGAAGATATTTGATTTAGGATTTGCACTTATAGCATATTGTTGATGTTATAATAATATCGATAAAACGGAAATGATTTTGAGACATCTATATGTCGACATTTTCTTTAGAATTTGTATAATTAAAATCTATATAAAATATGTGTTTTAGAAGATATTCAAATTAGAAATTGCAATTATAGCATATTGTTAATCCACTAAACTAATAGCATATTGTTAATCCACTAAACTAATTGTACTATAACTTAAAAGAGTTACGGTGAGGGTTATAGATTTATATTATTAAAAAACGCACAACTGGGTATTCTCTGCATTTATTCCACCCTGCATTCAAGAACCACGGACAACTTGTTATGAAGCCTGTATAATTCGATTATATACATGAACGTTCAGCACCATCGAGACGCCCAAACTACCCCGTAACCACGGGCTCTGATACCACTTGTTGGGAACACGATGTGACCCGAACAGGAGTTGGTCCATAAGGTACGATATTGAATTGGCCTCATATGTCTTAAAAGGGAATTCTCACGTAGGGCCTAAACCAATCCCAATTATCTATACCATATGATCCCACCTCCTAACCGATGTGGGACTAAATTACCAACTTCATTGTCATCCCTCATTTGAGTGCTCAACCGGAAACGAGATACAACCCAACACAACTAAGCAAGGGGGCTAATGGTGGTGATCATTTTTAAGCATGTGATCCATGGGTTCATTTAGACAAGATCTAAAGGTTGGCAATGAACTTACAGAAATTAGCCCTGCCATTGCACCAAACATCTCCATCTCGATACACGCATGAGTATAATTTGTATAAAATTTACAGAAAATTAGAAAATAAGCATCAAACTTTTAGAATATTACAAAAGAAGCATCAAGTTTCAGAAAATTGTCAAACGGGCACCGGACCGGACTTCTAAAGTCCGGACCCTCCTAATATGCTAATCCCGCAATTAGAGAGCGGCCGGACTTCAAAAGTCCGGTAGCTACGTCATGAGGTGACGCAAGGAGCCGGACTTTTGAAATTCCGGTGCTCCTATTTATTTGGGTAGATGGGGGGTAGACGGTGGGGGTTGGTATTAATTTCCTCCAGAAAGAACTGTCGGATGCGAATGAAGAAAAAATAAATATATAAACCGGACTTTTGAAGTTCGGCCCGCGCTGCTGACGTCAGCAACCGGACTTCAAAAGTTCGGCTCCTCCTAATTAGAAATTAATTTCCTCCCAATCCAGCCTAATCGGAAGAAGAAGTTTGGTGACATCACCAAACGGACATTTGAAGTCCGTTTGGTTGCTTTTTCTACAATTTTATGAAACTTAATGCTATACTTGGAATTACATCAAAGTTTAGTGTTGTATGTGAAAATTTCTGTAAAATTTATCTAAAATATGTGTCTTAGAAGATATTTGAATTAGGACTTGCACTCCTCGTTTGGTTCGCGGAATGGAAAGGAAAGTAAATCAATTCCTTAGCATTTCTTTTCCTTTGAAAAATTATAATTCTCATTGATTTTCCTTTCCAATATTTGGAAACTTGAATTTTGAAAGAAAAGTGAATACTTCAATGTGGGAAAGTAATTTCTTGCTTGGATGGATGAAATCACTTTCTCCCCTAATTTTTTTCATTGGGAATCATTTTTCTTTCCTCCTCAATTTCTTTGGCACCCAATCATAAAAAAGTAATCAATTTTCTTTTCCAACCCGATGAATCCGCGAACCGAACGAGACCTAAAGTAATCTATAGCGTATTGTTATTTCACTAAAGTAAATCTACTAAAACTAAAAAAAAGTTACGGTGAGGGTTATAGATTTTTATAATTCCAATGCCCTCAACGGGTATTATCAACATTTATTGTATAAGAAAATTAGATTCATACTTGGGTAAAGTGCAAAAAAAATTCCTCGTTAAATATGTGCCTTTTGCACTAAAAGACCCCATGCTCTTAAAATTTCTAAAAGTATGAAATATGCTTATTTTGCCCCCAAATGACAATTTTACCCCTCCCTCCCCCCTCCTCCTTCGGCTGTGTTCGCCGGCGACGGAGACGGAGGGGGTCGGGGTGGGGGTCGGGGGGGGGGGGGGTGGGCGGGGTCGGGGGGTCGCTCGCCGGCGAGGAGGAGCAGGGGGGTCGGGGTCGGCGAGGGAGCCGGGGGTCGGGGCCGGCGAGGGAGCCGGGGGTCGGGGCCGACGAGGGAGCGGGGGGGTCGGGGCCGGCGAATGAGGAGGAGGGGGGGTCGAGGCCGGCGAGGGAGGAGGAGGGGGGGTGGGTCGGGGGAGCGCTCGCCGGCGAGGAGGGTGGGGCTGGGGGCTCGCCGGCGAGGGGGGGTCGGAGGGCTGGGGGATCGCCGGCAGGGGGGATCGGGGGGGCTGGAGGATCGCCGGCGATGGGGGGGGGGGGGGGGTTGGGGGCTCGCCGGCGCCGGCGCCGCCGGAGGGGGGAGGAGTGGTATTTTTGGTATATTTTTTTAAAATTTGGCTGGAGGGGCCTAATCGAGCGGATATTTAATCTAAGGAGAGGTAAACTGACAAAAATTTCTAAAAGGTCTTTTAGTGCAAAAGGCACATATTTAACGAGGGGTTTTTTGCACTTTACCCTTAATACTTATTTAGGGACAAATATAACATCCCTCCGGGTATTTGATACACATGTAATTTTTTAATTCCCGAACAAATTAAGGCTAAATGATATTTTTCCATGCTTGTTTATATTATAAACATTTATTTTCGATAATTGTGAATAATCGCATAAATAATTGACCCACAAAAATATGATAATCCTATATAAGTGGGTACATTTTTTTGTAATACTCTTTTTAATTTATTTTTTTGCTTTTTTTTTTTCATTTTTTACTATTTCCTTTTTTCTAAGATTTGTTTTGTTGGGTTATCTTTAATTTTTTGGGATATTTTATAAATTTTGAAAGATTTTTTTTGTTTTTTTCAGTTTTAATCTTTTTATTTTTAAAGATTTTTTTCAGTTTTTTTAAATCTTTTTATGATTGATTTTTCATTTTTAAAATTTAAAAAAAAAATTATAGTTTTTGGAATGACTTTTGTTTTGTTTTTTTTTTCATTTTTTCAATAATTATTTTTTGTTGTTTTTTGGTTTAATCTCAGTCTTTTATCCTCTTTTCAATTTTTTTTTTATTTTTTATTTACTGCGAATATTTATATAGTCAAGGAATATGGGAATATAACTCTCTAGAAAATTTATTTGCTGAAAATTTGATTTCCAGAAATATAAATTTTTTGGCTATATAGTATTTTATACTGGAAATTGCTGAGAAACCCAATTTCGGGGTTGGTTTGTGTGAAAAACCTACCCGCAGGATGCATTTTATGAAATGTCCAGAATTATATATTTCTACGTTAAATATTCCAAGATTCCCTTTAGATGGTCTGTATTTACAAAATTGCCATCTTTATAATACCGTAACTACCCTTCGCACAAACTCAGATTTGGATTGTGATTTTCGTCTTCTTCTTCACGAGATATCTGAATTCCATTGCACTCATCTTCAGCAGAGATCGCAAAGATCGTTCGTAATTCACTGTGCTTTTCTTCAGTCGAACTCCGATCATCGCTCATCATCATCATCATCATCATCATCGTGGAGAGATTTAAAGTTTTCCGACGATTAGGTCAATTGTGGAGAGAAGATCTTCTTCTTCTTTTCCATAAGAGTTAGCATCATTTTGAAAGAAAAACGAAAACTCTTAAATTTTTGTTCCTGACAAATTTTTTTCCACAAAAAAAAATAGGTTTTAGATTTTTGTCGACTGTTCTCCATCATTCTCCGTAATTTTAACACGGAGAATGACCATTCTCCGTGTTAAAATGATGAAAAATGACCATTCTCCGTGTTAAAATCACGGAGAATGACCATTCTTCGTGCTAAAACCACGAAGAATGGCCTCATCCATGTTAAAATGATGGAGAATGGCCATTCTCCGTGTCAAAATGACGGAGAATGGCTATTCTTCGTGTTAAAATCACAGAGAATGACCATTCTTCGTGCAAAAACTACGGAGAATGGCCTTATCCATGTCAAAATGATGGAGAATGGCCATTGTCCGTGTCAAAATGACGGAAAATGACCATTCTCCGTGTTATAATGACGGAGAATGGTCATTCTCCGTGTTAAAACCACGGAGAATGGCCATTCTCAGTGTTAAAACTACGGAGAATGGCTCCGTGATAAAATGACTGAGAATGGCCATTAATCTCCGTCATTTTAACACGGAGAATGGCCATTCTCCGGGCCATTCTCCGTGGTTTTAGCACGGAGAATGGTCATTCTCCGTGCTAAAACCACGAGAATGGCTATTCTTTGTCAATTTAACAAGGAGAATGGCCATTCTCCGTGGTTTTAGCACGGAGAATGACCATTCTCCGTGATATTACCACGGAAAATGATCATTCTTCTGCATTTTATGTCCAGTTGAAACTTTGAAGGGCCATAACTTTTGACTAGGAGGTCGAAACGAGGTCCGGTTTGTCGCAAAAGGAGCGTATTTTTGAGGAGCCGGATATTAACAATATTTTTGTTAGTCGGCCTTTCGAAATTTTAGAATTGCAAAAAATTATGTTTGAGCCTCCGTTTTAAACAGTTTTACCGTTTGTCAGCCTTTCCGAAATTTTTCGACGAGTTTTTGAAGGAAGGTTTGAAGATTTTGGAGGAGAAAACCTAAATTCGAAACTGAGCGGCGTATGGAAGAAGAGAAAGTATCGAAACATTTTTTTTTTGAAGAGTAGGGTTCGGGGATGTTTTCAATAAATTAGAAGGGCAAAAAGGTCATTCAGAACCCCCTTTATATATTTTTCGCTAATTCTGGACACGCGATGAAATGTTATTTTACGGTAGGTTTTTTATAAATTTTTTGCAATTTTTGGGCATTTCATAAATTTCCCTATTTTATATACCAAACGCCAACTTTTGGTACCTGTGGTTCCGATAAATATATTTCAAATTAATCATTCAAACTCACTATCAACGTTCTCGTAACTCTCACGCACGCACAGATATTCCTGCCAAAACTTATTAGAGCATCTCCAACCCTATTGTGACTTTGGAAAAAAGTTGTTGCCACATAGGAATGACAAAATTTTATTCAAAAGTTCTTCTCCAATGCAATTGTCAAGTCAATTGTGAAGCTTATGTGGCAAAAATTAACGAAGACATTGTGAAGTTGATTGTCTTGTTCTAGACAATGCACTTGACAATGTCTTCTCTTCCATATAATCAATTATGAATAAAAAAGTATTAGAAAAAAGAAAGAAGATGAATAGTTGTCTTAAAAGTTGCATTGGAAGTTGAAAAAAAATATTTTTTATTGTCTCCTCAATACTTTTGAATTGGAGAGAGTTTTTCTATCTCATTGTCTTTTGAGATATATTTTTGACACATAAACAAGACATTGACTTGTAGCTCATGCCACATAGGTGCCACGTAAGACTCACAACACTTAACAAGACAATAGGGTTGGAGATGCTCTTAAAGAGAACCTACATGATATGCTTTACATAAAATTTTATATGGGGGGACAAATATACAATATTGTAACAAAGCTAAAATTTTAAAGAATTTTCAAAGAGGGATAAAATGTCAATACTTTTGACGAATTATTAGGACATCATTACTGTTGGCATCCTATATAGAAATATAGGTACAGGACGCCAATTCCAGTCGTGCCCCACAATTGGTTTTTTTTTTCTAGAAAATTTTATTGTGTGACGGTTAAAATGTTTTGGATATTGGGTTTGGTTTGCTCTAGTTTAAATGTTGTGATTTAAAAGTGTTTGTGCATGGTTGGGTAGGTTGGATTTAAATGATGTGGTTTATTGTTCACCCATTTGACAAATATAATTATGGTATCAAATATATTAAAAAAAAGGATATATAACTGGGTATTGGTTAAGTATAATATTTTGACAAATATAATTTTGTTACCGCACTATCCATATTATTCGAGTGTCATTTAAATATAATTATGTTATCATCGAAAATTAATTTCAAATTTTTTGATTCCATCCAAATATTATTTAAATATATGGTTGTCACCATAAATCATATTTGATGTTTACCGAAGTCGAACTGTGTGAAGATTAATTATGAGGGGGGGGGGGGGGGGGGGGGGGGGGGGGGGGGGGGGGGGTGGTTTGGTAAATTAAGATATTATCTCAGGGGGAGCAACAGTGGTTAGAGATGAGAATGGCAATTTTGTTGCGGTAAAGAGCTCGATTGGAGGTTCTAGCACAACGTTGTATGCTGAAGCGAGAGGGTTAACTATGTCGTAGAACTAATTTTCCTGTTATGCCTGCAATAAGTGGAGGGCGACTCTGAAATCCTTTACAAAGCCATCATAAATGATCCTCATGCAGTGCCAGTCGGGGGGATTGGATTATCCTCGCCGGAGCAACGGAAATATGGAGATAGGTTGATTCATTAATGGTCTTTGAGATTTTTGTGTTAATGTCCAACTAAAAAGAGTATGCAACTTGAATTTTAAGAGTTGTCCTAAGCAAAACTATAGAGGAAGGGGGTTATCCTAAACAAAACTGGGATTTTTGGAGGGACAAGTCCGAAGTATTGTCGGACTTATCCCTTGGCCGACCCTGTCAGCATGATCCGCCATGGCTTGTCCGTAATGTGGTAGCAATAAACCTTCTAAAGACCTCAGCATAGGGAGATAAGGTTACTTTGTGGCGCATGCCTGGGTAATATAATTCCATTTACCCAAGAAATGAAGATGTATGGAGACAACATGTGCCTCTTGATTGTATTGTTGAGTCTATGCAATTTGACACGGCCAACATTTTTCAGTTTAACTTGATATATTAGTTAAAAAAAAAAGAACAAACAAGAAAATTGAATGTATTTAAATGATAATTACACAGATATATTTTAAGGTTTAGGTAACTTTTCATGATTGTTAATAGAGTCTTGGGCTGAGTTTTGGTTCATTAGTGGAACTAAACCAAACCCAGTCTAAGGCACTACAAGCATACTCCTATTTTTTTTTTTTTCAAAACTTTTCAAAAAATATAAACTAGATTATCATAAGAATAAACAAAAAAAAAATGGTATTACCAATCAATTTTTGTTGTTCTTTCATTTTTTTTGAAAAGAGAAGCAAAACTAGATAAATTGTATCAAAACCAAAACTTAATCAGAAATTTTCGTCGAAAGGGACGAAATTATACAAATTTGTATGTAGAGGGAGAAGTTTGGTGAATTTCCAAAAAAAGGGATCCAACTCCACTAGAGTTGGCGGCACGGGGTGGAGTGGGCCACCTGGCTCACGAATTTTTTTTTTTTTTTAAAGGTGGTGCCGCCAAGTTAATTGGAGGCATGGTTTTTATTTAATTTTTTTTTTTCCTCTAACTGTTGCCGCCAAAGCCAATGGAGGCATGCTTTCGGATGGTTTTTTTTTTCTTTTTTTTTCCCTTTCTTTTTCTTTCTTTCTTTCTTTTTTCTTTATTTGTTATTTTTTGTTTTTTCTTTTTCCCTTTGTTTTTTTTTCCTTTTTTTTTGCTTGTCTTTTTCTTCTTGTTCTTTGTTTGGCCCATTGTTTTAGGTTTGGGAGGGGAGTTTTGTTGCTTGTTTTTTCAAAACAGCGGCTGTCTCTCCTCTATATAATTCTCATCCGCTCCTCCTCTTCTTCACATTCTAACTCATTTCTTCTTCTTTTTTCAGAGTTCCAACCTAGCTCTTCTCCTTTTTTTTTTCACAATCATAGTAAATGTCTAACGATGGTCGTATTTCCGGTGGACCGACTACGGAGTTGATTAGGAAGCAACGTAAAAATCATATATCCGATAAAATATTTACCGGACAGGTAATTTGTTTATCTCAATAATTTTTTTTATCTCAACGTGAAAATCGCCATTTTAGTTAGTAGATATCTAATATATTTTAAATGTTATTTTTTTAAAATATTTAATAGTTATTCGATCATGATCTGAAAGTACGTCTCCGAGAGCATGGAAGTTGGCGAAAAGAGAGAAAATATAACACGTAGGTGTTAAATGACGCGCAAAAGGCCTTGGTCCGTTCTTTCGGGTTTCAATATTTAGACCAAATTAAATTTCTCACACACGACGTCCATCCTATTTTAAGTCTTGCCTATCACAGGATGGGGAGATGACGATCACGCTATGTGATGTCGCAAACATATTGGGATTGCCTATCACAGGAGACCCAATATATTTCAACCAATAGTCTACTCCATCTGATCTGATTACTACCTATCTCGGAATTATGCCTCCATCAGATCTGCGAGGTAACAGTTGTGTCACTTTTTCATGGCTTCGTGGAAACTTCATGGATTTAAATCACACCATGGACAACGAGGCGGTTGAAGTAGATATACGGGTATGTATTTTAAGTAGTAATATTTGTAAGAATTGATTTAGTAGTTAGTAAAATGTTTGCTTTCTCTCTTTCAGATTATTTAGTGTACTAGAGCATACTTGCTCGCTTTATGTGGTGCTATTCTCTTTCCCGACGCAAATGGAAATAAGGTTAATGTGCGACTTCTATCATTTTTAGCTGATTTGACCAAACCCACTAGTCATGCGTGGGGAGCTGCTGCTTTATCATTTCTCTACGCAATGCTGACTGAATTTGCTAATATGAAAACGACCCAGAGTATTTGTGGATGCATGTCACTAGTTCAGGTAAGGAAAATTTTATTTGTGTTTCATTGTATTTGCTTTGTACTGAATTTTCCAACTATATTTGTTGTAGGTCTGGTTGTCACGCCCCGATTCGGTAGAATCGATGGTCGTCCCCCGGGCGTGATGCCGTGCAAGCCTAAGTTGCGCTTGCACAAAGCGGTTCATAAGGTTATCCGATACAACAGCATATATATATAAGAGTACGCAGAGAAATTGAACACAATTCATATAGAAGGAAAACTCAAGCTTTATTAATAATGAACATCATATTACAGACTCGATATAAGGACGCCGCGTGGGCTTTTTACAAACTGACTCCATTACAAAATGAAGGCCGATGAGATAGCCATTCCATACAATTCATTTCTGATTACAACCAGCATTTCAAAACCACCTGGGATGGTGGGCAGTCGCTCCATCTGTCTTCTAGCTTTCAACAGCGGAGTCTTCAAAAGAGATTGGATCCAAGCTTCGACCGCACGAACGAAGCTTCAAAACACACGAGCGTTTCCTTCCTTTACGTGGCACGCTCCTCCTGATTTATCGTACCTGTGGAGAGAGCGAGGATCAGTACAATCAACATGTACTGGCGAGTGACTAATTAATTTCCAGGCTCTCATTTGGTTCAAGAATAGATAAAAAATCATATGACTTCCTTTTTGATGATCTTTCTAGCCATCCTAAACATTTTATACAAAGCATTTTGACGTTACCATTACCTTCCATGTTCATTGTTAACAATTATACCAAGGGTTTGATGTGAAGGTCACTGGCAATAACTAGCCATTTGGACATAGCCTGGTAATACGGGACCCTTGCAACGCAAGTAGCGAGCTCCGATGCAAGTCCCCGTCTTACCGGTTGCTTCATACCCAGCTCGGCTATAACCTGTTTCTTCCTAGGCCGAGTCAGTCCCGGGCCCCGGGTTGCCGCTCGAAGAAACCATCGCCCTTGTCGACAAGTTGTCCAAGACCGCAATCGATTCATTTACTTGTTTGTTTTGCAGGCTTGTAATAATTCTATCTCTTTTCTACGCAACACATCTTTTTCTTGCCTAGCCCATAGGACTTGTATTCTTTAAGCAATTTATTCAATTACGATATCATTACCTGAGTTCACATTTTGAAATGGAGGGTCGAGACGAAGGAGGTCAGCCACTCACCTGAGTATTTACTTGAGGCGGGGAACTGGTTGGCCGCGCTAGACGTCGCCTACGCGATCACCTGAAATCGCACAAGCAACCGATTAGAACACTGTGTTATTCAAGAAAATTCAATACGAATGCGAAGTTCAAAACGCAAGCCATGAAAACCATCGAAAACATTCACAAAAACGCATTCAGGAAACAAAGCCAAAACCAACGCAAGCGGTATGAAAAGCAGAGCAACGGGAGGTCTCTCCCGACTCAGCCGCAGAGTCAATCCTCGAGGCGCTACCCGCTGAATATGGAACATGGTTCCGAAGAAGCCATTCCATAACGTGGAATGGATCTTAATTCAACCGTTTCCGTTCGATCGATTCGATCGATCCCGACCGAGTCGATAGCGACAGTGTTCCTTTCTCGCGCACCCCGTGGACGAACATCGGGGCACGATATAGGGACGGGGGCACTACACCATAACCAACTAAGAAAAAGTTTTGTCCTCGAAACTTAAGAAGAGAACCTACCTCTATGAAAACAATGAAGGAAACTTTTCCTTCATCTCTGACTCGAGTTCCCATGTCGACTCTTCTGCCGCATGGTTCCTCCAGAGTACGCGGACGAGAGGGATCGCCCTATTCCGCAGTAGCTTATCCTTGCGTTCTAAGATTTGAACGGGCTCTTCGACGTAGGATAAGTCGGACTTTAGCTCCAGCTGGCCAAAATCTACCACGTGGCTAGGGTCGTGCACGTACTTCCGCAGCTGGGAGACGTGGAAGACATTGTGCACACCTTCGAGCGTCGGCGGTAGGGCAATTTTATAGGCCACTGGGGTGACCCGCTCGAGTATTTCGAACGGCCCAACGAATCTCGGACTCAGCTTCCCCTTCGCGTCGAACCGAGTAACTCCTCGCATAGGCGACACCTTCAGGAACACATGATCGCCCACCTGGAACTCAAGCGGTCTTCGATGGGTATCGGCGTAGCTCTTTTGCCGACTCTGTACAATCTTCAGTCTTTCCCGAATGAGCTTGACCTTCTTCACAGTCTGTTCCACCAGCTCCGGGCCGAGTATCTGCCGTTCCCCGACTTCATCCCAGCAAATGGGCGATCTGCACTTCCGGCCGTACAAAGCTTCATACGGTGCCATTTGGAGGCTGGACTGATAGCTATTGTTGTATACAAATTCTGCCAACGGTAGGTGGACGTCCCAGCTTGATTTGAAGTCAATTGCGCAGAGCCGTAGCATGTCTTCGAGAATCTGATTAATGCGCTCCGTTTGGCCGTCGGTCTGAGGATGGTAAGCTGAGCTGAATTGTAACTTGGTACCCAGCGCCGACTGAAGGCTACTCCAGAATCGTGACATGAACCGTGAATCCCGATCAGAGACGATGGATACTGGAACTCCGTGCAGCCGTACTATCTCGTCAAGATAAATCTGTGCTAGGCGATCAACGCTCCAAGTAACTTTGATGGCAATGAAGTGCGCTGACTTGGTTAGTCGATCGACGATGACCCAGATAGCGTCGCTCCCCCGTGGTGTCTTCGGCAGGTCAACAATAAAGTCCATCGTGACATGATCCCATTTCCACTCTGGAATGGCAAGGTTCTGCATCTTCCCGCCCGGTCGTTGATGCTCAGCTTTCACCTGCTGACAGGCCATGCATTGTGACACGAAGAGCGCCACATCTCTCTTCATCTCGTGCCACCAGAAGGTCGTGCGGAGGTCCTTATACATCTTGGTACTGCCTGGATGCAATGTATATTTCGTATAATGGGCCTCCGACATTATCTTCTTTCGTAGTTTTGAATCATCCGGAACACATAGTCGGCCATTCATTCTCAGCACGCCGGTCTTGTCTTCCGCAAAGTCAGTCGCACTACCAGTTGAAATTCGCTCGCACATTTTCTTCAGGTACGGATCATCCTTCTGAGCGGTCTTGATCTTTTCCAGCAGACTCGGCTCTAACTGCAGCTGCGCCAACCGTATATCCCTGAATCGAACCCGGAGATCGATGCCCATTTCTTCTAAATCTTGTAATAGTCTGCGGTTGATGGATAGCGAGGCAAGATATTTTCGACTCAGAGCGTCCGCCACCATATTTTCCTTGCCCGGAGTGTAGTCGATCGTCAAGTCATAGTCTTTGATCAGTTCGAGCCAGCGCCGCTGTCGCAAGTTCAACTCCTTCTGAGTGAAGAGATACTTGAGGCTCTTGTGGTCGGTATATATCGCGCACGCCACACCATATAGATAGTGATGCCACAATTTCAACGCGAACACAATCGCTGCTAACTCCAAGTCATGCGTAGGATAGTTCTTCTCGTGCGGCTTTAACTGTCTGGAGGCGAAGGATATCACCTTGTTTCGCTGCATGAGCACACATCCCAAGCCCTGGCCTGAAGCATCGCTAAATATCTGAAAACCCTCTGGCCCATCCGAAAGTGCGAGTATAGGTGCCGAAATTAGTCGCTGTTTTAGCTCCTGGAATGAAGCTTCACAGTCATTCGACCACTCATACACGACTCCCTTCTGAGTGAGGCGAGTCAGTGGCGATGCAATCTTCGCGAAGTCTTTCACGAAGCGTCGATAGTATCCCGCCAAACCAAGAAAGCTTCGAATCTCACTAGCAGACGCAGGCCGCTTCCAATCAGCAACAGCTTCCACTTTCTTCGGGTCGACTGCAATTCCTTCGGACGAAATGATGTGACCAAGAAAGTATACGCTACTTAGCCAAAATTCTCACTTACTCTGCTTCGCATACAACTCATGCTCTCGAAGTGTCTGGAGCACGACCCGTAGATGTTCTGCATGCTGTGCCCTGTCTTTCGAGTAGACGAGAATATCATCAATAAAGACTACCACAAATTTATCAAGGAAGGGTCGAAATACCCGATTCATCAGATCCATAAAGGCGGCAGGGGCGTTCGTCAGGCCGAATGGCATCACCAGGAACTCGTAGTGGCCGTAACGGGTGCGAAAGGCTGACTTTTGCACGTCGTCTGACTTGATCTTGAGTTGATGATAGCCCGAGCGGAGATCAATCTTCGAAAATACCGAGGCGCCTTGCAGTTGATCGAATAGGTCGTCTATACGGGGCAATGGATACTTGTTCCGGATGGTGGCCTTATTCAGCTCTCGGTAATCGACGCACAGACGCATGGACCCATCCTTCTTCTTCACGAACAATACGGGCGCTCCCCACGGTGAAACACTAGGCCGAATAAACCTTTATCGAGTAACTCTTGTAGCTGGACCTTGAGTTCCTTCAGTTCAGCAGGAGCCATTCTGTACGGGGCCTTAGAAATCGGTCGAGTACCGAGAAATGTATCGATGCTGAACTCGATCTCTCGGTCGGGGGGCATGCCGGGTAGCTCGTCCGAAAACACATCGAGAAATTCTGCCACAACGTCGGTCTGACCTACGTTTGCACCATCCTGTCGCATGTCTCGGACGGACGCCAAGTAGCCTTCGCACCCAGAATGCAGCATCCTCCGAGCAGAGATTGCCGAGATCAACATGCAGGTCGACGACGCCTCACCACACGAAAAGCAGAATTCAGGCACTCCTAGTATGCGGAAAGTGACCGTCTTCCTGGCGCAGTCTATGGTTGCGTTGCACGGCCCGAGCCAATCCATTCCCAGAATGATATCGAAGTCATTCATGTCTAGGATCATCACGTCCAGACCGATCTTTTGATCGCCGATACAGATAATCCCGTCGGTGCAGGCTAAATTAGTGAGGATAGGTGTGCCCGAAGGTGTGCTCACGCTAAGGTCGAGGTCTAATGATACTAACGGAAATTTGTGCTCGGCGACAAAGTCCGCCGCTATAAAACTATGCGAAGCACCTGAATCAAATAGTACGCGAGCAGGCACATTATTAAAACTAAGTATACCTGTCACGACCGTGTCTGATGTCAGCGCTTCATCTTGAGTCATGGCGTAGACGCGGCCCTGGGCATTGGGGCGACGGTCTTGGCCATTTTACGGTGCAGGTTGCTAGGCTCGAGGCGCTGGAACTTGATTCCCTGGGTGGTGTTGCTGAGGCGCTATTGGGTTCGGCCTTCTGGCTGGACAATCAAAACGAACGTGGCCCTTCTTGCCACAATGCCAGCATCCATCCTCTGGTATCCGACAATCGACGATAGTGTGACCATTCCGGCGACAGCGGATGCAGTATGGCCATGGGTTACGCCCTTGGTACCCGCCTTGTTGCCCATTGTTCGGACGCTTGGTCACGTTGTTTCCTCCCATGTGGCTAGGGCGTTTGTGATTGGATGTATGCACAGCGCCGGCAGCACCTGGAGGGTATTGGCTTTCAAGGCGGAGGGCGTGGTTGAGAGACTCTCCCATCGTTTTGTATTTAGGAACAGACACATGGTCGGAGATAGATGGTCGTAGGCCCACTTCGAACCGTCGTGCACGACTCGCCATGGAAGGCAGGTATTGTCCAGCGAACTTGGCTAACTTGTTGAACTCTGCTGCATACTGCCGCACCGTCATATTCCCTTGCTTTAGCTGCATGAATTCATTCTCCTTCTCTTGTCGAATAGCATCGGAAAGGTACTCGATCTCGAATGCCTCTCGGAAGGTGGCCCAAGATATTGCCGCCGTCTCGTTGTCGCGTCTGATTGCTCGCTTTTGCACGGCCCACCAGTCGTGCACGTTCAATCGGAGTAGAAGTTGAGCGCATGCGACTTTCTTGGACTCATCGACACCCAGAAGCTCGAACCGGTCCTCTAACTCCTCCAGCCAATCGATCGCCAACGAAGGGTCTTCAGTACCGCAAAAGGAAGTACGGAAGCTCTTTGTGAATTTTAACACGTCGAAGTTGGAACTTCTCGGTGCCGCAGGCATAAGCTCGGGTACCTCCGGTTCGATTTCACTTTGTCTGGCCGCAGGCTCGGTCACGGTAGGAGTTGTCACGGAGTTGTTGTTGTTGGCCACCACTGTCTGAACAATTTGCTGAAGAGTATCAAGCTGCTTCTGCTGCAACTTGAATTGTGCATCGAATCGGGCCTAGAACTGGATCTGGCGTGCCTCTACCTCCCGTCGATGTGCCTCAGTCTCCCGTCGATGTTGCTCATTCGGGCGTTGATTCTCCTGAGCTTGTTGTTGTTGCGCTTCCAGCATGCGCAACATCCGTTCCATGGCATCGTTAGAGGGTCCGGGCCTCGAGCTACTCGAGCCGCTCGAAGCACTTTCTTCGTTCGCCACATTCACCGCCGCACCTTCTGGAATTTGGAAGGTAAAATGCATTAGTAACCAAATTTATAACGAACTTTCTTGTATGGAACGACATATCTCATCGACACGAGACCAACGATTTGAGACTGGAAACTCGACACTAGAGGCCAAGGACGTAAAGCCGTGCTCTGATACCATTATGTCACGCCCCGATTCGGTAGAATTGATAGTCGTCCCCCGGACGTGATGCCGTGCAAGCCTAAGTTGTGCTTGCACAAAGCGGTTCATAAGGTTATCCGATACAACAGCATATATATATATATAAGAGTACGCAGAGAAATTGAACACAATTCATATAGAAGGAAAACTCAAGCTTTATTGATAATGAACATCATATTACAGACTCGATATAAGGACGCTGCGCGGGCTTTTTACAAACTGACTCCATTACAAAATGAAGGCCGATGAGATAGACATTCCATACAATTCATTCCTGATTACAACCAGTATTTCAAAACCACCTGGGATGGTGGGCAGTCGCTCCATCTGTCTTCTAGCTTTCAACAGCGGAGTCTTCAAAAGAGATTGGATCCAAGCTTCGACCGTACGAACGAAGCTTCAAAACACACGAGCATTTCCTTCCTTTACGTGGCACGCTCCTCCTGATTTATCGTACCTGTGGAGAGAGCGAGGATCAGTACAATCAACATGTACTGGCGAGTGACTAATTAATTTCCAGGCTCTCATTTGGTTCAAGAATAGATAAAAAATCATATGACTTCCTTTTTGATGATCTTTCTAGCCACCCTAAACATTTTATACAAAGCATTTTGACGTTACCATTACCTTCCACGTTCATTGTTAACAATTATACCAAGGGTTTGATGTGAAGGTCACTGGCAATAACTAGCCATTTGGACATAGCCTGGTAATACGGGACCCTTGCAACGCAAGTAGCGAGCTCCGATGCAAGTCCCCGTCTTACCGGTTGCTTTATACCCAGCTCGGCTATAACCTGTTTCTTCCTAGGCCGAGTTGGTCCCGTGGCCCCGGGTTGCCGCTCGAAGAAACCATCGTCCTTGTCGACAAGTTGTCCAAGACCGCAATCGATTCATTTACTTGTTTGTTTTGCAGGCTTGTAATAATTCTATCTCTTTTCTACGCAACACATCTTTTTCTTGCCTAGCCCATAGGACTTGTATTCTTTAAGCAATTCATTCAATTACGATATCATTACCTGAGTTCACATTTTGAAATGGAGGGTCGAGACGAAGGAGGTCAGCCACTCACCTGAGTATTTACTTGAGGCGAGGAACTGGTTGGCCGCGCTAGACGTCGCCTACGCGATCACCTGAAATCGCACAAGCAACCTATTAGAACACTGTGTTATTCAAGAAAATTTAATACGAATGCGAAGTTCGAAATGCAAGCCATGAAAACCATCGAAAATATTTACGAAAACGCATTCAGGAAACAAAGCCAAAACCAACGCAAGCGGCGTGAAAAGCAGAGCAACGGGAGGTCTCTCCCGACTCAGCCGCAGAGTCAATCCTCGAGGCGCTACCCACTGAATATGGGACATGGTTCCGAAGAAGCCATTCCATAACGTGGAATGGATCTTAATTCAACCGTTCCCGTTCGATCGATTCGATCGATCCCAACCTATCGGTCCCGACCGAGTCGATAGCGACAGTGTTCCTTTTTCGCGCACCCCGTGGACGAACAACAGGGCACGATATAGGGACGGGGGCACTACACCGGTCGTACGAGCACTTCTATATTGGTAGACCGGTTACCAGCGTAGCTAGTAATTTTGGAGTCTTTCCTATTGCTATGCGCTGGTCGACAGATGTTGTAGATCAACAACATTGTCAATTTTGAACTCTTGAACTCTTGTCTTTGAGTAGTAGTAGATCACTTTATTTGTATCACTCTCTTGGCTGGCTGGTACATCTTCTTTGGTTGTGTCCCATTGCGCCACAGTTGCTACAACGAAGTTCTCGTGTCGATTCTTCTCGGGATTTTATGCGATTCTTCTTTGGTCTGTCGACTTTGCGTCGTATCGCTGGTACTCCAATTTTTTCTCTTACTAATGGTGCTTGAATCTGGTACGGTACTGGAATTGGTTCCATTTTTGCTTCATATACATTTCGTAAGTTCGCAGTTGAAAATAGTGAATGATAAAATCTTTCAATATTAAAATTGCAATATCTACACACAAAACATACATGTATACATGGAATATAAGTATGATACCATCTACCACATGTACAAGAACCATCGTCTAACCGTACAACATATGTTATACTTGTTGCACGATCCATTGTAGCCGTTGTAGAAAAAGGAGAAGAAGAAAGGAAAAAAAAATAGCCGTTAGGTACCCAAACCCCAGAAGAAGAAAAAAGAAAAAAGAAAAAAAAATAGCCGTTAGAAAAGAAAAAGAAAAATAAAAAGAAAAGAAAAAGAAAAAGAAAAAGAAAAGAAAAGAAAAGAAAAGAAATGGTGGCCCACCCAGACCCATGCCTCCATTAGAGTTGGCGGCACCACATTAAAAAAAAAAAAATTCGGAGCCAGGTGGCCCACTCCACCCTTGTGCCGCCAACTCTAATGGAGTTGGATCCCTTTCTTTGGAATTCCTCCAAACTTCTCCCTCTACATGCAAATTGGTATAATTTCGTCCCTTTGGACGAAAATTTCTGAAACTTAATAGTTTTTAGTGTATGTTGGCATGAGACTTTGGTCCCGTGCACCGAGACGCGTTGCATGTGGCTGTAAATTCTTAACAGAAATTTTCGTCCAAAGGGACGAAATTATACCAATTTGCATGTAGAGGAAGAAGTTTGGAGGAATTCCAAAGAAAGGGATCCAACTCCATTAGAGTTGGCGGCACGGGGGTGGAGTGGGCCACCTGGCTCCGAATTTTTTTTTTTTTTTTAATGTGGTGCCGCCAACTCTAATGGAGGCATGGGTTTGGGTGGGCCACCATTTCTTTTCTTTTCTTTTCTTTTCTTTTTCTTTTTCTTTTTTTTTCTTTTTCTTTTCTAACGGCTATTTTTTTTTCTTTTTTCTTCTTCTGGGGTTTGGGTACCTAACGGCTATTTTTTTTTTCCTTTCTTCTTCTCCTTTTTCTACAACGGCTAGTTATTTCTAACGACTATATTCTAAATTCATCTATAAAAACATATGAAAGCATTCAATTTTTACAACCCACTTCTTATTATCACTTTCTTCCTATTACTCACCGGCGCAAGTTGATAAGTTCTCTATTCATCAAGTTCTCCAACATAAACTTCTTCAGATCAATCTCTAACAGTTGCCTCCTTCGATTATGGATCGTACCGTAAGATTAATATGTTCGCACGGAGGTAACCTAAATGGGTTAGATTACGAAGGAGGAGAAACTCAAATATTTTCAACTTATGAACGTATTACTTATGAAAATTTACATAATCTTATTATTCAACATTGTTCTATTCATTACAAATTTATTTTGAAGTCTGTTTATAATTGTAGATGTTTTTTAATAGATAGTGATGAAGCATGCAATTATATTTTTGAAATTAATTCTCAATCACGCTATGTAAATATTTTTGTTATTCAAATAGCCACAATTTTTGATAACAGAAGTAGTCCATATTTTGCGGGTGGTAGTTCTTCCCATCAAATTGTTCCATCTTTTCAATAAAATCAATCATCAGATGAATCCGACGATGATAATGATGATGAAGACGACGAAAATAGTGATGATTTAGTTGAAAATATGGAATATGACTTAGATGATAATATAGATAATGCTTCCACCCGTGAATTAGTTATCGGTCAAGAATTTTCTTCTCGTTCTGAATTTAGAAGTTTTGTAAGTAATGTTGCAATTGAACATAATTTTAGTTGTTCAGCTAGTACTATGAACAATTTTCGTAGAATTATATATACTTGTGATCAACCGAACTGTAATTGGAGAGTATATGCCAGATCCATTGAAAATGGAAACATAGTAAAAATAAGTACATTAGAAAGTCGTCATTCTTGTTTTAGTGCGCTCACAATCGGACGTCATCGACTAGCTAGCACTGCATGGATTAAGAACATGATAATTGATATAATTAGAGATAATCAATCGTATAGCGCATCACAGATAGTTAAAGATATATATAGAGAACATCGTGTACATATTACTTATTCCAAAGCATGGAGAGCCCGAGAGATGTCCTTAGCCGAAATAAATGGAAGTTATGTTGAGGCTTATGGTAGTCTTGAGGAATACGGATTTAGAATTATGGAGACAAATCCTGGTAGTAGATTTTTTCTAAAAACAGCAGAAAACAATAGCTTCCAAAGAGTATATATTTGTTTTAAGGCGTGCATTGACGGTTTTTTAAGAGGTTGTTTACCGGTTATTAGTACTGATGCTACGTTTCTTTCATCTAAATATCAAGGTATTTTATTTATTGCTTGTGCACATGATCCAAACTACCAGTTATATCCAATTGCATATGCTGTTGCTGAAGGTGAAAACAGTGATTCTTGGTCTTGGTTATACATATGAAGGTGAAAACAGTGATCCAAACTACCAGTTATATCCAAAAATGGAACCAATTCCAGTACCGTACCAGATTCAAGCACCATTGGTAAGAGGAGAAATTGGAGTACCAGCGATACGACGCAAAGCCGGCAGACCAAAGAAGAATCGCATAAAATCCCGAGAAGAATCGACACGAGAACTTCGTTGTAGCAACTGTGGCGCAATGGGACACAACCGAAGAAGATGTACCAGCCAGCCAAGAGAGTGATGCAAATAAAGTGATTCTACTTACTGTATTCGATGGAGCGTAACTGATTGAAGGCGGATCATCCAGAATTATTTGTCTCCTTCCGAATTGTCGAAGAACCCAATCTCCCGGATGATACATTGTATACCGATCGTATATAATATACGATCTATGCATACTAAACCAATATGACAATCTTTTAATTTCTAGATCATTATCTATTGTATATGGTACCCATGCCACCTGTTCAACGATAATGTACGAATAAGTACAATAATTTAAAGTCATTCATCAAATAATTAAATTGTTACCTCACTATGCTCCAATGTATCAAATTGTTCACGAAAAAAAAACCATCCGAAAGCATGCCTCCATTGGCTTTGGCGGCAACAGTTAGAGGAAAATTTTTTTTTTTAAATAAAAACCATGCCTCCAATTAACTTGGCGGCACCATCTTTAAAAAAAAAAATTGTCGTGAGCCAGGTGGCCCACTCCACCCCGTGCCGCCAACTCTAGTGGATTTGGATCTCTTTCTTTGGAAATTCACCAAACTTCTCCCTCTACATGCAAATTTGTATAATTTCGTCCCTTTCGACGAAAATTTCTGAATTTTTAACTGGCAACTTTAAGCGCTCCACGTTAAGCTACCTTCTATTATTTTCTCACATCAATTATGGAAATCTAGGTGAGAAAATTTGATATTTTTTGACCACTTGTTATTCTAATGTGCTTCTCGCTTCAACTCTGCTTATAGTTGCTTACAGTCACTGCTTATTAGATGTAGACAGCTGTTAGTTCAAACTAAACGGCATGCTTTTACAAACACAGTCATTCTCCAGCAAAGAAGAAGCTCATTCCCGGAAGCCCCAAACTTGTTTCTTTCAAGCACACCGCGTCCCCCGAGCTATATATAACCTCTCCATCGATCACTTTCAGTACTTTTAACTTATATACCTCTTCCGAAGAATTAATGGGATTGAAGAAATCCACATTCGTGGGGCATGCATGGAGCGCGGCGCTGCGAATGGCATTAGCGTGGGTTAGGAGAGGCGGTGCACTGAAGCTGGCGAACCACAAGTGGCTCCGTTCCAACAGCAAAGGTCACTCCGACAGGTCACGCTACGGCGAGCGCCAGCTCTCTTTCGACGAGACTCCGACAGTTCGTTTCAAGGTGCATCGGCGCCCGGCAGCAGCATCGGTGCGGTTGCTTTCTTGTGTCAACCCCTTGGTCGAGGCTGACGACGCAAACGAGGGGGGTAGGGAGTTTTTCAAGTGGAGCAGAGAGGACTACACTGCAAGTAACTGTGAGGAAGTAGACAATGTGGAAGAAGTGCAAGTATCGGATATTGACAGTACTGACTATGAATTTGTTTGCGAAGACGACGATGAAGAACAAGAGATCGATTCGAAGGCGGAGGAGTTCATATCAAAGTTCTACGCGCAGATGAAGCTGCAGCGCCAAATCTCGTTTTTACAGTACAATGAGATGATGGAAAGAAGTTGTAGATAAATGATTTTAGAACACATGCATCCTAGGTGCGGCGTTACTGTAGTATGAAAGATCTTTTGTTGACAAAAAACTTTTTTATCAAGTTGACGAGTTACTGAATATATATTAGAGGTTGTACGAAATAATAATGTCTTGTGTTTATTGATGGTTTGGGCTTATGGGCCATGGGCTATATTTATATTACAAATATAATCTATAATCTAACACCCCCTCCTCAAGTTGGAGCATGCAAGTCACAAATGTCCAACTTGAAAAGTAAAGAATCAAACACATGCTTTCCAAGAGGCTTGGTAAAGATGTCAGCCAGTTGAGAAGAAGTAGGAACATGCGAGGCTATTACGATGCCATCTCGAATAGCATCACGAACAAAATGCAAATGCACCTCAATATGATTACTGCGCTCATGAAATACCGGGTTCTGAGCCAGGTGCAGGGCTGACTGACTGTCACAATACACCGACATAGCAGACTTCTGGCGAACGTCCAAACACACCAATAATTTCTTCAACCATTTCAACTCACAAACAAGCGCAGCAAGAGATCGGTATTCAGCTTCAGCGGAAGATCGGAAAACAGTTGGTTGCTTCTTGGTCTTCCAAGAAATATGAGACCCTCCCAGAAACACCAACCAGCCTGTAACAGAGCGGCAAGTGAAGGGACAACTTGTCCAGTCGAAATCACACCAACCCGAAAGACGGAGATCACAATCAGCTTTCAAAAGAATACCCTGTCCCGGTGCATGTTTGAGATATCTGACAACTCTCAAAGCAGCATGCCAATGATCTTGTCGAGGCTCCTGTAAGAATTGAGACAAGATATGCACAGCATAGGCTAAGTCAGGACGAGTAAATGATAGATAAATCAACCTCCCAACCAGCCTCCGATAAGTCTCTGCATCCGCCATCTTTGGACTAGTCGATTCGGCCAGCTTGTGATTGGGCTCCATGGGAAAACCAGCAGTTCGAGACCCCATCAAGCCGCATTCTGAAATGATGTCCAAAGCATACTTCCTTTGACACAAGGAAATTTCTTCTGCACTCCGAGCCACCTCTATGCCAAGAAAGTACTTCAACACACCAAGGTCCTTCATGTGAAAGCAAGAACTAAGGTACTTTTTGAAAGCATCTAAAGCACCTGAGTCATTGCTAGACACAATCATATCATCCACATAGATAAAAACATGCAACTCTACCTTCCCTTTAAAAAGAAAGAAAAGGGAATAATCGGAATGAGATTGAATAAATCCATAGGATATCAGAGAAGCAGCAAGCTTAGCAAACCAACAACGTGGTGCACGTTTCAAACCATATAGAGACTTACGTAGGCGGACACACTTTGTTGGGTTCACTATGCAAAAAATCTGGCGGCAACTTCATATACACTTCTTCTGTCAGTTCTCCATGAAAAAAAGCATTGTGCACATCCATCTGGTGCAAAGTCCAGCCTCTCACAGCTACAACAGCCAAGAACGTCCAAACTGTAGGCATCTTAGCTACCGGGGCAAAAGTCTCTGAATAGTCGATCCTCTCAACCTGATAATTACCGAACAAAATCAGCCTTGCCATTAAGCGCTCAACACTTCCGTCAGAGTTGTACTTAATTTTGTACACCCATCTACTTCCCAATGCTTTCTTCCCAGGAGGCAGATCGACCAGACTTTCCCATTATCTTCCAGAGCCTGTATTTCAGTTTGCATAGCCGCGCGCCAGCCTGAATCTCGCGAGACCTGGCGATATGAAGTAGGCTCAACACCTGCAGTGATAGCTGCAAGAAAATTTCTGTGTCCAGCAGTAAATATGTCATAACTTAGAAATTGTGTTAGAGGATACGAAGTACCTGAGGAAGTGACGGGAACAGATGAACTGTGGTGAAGGGGAGTGTCACTGCCACTTTTCTAGCTTGAGGATATTTTGGTCATTTTCAAAATTTTGGAATTATTTTGGGATTATTATTATTAATTATATTTAATATGATTTTTAGTGATTTTTGGTGATTTTTGGTAGAATTGTTTTTGACCCTATAGAGACTTTGACTCATGTGGACTAGGAGACTGTCATATTGGCCAACCTAGGTCCAGACACCTTGGTTAGGTTAAGTAACCCTAGTGTGACTTAAGTTAGTCATTTCAAGTTAGAAAGAATTGGTTTGGGTTAATTAGGATTTAGTTTGGTTTGAGAATGGCTTGTGAAGTCACAAGTCATAACCATGACTAAACTAGTTAGGACTCAACCCACTAGCTAAAACCCTAACCCTAAGGCCTATGGCCAGCCACATAACAGCCCCCCCTATTTATATCCTCCCAAATTTTAGGGCTAGCCTCTTTTCATTAGGGTTCATCAAGTTTTAGAAAGAGGTAAAGTTCCATCCTTACAAATTCATAGAAAATCCAAATTAGGTCCTTTTTCCTTCAAACAAATTCCTATAGGCTCTAAATATTGTTCTCTTGCTGTTGGGATTGAGTTTTGACAGGGAGCACACAATTTGAGGAGCTTTGGTGCTTTGAAGGATCCTCTTCTTTGGTGTTTTTTTTGGAGCTTGGAACATCAATAGGTATAATCTCTATTAATGCTCCTAAAATCCTGTAAAAATCATTTTTAGGGTCCCCTAGCCCTCACCCAACTGTAGGGACAGCCAACCCTAGGTTTTGAGCTCGTTTCGTGTCCGTATTGGACACGTATCAGAGCTGTGTATTAGGTGCTCGACGAAATGTCCCAAAGGACTGTTCGATCGAGTTTTCCTATTCTATTTGAATGGAAAGTTAGATCTAAGTGTCGTCTAGGGTTTCCAAGTGTCCTGTGATGGTTTGTTCGTCGTGTCGTGTCGTGGGGAACACGGGACACGCGTGTGCGGGCGTGCGCGCGCGGCACTGTAGCTCTCCTGCTACTCGGGGGCTACTGCGCGCTGGACACGCGACGCCGACATGGGAAAATGGGTCTGTGGTTCGTGGCAATGACTGACACGAGGCTCGTCAAGTTTCATGAGTCCTCGTGTCGTGTCGGACACGGTATTTGATGTGCACAGGGAAGGCTGTGTGCGTGCATGGGCTGAGTGTTGTGCTGTTTGGTTTAATTGTATTTAAATGATTTTAAATGTTGTTTAATGATTATTTAGATCTTAAATATCATGTTTAGATCCCTGTTACACTAAGTGACACATTTGTTTGGGGTTTTGTTGGTATTTGGGTTCGAAAATTTTAAGAACAGTAAGAACACTGATACCTGTGACACTGTCTTATTTCTTTTCCAGTTCAAACAGTTAATTTCCTATTCCAGTTATGTTTTACCAATTAATTTGAACCTACATGTCATGTTATATGTTAGATAGGCTTTGGCATTCGAAAATGGGCTTGGGTTTGTGTATATAGGAATTTGATAGTTGGGTTGATTCTCAATGTGTTAACTGTCATCCTTTCAAGCTGATTTTTCCTGTTTAATTTGAATTGATTTTCTCCATCTAAACCTGTGAATGATTCCTGGAATCCACGTGCAAACATGAGAATATTTTCCTTTTGAACTTGCATTGATCACTGATATTTCCTGCATTTAACTTCATTACAAACTGAGAATGGATTAGTTCATTGTTCACTGTTTTGATCTAGTTTTAATGTTAGAACCTGTTATCACATTGCCACTATTAGCCCTTGATAGTTTTCAAAACCTGAGTATGTTGAACCCTGTGTATTTGATCACTGTCTCCATTTCCCTTCACTGTCTTAGAAAAAAAAATCTGGTAATTATGTGTGTGGCCTGAGTTGGTGTTTTGTTAACTGAGATGTTGGAACCTGGGAAGGATTTGGTTCCAGTTTTCAAAACCTAGAATTGAATGATTCAAAACCTATGAACATGTTGCCTGTGTTGATTTCCTTAACCTATGATACTTGATTTCTTTGAACCTGTCTTTGAACTGAAATGATAAGTTCAAGTTTTAAACTGATTTCCCTTCCTGTACATAGGATACCCCATTTATATTACCACTGTTACCTATAACTGAGACTGTAAATGATGATTGTTAACTGAGTTTAAACCTTCTTTCCTCTAATTTATTGAGGTATACCTGAGAATTTAGACTTGGGTCGAAATTTCAGTTCTTCGACAAACCTGAGATTAGATCTCAGTCTTCAACAGCCTGAGATGGATCCTTGTGTTCCCAGTTTATCCATTACCTGGAATTTAATGTTAACCTGAGACATTATCCTTCTTCATAAATGAATTGTTGATTTCAACTGAGTTTGAACTGATTTGGTTTCAAGGAAAACCTGAAATGGAATGTTATAAAACTGAGATTATGTTTCAACTGAACCCTGTTTCCAGTTCATTGCAACCTGAGAGGAATTTATGTTTCAGTTTCATGAAATCTGTGTAATGTTGTATGGGACTGAATTTGGTGCATGAGGTTTATATGTCTGAGTTTCATGCTTTGTAATACCTGGGAATTAATCCCTGTTTTTCCAGTTGGTGATATGCACACACACCATACACTTGTATTACCCCTCTTGTATACATATGTAACAATGATACATGACTGTAGTGCTATTAGTTCCTATATATACATAGTAGATAAATGTAATACATGTGAAATGCACTTTGTGTTTGAATAGGCATTATAGATATACTTATATATAGAGGTTTCCTATACATGAGTATGTGTGATCTATATATATATATTGTATATATAGTGTGTGTAGTGTCTTGATAGGTGTTATGGGTTATAGAGTAAGATAGAGGTCCTAATAGGCTATTAGCCATAGTACAACCTAGAGTAGACTTGTTAGAACCTAGAATGGGTTAGTGAGACTCAGTTTGACTCTAGGTTGACCAGAGTTGACCAAGAGTTGACTTTGGTCTAGATTGACCTAGTTTCATGTAGAATGCATTAAGTTGCATTGTTTTATCATAGTAGACTCATAGTGACTTGTACTGTTATATAGGAGACAGACACCCCTCCTCGGACAATATATCTTCTTCAGATTCTTGGGATACAGGCGAGTACATTCTCTGATCATTTCATATCCTGCATTAGGAGTATATTTCCTGCTTTAGATTACTATACATTATGCTGACACGTTGGAAACACGGATTAGTACTATATGGATCTTGTTCTGCGATGTTATCCCCTTAGCGGATACATCGGGTATTCGTGTTCGTGTACTTTATCGTGAACATCGTGTACTCCTTGTATTTGTGACTTTCGTGTACGAAATGTGCGAAATCGTGTATAATCATGTTTTCACATGACCTTCGTGTACAATAACATAACTTAGCCAGATCCTTGTGTATTGATTGGGGCGGGAGAGTAGAAGTGGTTATGTAATCAATCCAGTAGATTACTCGTGTACAACCTCTGTAGATTACTCGTGTATAACATCGTGCCGTTTACATAACCATCTTGTGCTCTGAATCACTAGACACTATCAGTTCTTTATATATTGTAGCTATTTACTTACAGTCTTTCCTGTTTATCATATTTCTTCAGTTTCTTGTATTTTACTCTATAAACATGATTATATATCCTGACCTGCTATGATTTGTTGAGATGTACTGTGCTCGCTCCTGTCCTGACTGGACCTGTTGAAATATTACAGAGGACGAGGCTGAGGCGTTCTGCCCTACTTACTACGGTGCCACACTAGATGAGTGCCCAGACTTGGACCAGCGGCAGGAGCCACTAGCTGTAGATGACACTCCTTTAGATTAGGACTGTCTTTTCTATTTGGGATTACTATACTAGACTTTGAGATATTCTTAGATGTATTTATTTTTAGACACTTAGTTCTAGATTTGTATCTCTGTGATTCTCTGTTTTGGATTTTGTTATCTTTCATTATCTATCTATCTTACCTGTTCTACCTTAGCTGTGGTTGAGTTTTATATTCTGTTATGTCACCCCCATTCGGGGAGTATAACTGCTATACCTTCAATTGTTAGATGTTGTGACCTAGGACAGCGTTCTACCGCCGACACTGCGACGTAGGCTGGACGTACCCACGTCTCGTGCCCTTACTCTAGGGTGCGGGTCGTGACACGTTTTTAGTGGTGGCCCATGCAGGTCTAGATTAGAAATGTAGTGGTGTTCGAACTAGAATACCGCTGCAGCCTGCAGTAGAAATTAGTGATTTTTTTTCTGAAGGTACTCAATCACACTAGGAAAACTCCTTATCAGATTCCGTATATCTATTTTGCTGCTTATTGTCTCCCTTAGAATTTTAAACTGTCCTCCTTTGATTATTTCGACTCATTCTCAGTAATTGCTTCTTGTTTAATCTGTGTCTCCAGGATGGTTGAGACGCGATCGCAGCGTCCTGGGCAGGGAGATGCTGGTGAGGGGTCTAGCACCTCTCGACCCCGGCAGCAGGCAGCTCCTCCTGCCACAGGGCCAGTGCAGCCCTCGGGAGTGGGAGTTTCTGCCACTTTTGGAGGAGCACCTCCACCAGTCGGGAGGCCGAGCTTGGTGTTTCCAAAGATCCTTCCCACGCAGCAGCCTCATCCTGCGGGGATGGTTGATGCTACCCATCTCTTCTCCTTTGTGGAGAGGATTCTGGAGTCCTCGCACCAGCGCATTGAGAGGCAGACAGCAGACTTCAGGCAGGGGATTGATGAGGCGCACCAGCTAGTACGCACGACTGTTGAGATGGTGACTGGTCAGGGGGCCCAGCAGCAGCCCCGTCGGAGAGAGAGAGATATCCAGGACTTCCAGAAGATGCACCCTCGGGAGT
Source organism: Iris pallida (assembly GCA_029216955.1). Taxonomy (NCBI): domain Eukaryota; kingdom Viridiplantae; phylum Streptophyta; class Magnoliopsida; order Asparagales; family Iridaceae; genus Iris; species Iris pallida. The sequence continues at coordinate 24,300,963 of JANAVB010042420.1, read as the reverse complement.
TCTTCGGCACGGAGGGCATTCACGTTGCAGATGACTGGGTTGAGCACATTGAGGAGATTTTTTGACTAACAGAGATACCAGCTCGACTTCACATTGAGGCAGCGGGCAGCCAGATGCAGGATTTGGCCCGTGCATGGTACTAGACTGATCCCAGAGTAGGAGTGGAGGGCCAGACTTGGGCCCGGTTCAAGGAGCTGTTCAAGGAGCAGTTCTTCCCCGATGTAGCCTTGGGTGGGATCGAGGTGCAGTTCGAGGCTCTGGTTCAGGGGAACCAGACAGTTGCTGAGTATGCCGGGGAGTTCTGCCGACTGGCCCGGTTCATTGATGACTTGACAGAGAAGACCAAGGCGAGGAAGTTTCGCCGAGGTCTGATTAGAGAGATTCGGTCGCTGACTAAGAGCGACCGGAACGCTACATTTGCTGAGATTTATTCTGGGGCCATGGCGGCAGAGGACGACCTGGGACTGAGGCAGAAGAGAGGTCGCGACTTTCAGTCAGGCAGTAGCAGTCAGGGGCAGGCCAAGAGGCCTCATTTCCAGCAGCAGATTCAGCATCAGAGGCCAATGCAGCAGTTTCAGCAGTAGGGCCGTGCACCTTTCCAGCAGGTGCAGCACCAGCATCAGAGGGGGCAGCTGGCACCCAGGCAGCAGACTGTTAGTTGTACTTTCTGCAAGAAGCCTGGGCACAAGTGGGACGAGTGCAGGAAGAGGCTCGGCAGATGCTTGTTGTGTGGGTCAGCAGACCATCAGATGCGAGAGTGTCCAGTTGCGTCGATGCGTCCGTTACCAGGAGGAGCTGGGGCAGCCAAGGCTCCAGCAGGCCAGCAGAGGGGACCAGCCCTGCAGACCCAGCAACAGAGGTTCCAGCAGCACCAGCAGCATGCACGGGGTGGACAGCGGGGGCGAGCTTTCGCCATGGCAGCTGAGGATGCTGAGGTCATCGGAGAGCTGATAGCAGGTTCGGTTCTTCTCGACTCCCTTCCAGCATTCGCATTGTTTGATTCTGGGGCTTCCCACAGCTTTGTGTCTGTATCGTATGCTATTAGACACAGTTTGATTTCTGAACCATTGCCTAGGACCTGCAAGATCACGACCGGGGGTGGGGTCCTCCTCGTGAGTGATGTTTGCAGAGGGCGGAGTGTTATATTGGGAGGCCGAGAGTTGGGGGTGAGTTTACTCGTCTTGCCATTACCGAACTACGATATAGTATTAGGTATGGACTGGCTGAGTAGACACCACGCCCGCATTGATTGCCGTGGGGGTAGAGTTTTGTTCGGGGCGCCAAGAGAGCTAGAGTTTGAGTACACCCGACGGCAGGCAGAGCAGGACAGCGGAGTTTTCTGTGGAGCATCAGTCGAGGAGCAGGTGGCTCCGCATCCCTTGATCGCAGAGTTTATAGACGTATTCCCAGAGGAGTTGCCAGGGCTTCCACCGGACAGAGATGTGGAGTTCTCGATAGACTTGGTTTCCGGCGCGGAACCGATCTCTCAGCATGTCTATCGAGTGAACAACAGCGAGTTAGTGGAGCTGAAGAAGCAGGTGGATGAGCTGCAGAACAAGGGCTTCATTCGCTCTAGTTCTTCACCTTGGGGTGCACCGGTACTCTTCGTACCGAAGAAGGATGGGTCGGTACGTATGTGTATCGACTACAGGGCACTCAACAACCTGACAATCAAGAACAGATACCTACTGTCGCGGATCGATGATCTGTTTGATCAGTTGAGCGGAGCTCGGGTGTTCTCCAAGATTGATTTGAGGTCGAGTTATCACCAGGTGAAGGTGAAGAGGGAGGATATTCCCAAGACCGCCTTCAGGATGCGGTACGGGCAGTTTGAGTTTTTGGTTATGCCGTTTGGGCTAACCAATGCACCAGCAGTGTTTATGAATCTAATGAACAAGGTGTTCCACCAGTACTTGGACAAGTTCGTGGTGGTGTTCATTGATGATATCTTGATATATTCCAAGACAGAGGAGGAGCACGAGGAGCATCTGCGGATAGTGCTAGAGACTCTCAGGCGGGAGCAGCTTTATGGAAAACTCTCCAAGTGTGAGTTTTTCTTGGACCATGTGGACTTCTTGGGGCATGTGGTGACTGGAGATGGTATCTCAGTTGACCCCAAGAAGATTGTAGCAGTTGAGGCTTGGAAGGCGCCGACTTCAGTAGCAGAGATCAGGAGTTTCCTGGGGCTGGCAGGATACTATAGGAGATTTGTGCAGGATTTCTCCCGGGTTGCAGAGCCGTTGACACGGTTGACCCGGAAGGATACTGAGTATGTTTGGTCAGAGGAGTGTCAGGCAGCTTTTGATGAGTTGAAGAAGCGGCTTATGACAGCTCCGATTCTGACATTGCCTTCAGGATCAGGTGGTTTCACTATTTATAGTGATGCTTCAGGGAAGGGGCTGGGTTGCGTCTTGCAGCAGCATGGGAAGGTGATTGCCTATGCTTCCAGACAATTACGTCCTCATGAGAAGAATTACCCTACCCATGACCTGGAGCTGGCGGCGGTGATTTTTGCTTTGAAGTTATGGAAGCACTATCCGTACGGCGAGAGGGTGGAGATCTTCACAGACCACAAGAGCTTGAAGTATGTGTTCACTCAGAAGGAGTTGAACATGAGGCAGCACAGGTGGCTTGAGCTGATGAAGGACTTTGATATCGCACTCCAGTATCACCCGGAAAAGGCCAACGTGGTTGCCGATGTCTTGAGTAGGTATCCGACAGCCATGTGTTTGACTATGGATCGGCACCTGCTTGCAGATTTGGAGAGTCTTGAGATTGAGGTGATCGTGCCCGGAGTGCAGATGCAGTTATGGGGCTTACAGATACAGTCAGACTTGATGGACAGGATCAAGGCGACACAGTTTGATGATGTGGCTCTGCGGAGTATCCGAGAGCAGATCAGTATGGGAGTGCAGGATATTGAGTTCTCGCTTGCAGAGGATGGTGCCCTGAGGCACGGTGCCAGGTTATGTGTGCCTAGCGGGGAGCTCAGAGAGCAGATTATGCAGGAGGCCCACAGATCGCAGTACTCTATACATCCTGGTGCCAACAAGATGTACAGGGATCTGCGAGAGCATGTCTGGTGGTACGGGATGAAGAGGGAGGTGTCCAACTTCGTAGCTAGATGCTTGATCTGTCAGCAGGTCAAGGCTGAGAGGCAGAGGCCTGGAGGATTATTGCAGCCGCTGCCCATTCCAGAGTGGAAGTGGGAGCACATTACCATAGATTTTGTATCAGGATTGTCCCGTACACCAGGATGAAAAGACGCGATTTGGGTCATCGTTGACAGGTTGACCAAATCGGCCCACTTCTTGCCATTCAAGGTGGGTACGTCTACAGAGAGGCTGGCGGAGTTGTATATGAGACAGATAGTCAGGATTCACGGAGTTCCCGTCAGCATAGTCTCAGATCGGGATAGCCGCTTTACTTCCCATTTCTGGAGGAGTCTGCAGACAAGCTTGGGCACTCAGCTCAAGTTTAGTACCGCATACCACCCCCAGACGGACGGACAGTCAGAGAGGACTATTCAGACCCTTGAGGATATGCTGCGGACGTGCGTCCTGGATTTTGGAGGTTCCTGAGAGGATCACCTGCATTTGGTGGAGTTTGCTTACAACAACAGTTTTCAGGCCAGCATTGAGATGTCACCGTTTGAGGCTCTGTACGGGCGTAGGTGTCGTACACCCTTATCTTGGGATGATGTTGGAGAGCGAGCTTTACTGGGACCAGAGATGGTTGTTGACGCAGCCGAGAAGGTGAAGCTCATCAGGGACAGACTTCGCGTGGCGTAGGACAGACATCGGCACTGGGCCGATAGCCACCGGAGGCCGCTGGAGTTTGAGGTACAGATTTAGAGTAGGATTAGAATTAGGTTGTACTTAGTTTTGTTTGATTGATCGTGTCTGATTTTTAGTAACTTGAGACCTTGCTTGTGTTTAGGTTGGAGACATGGTTTTTCTGCGGATATCTCTGACTCATGGTACGATACGTTTTGGTAGAGGTGGAAAGCTTAGCCCGTACTTCATCGGCCCTTTCGTTATCAGCGGGAGAGTCGGTGACGTGGCATACAGGCTAGACTTGCCACCTGCACTAGTGGACGTTCACAACGTATTCCACGTATCACAGCTGAGACGGTACGTGGCTGACCCTAGCCATGTGCTCGATCACTCGGAGATAGAGGTTGGACCTACTCTCAGTTATCCAGAGCAGCCTGTGGAGGTTTTGGATCGCCGAGAGAAGGTATTGAGGAACCACGTAATACCCTTGGTACGCGTCGCATGGAGGCATCATTCTCTAGGAGAGTCTACCTGGGAGCGGGAGGATGAGATGCGCGAGCGGTACCCCTATCTTTTTGGACCTTGAGGTATACTTCTATCCTTCTTTGCTGTTAGTTTCGTCTTTTAATTTCGAGGACGAAATTATTTTAAGGGGGGTAGATTTGTCACTGCCACTTTTCTAGCTTGAGGATATTTTGGTCATTTTCAAAATTTTGGAATTATTTTGGGATTATTATTATTAATTATATTTAATATGATTTTTAGTGATTTTTGGTGATTTTTGGTAGAATTGTTTTTGACCCTATAGAGACTTTGACTCATGTAGACTAGGAGACTGTCCTATTGGCCAACCTAGGTCCAGACACCTTGGTTAGGTTAAGTAACCCTAGTGTGACTTAAGTTAGTCATTTCAAGTTAGATAGAATTGGTTTGGGTTAATTAGGATTTAGTTTGGTTTGAGAATGGCTTGTGAAGTCACAAGTCATAACCATGACTAAACTAGTTAAGACTCAACCCACTAGCTAAAACCCTAACCCTAGGGCCTATGGCCAGCCACATAACAGCCCCTCCCCCCTATTTATATCCTCCCAAATTTTAGGGCTAGCCTCTTTTCATTAGGGTTCATCAAGTTTTAGAAAGAGGTAAAGTTCCATCCTTACAAATTCATAGAAAATCCAAATTAGGTCCTTTTTCCTTCAAACAAATTCCTATAGGCTCTAAATATTGTTCTCTTGCTGTTGGGATTGAGTTTTGACAGGGAGCACACAATTTGAGGAGCTTTGGTGCTTTGAAGGATCCTCTTCCTTGGTGTTTTTTTTGGAGCTTGGAACATCAATAGGTATAATCTCTATTAATGCTCCTAAAATCCTGTAAAAATCATTTTTAGGGTCCCCTAGCCCTTACCCAACTGTAGGGACAGCCAACCCTAGGTTTTGAGCTCGTTTCGTGTCCGTATTGGACACGTATCAGAGCTGTGTATTAGGTGCTCGACGAAATGTCCCAAAGGACTGTTCGATGGAGTTTTCCTATTCTATTTGAATGGAAAGTTAGATCTAAGTGTCGTCTAGGGTTTCCAAGTGTCCTGTGATGGTTTGTTCGTTGTGTCGTGTCGTGGAGAACACGGGACATGCGTGTGCGGGCGTGCGCGCGCGGCACTGTAGCTCCCCTGCTACTCGGGGGCTACTGCGCGCTGGACACGCGACGTCGACACGGGAAAATGGGTCTATGGTTCGTGGCAATGACTGACACGAGGCTCGTCAAGTTTCACGAGTCCTCGTGTCGTGTCGGACACGGTATTTGATGTGCACAGGGAAGGCTGTGTGCGTGCGTGGGCTGAGTGTTGTGCTGTTTGGTTTAATTGTATTTAAATGATTTTAAATGTTGTTTAATGATTATTTAGATCTTAAATATCATGTTTAGATCCCTGTTACACTAAGTGACACATTTGTTTGGGGTTTTGTTGATATTTGGGTTCGAAAATTTTAAGAACAGTAAGAACACTGATACCTGTGACACTGTCTTATTTTTTTTCTAGTTCAAACAGTTAATTTCCTATTCCAGTTATGTTTTACCAATTAATTTGAACCTACATGTCATGTTATATGTTAGATAGGCTTTGGCATTCGAAAATGGGCTTGGGTTTGTGTATATAGGAATTTGATAGTTGGGTTGATTCTCAATGTGTTAACTGTCATCCTTTCAAGCTGGTTTTTCCTGTTTAATTTGAATTAATTTTCTCCATCTAAACCTGTGAATGATTCCTGGAATCCACGTGCAAACATGAGAATATTTTCCTTTTGAACTTGCATTGATCACTGATATTTCCTGCATTTAACTTCATTACAAACTGAGAATGGATTAGTTCATTGTTCACTGTTTTGATCTAGTTTTAATGTTAGAACCTGTTATCACATTGCCACTGTTAGCCCTTGATAGTTTTCAAAACCTGAGTATGTTGAACCCTGTGTATTTGATCACTGTCTCCATTTCCCTTCACTGTCTTAGAAAAAAAAATCTGGTAATTATGTGTGTGGCCTGAGTTGGTGTTTTGTTAACTGAGATGTTGGAACCTGGGAAGGATTTGGTTCCAGTTTTCAAAACCTGGAATTGAATGATTCAAAACCTGTGAACATGTTGCCTGTGTTGATTTCCTTAACCTATGATACTTGAGTTATTTGAACCTGTCTTTGAACTGAAATGATAAGTTCAAGTTTTAAACTGATTTCCCTTCCTGTACAGAGGATACCCCATTTATATTGCCACTGTTACCTATAACTGAGACTGTAAATGATGATTGTTAACTGAGTTTAAACCTTCTTTCCTCTAATTTATTGAGGTATACCTGAGAATTTAGACTTGGGTCGAAATTTCAGTTCTTCGACAAACCTGAGATTAGATCTCAGTCTTCAACAGCCTGAGATGGATCCTTGTGTTCCCAGTTTATCTATTACCTGGAATTTAATGTTAACCTGAGACATTGTCCTTCTTCATAAATAAATTGTTGATTTCAACTGAGTTTGAACTGATTTGGTTTCAAAGAAAACCTGAAATGGAATGTTATGAAACTGAGATTATGTTTCAACTGAACCCTGTTTCCAGTTCATTGCAACCTGAGAGGAATTTATGTTTCAGTTTCATGAAATCTGTGTAATGTTGTATGGGACTGAATTTGGTGCATGAGGTTTATATGTCTGAGTTTCATGCTTTGTAATACTTGGGAATTAATCCCTGTTTTTCCAGTTGGTGATATGCACACACACCATACACTTGTATTACCCCTCTTGTATACATATGTAACAATGATACATGACTGTAGTGCTATTAGTTCCTATATATACATAGTAGATAAATGTAATACATGTGAAATGCACTTTGTGTTTGAATAGGCATTATAGATATACTTATATATAGAGGTTTCCTATACATGAGTATGTGTGATCTATATATATATATATTGTATATATAGTGTGTGTAGTGTCTTGATAGGTGTTATGGGTTATAGAGTAAGATAGAGGTCCTAATAGGCTATTAGCCATAGTACAACCTAGAGTAGACTTGTTAGAACCTAGAATGGGTTAGTGAGACTCAGTTTGACTCTAGGTTGACCAAAGTTGACCAAGAGTTGACTTTGGTCTAGATTGACCTAGTTTCATGTAGAATGCATTAAGTTGCATTGTTTTATCATAGTAGACTCATAGTGACTTGTACTGTTCTATAGGAGACAGACACCCCTCCTCGAACAATATATCTTCTTCAGATTCTTGGGATACAGGCGAGTACATTCTCTGATCATTTCATATCCTGCATTAGGAGTATATTTCCTGCTTTAGATTACTATACATGATGCTGACACGTTGGAAACACGGATTAGTACTATATGGATCTTGTTCTGCGATGTTATCCCCTTAGCGGATACATCGGGTATTCGTGTTCGTGTACTTTATCGTGAACATCGTGTACTCCTTGTATTTGTGACTTTCGTGTACGAAATGTGTGAAATCGTGTATAATCATGTTTTCACATGACCTTCGTGTACAATAACATAACTTAGCCAGATCCTTGTGTATTGATTAGGGCGGGGGAGTAGAAGTGGTTATGTAATCAATCCAGTAGATTACTCGTGTACAACCTCTGTAGATTACTCGTGTATAACATCGTGCCGTTTACATAACCATCTTGTGCTCTGAATCACTAGACACTATCAGTTCTTTATATACTGTAGCTATTTACTTACAGTCGTTCCTGTTTATCATATTTCTTCAGTTTCTTGTATTTTACTCTATAAGCATGATTATATATCCTGACCTGCTATGATTTGTTGAGATGTACTGTGTTCGCTCCTGTCCTGACTGGACCTGTTGAAATATTACAGAGGACGAGGCTGAGGCGTTCTGCCCTACTTACTACGGTGCCACACTAGATGAGTGCCCAGACTTGGACCAGCAGCAGGAGCCACTAGCTGTAGATGACACTCCTTTAGATTAGGACTGTCTTTTCTATTTGGGATTACTGTACTAGACTTTGAGATATTCTGAGATGTATTTATTTTTAGACACTTAGTTCTGGATTTGTATCTCTGTGATTCTCTGTTCTGGATTTTGTTATCTTTCATTATCTATCTATCTTACCTGTTCTACCTTAGCTGTGGTTGAGTTTTATATTCTGTTATGTTACCCCCATTCGGGGAGTATAACTGCTATACCTTCAATTGTTAGATGTTGTGACCTAGGACAGCGTTCTACCGCCGATACTGCGGCGTAGGCTGGACGTACCCACGTCTCGTGCCCTTACTCTAGGGTGCGGGTCGTGACAGGGAGACTTTTACTTCTAGCATCATTCGTCACAAAATCCTGTAATCGTACTGGCTGTAATTTTTTTGTCATTCCTCCTCCCAATACTACCTCGTCGGGCACCTCTGGCAACACTGTATCATCCGTACTATCTGCATCACCCCCAGCGGACTCTCCTGTCAATACTTCTACAGCTTCCGATGCATCCTCGCCACTCGGTGCCGAGCCGTCAGCAACCACTCTGGCCTCAGCAACCGTAGTCGGCACCATCCCAAAAGCCTCTGTATCGTCTTCTGGCACCTCAACAGATATATGGCGTGTCGCAGAAAACATCTCGCTAGCAGAGCCATACCCAGGAATTTTTTTTTCATAAAATGTAACATCAAGGGACATAAAAAATTTACCAGTCTCCAAATCATAAAGTTTTCATCCCTTTTTATCAAGTGGATACCCCACAAAGATATATTTTCTACTCCTGCTAGCAAATTTATCATGTCGAAATTTAAAATCATACGCATAGCACAGACAACCAAAAATACGTAGATGATCATACGAAGGAGCCGAACCATATAAAACTTCATAAGGAGACTTAAAATGCAAGATACTAGAAGGTGTTCTATTTATCAAATAACATGCACCCAGAACACATTTTCCCCAAAAATCTACAGAAAGAGAATCCTGAAATCTCAATGCCCTGGCTACATTTAAAATATATCGATGTTTTCTTTCCACCCGTCCATTCTGTTGAGGTGTCCCAACACAGGATGTTTGGAACAATATACCTTGAGATAAAAAATAATCTCGTAAACAATTAAATTCAGTGCCATTGTCACTCCGCACACGACGTATATCGGCCCCAAACTGACGCTCCACCATAGCAATGAATTTAAGAAACATAGAATAAACAGCACACTTATCCGTCAATAAAATAATCCAAACCGTTCTGGAAAAATCATCCACCAAAGTCAAAAAATATCGTGCCCCATTAGATGACGGAACACGATATGGTCCCCACAGATCACAGTATATAAGTTCAAAGCATCTCAAAGAATGACTATTACTATCAGGAAAAGCATCACGAGTCTGTTTATCTTGATGTCTTGATGACAAATATCACAAGTCTTATGAGAAAACACACTACTACCAGAAAGAAAAGGTAAAGTATGCATTACTTTATCTGAAGGATGTCCCAGTCTACTATGCCAAACCTCGAAATCACTCTCTCTGTATGCCAGGATCACCGAAGCCAAAGAAGCTGGAACCTCCCCCAAGAAGTAAAGTCCACCCCTTTATTCATCTGCTCCAATCACCATCCTCGTACTTCGGTCCTGAACAAAATACAAATCAGGAGTAAATAACATATCACAATTTCTGGTACCAATCAATTGTGAGACAGAGATCAAGTTGTAAGTCAATATCGGAACATAAAGAACATCCGTCAACACCAATAAAGTAGTCAAAAATACTTTGCCTCTCAGAACAACCTCAATAGTGCTCCCATCAGGCAAAATTACAGGACAGACAGGGTCCTCAAAGCAATCAACTAAACAGTCACGAGAACCTGTCGCATGAAGAGTAGCTCCAGTATCGAATATCCAAGTGACAGAAGAATTCTTACCCATCAGACGATCAGAGTTTGAAGAACCAGGGTTGGAAGGATTGTCGTTACCCAGCAAGCTCATCAGTTTCTGCCATTGTTCACCTGAGAGTGGCGAAGGATACCCTCCATGCATCATATCCGCCGAACTCCCAGCAAGACCAGCAGAGACACCATGCCCAGCAGCGGCGACATGATGAACAACCCCTGTGCCACCAGCACCGCGTCCCCAATCACGTCTCTGTTGTGGTGCCGGGCCTCTGCCACCACCAGCACCACGTCCGCCCTCACGCCGAGGACGAGTCTTCCACCACTCTGGATAGCCAATCTTGGCAAAACAAGTTACAACATCATGACCTATTTTCTTGCAATGAGTATAGATCATATCTGATTTGTCCCTGGAATCTAAGGTTCTACTATTAGAAGTAGTAGAAAGACGAGGTGAAGTCTTGATAGCCAGCGCCAACACCTCCTCAGTAGCGGATTGGACCTGAGATTTTTGCATATCCTCCTCCTCACGGACTGTCTGGTATGCCCGATCTAAACTTGGCTGAGGATCCTGAGCCAGAAGATTGGATCGGGTATGACCATACAACTTAGCATTCAACCCATACATAAAGTCCTGAAAGTGGTCTTCATCCCTCATAGCCTGTAGCTTTGCAGCAAGTTCACCACATGTACAAGTAGGCAATGAAAAATAAGCAGCATGTTCATCCCACAAAGACTGTAAATTTTCAAAGTAGATTTCCACAGACATCGAAGCCATTTGTTTGCACTCAGTCAAAGCCACCTTAATTTGTTGCTTCCGAGTGCCATTGCTAACAACAAATTTTTTCTCCAACAAGTTCCACAATGGATAAACCTCATCAAAGTACGGCAAAGATTTCTTCAGAGACGGATCAATGGTATTAAGAACCCATTGAACCAATAGCGCTTGCACACATCTCCAATCAAGCAATTACTAGCATCATTAACAGGTTTGATTTTAGTACCTTCCAGAAAAGTGATCTTTCGCCTAGAGATCAGGGAGAGACGTATCGACCGAGACCACTCAGCATAGTTCGGTCCACGGAAAACAATAGGAGTAATGATATTTCCTGGTTGATCAGCAGAACTCAGAAAATATGGATCCTTCGGATTAGGATAATTTGGGTTGTGTGCACCGCCACCGCCACTCGCGATGGAGTAGCTGGACGCAGCATCATCAGCCATCGCGGATGTCGGATGTACAAAATAAAGTACAACTCCGACGAATCGGCCGCTGATGGACGACGGATGACGGGGTTCACGGCGAACCTGCCGCGATCAGGGGCGCCGGATCTGGCGCATAGGGGCGAGCGACTGGATGTCGGGTGTACAAAATAAAGTACAACTCCGACGATTCGGCCGCTGAAGGATGGGGTCGGCGGCTAATCGGCCGCTGAATCAGCGAATCCGGCAAATCGGCGCGGATCGGACGGATCGGGTGGCTCAGGCCGTGCGGATCGGTCAGCCGCCGGATGGCTCAGTCGGAGCCGGAAAGCCGCGAGCGGATCGGCACGGTCAGGCGCGTGAAGCTGCGATCGGCGCGATCGGCGCGGATCAGGGACGGTCGGGGGCGTTCGGCGCGATCAGGCGGAGTCGGGCGCCGCGGGTAAGAGATGGGCCGGGAGGAGGGGCGCCGATCGGGCGCCGGAATCCGGTGGAGGTGTATAGGTTTCGGAGAATATGACGGCTAGGATTTTTCTGGAGGCTCTGATACCATGTAGTAAATAATAATGCCTTGTGTTTATTGATGGGGGTTGTTTACAATATATAGTGTCTACACGTTTGGGCTTATGGGCCATGGGCCATATTTACTTTACAAATATAATCTATAATCTAACAGAGGTTGCAATTAATAAGAATTAATCCATTCCACAAAACCAGATTGTGGACTTTGTATAACTTTGAAAAATTGGGAAGATATTGCCAAGTTTTTAATTGTAATTCCACAATCTGGTTTAGACCAGGATATTTGCAAATAAGAATTTATGAGCCGATTAAAACCATTTAGCTTACAACCTACTTACAACCGCCGCCTAGATAACAATTTTTAATTGGGTCCCCACTCTCTATGTGGGGTATAAAGACAATTGTAAGACCGATGGTTGTAAAATTAGTTTTTTCTTTTCTTCATAACATTTCTTATTTCTATGACATGATCACCAGATTCATTCTTCTAAATGATCATGACATTTTGAGTCCCGATAACCTAAGGAGAACAAAACTAGAGAAATAAAATTATTGTTAAGGATTACCATACGACCCTGACTTTGTCTAACTTTAAAATTTTGGGAAGAAATTGCTAAGCTTTTAATTGTAATTCCACAATCTAGTTTAGACCACCATTACAACCATTTAGTTTATAACCTACTTACAACCATTTATTGCAAATAAGAATTTATCCGTCACATAAAATGGTTGTAATCGGCGCATAAATTCTTATTTGCAATATTGCAACCTACTTATAACCGTCTAGGAGACAGTTTCCAACCGGGTCTCATCACCCCATGTGGGATAGGGAGCGGTTGTAAGAGAGTTGTAAACCCGATGGTTAGCATTTTAATTCTTTATAACATTTCTAATTTCTATGACATGATCACCATATTCATTCTTCTGAATGATCGTGACATTTTGAGTCCCCGTAACCAAAGGAGAACAAAACTAGAGAAATAAAATAAGTAAACGGTTTCCAACAATACTGGACGAACATATCTACAGACAGTCAAAAGTTTGTAGTAGCTAGAAACTATCAAGCTCATAATCCTAATCTGAAACGAACATTATATGATTATATCTTCCAAGTGTATATATTGTACATACACCTAATTTGGAAGTTTGCAACTTGAAAGTCGATTGAAATAAAATTAGGTATCTTGTTAAATGTCAATAGGTCAAACATTTTATGTGACGCATTCTCATTCATCAAATCCTAGCACTTTGAATCGATTGCTCGTTGCATCAAAGCTTGCTCATTCATCCAACAAAAGAAAGTCGAAAATAAAAAAAGTTGTAGCCGTCCATGCCAATAAGAATTGGCCACACGAGTCCATTGGCCTCTCCACTGAAAGAAAATAAAAAGAAACATTACAATGTAGACAAACAAGGAAAAAAAAATCTTCACGTAAGATTCAATAATATTACAATATTTTAACCTAATTTAACACTGATGAGTTTCAGTGTTTAACATATTTTTTTCTTCCCTGTTGGGTGGGTGTAGCAACATAGAAAAGTAGAGAAACGAAAGTAAAGGGAACAAAGGAACAAATCACAAGTAGGAAGTGTGCTCTATTAACATAACACAAAATCAAGCGGTTAAAATATCTAGGATATAATATTTAAAACTCAACCGATCGAATATAATGGAAAACAGTCCAAGCCCTCCTCCTCCCGCTATTTTCTTTAGCCAATGGCAAGAGCACAACAAAAAAACTTGTTAATGGATATCACACTTTTTCTAGCCTGAACTGCATGTGGATGTAAATTTAATCTTTAGTCGTTCATAATTGGGCACTTCAAACGCTCCCATTAAGCTATATTATGTTGTTTTTGTTAGTGCCGGGGCACAATTTTTCGATGGAAAACTGAGAAAATGAAACAATTGTAAAAACAATGTTTCAAATCAACACTTCAAAAAGGTGATTCTGAATTACGAGAATCTAAAAAGATTTCGTAATCAACAGCAATCAGATCGTAGTACTTCTAAAAAGAAGATACAATCAGAATTACTGGCAGCAACGAAGAAGGTGACTGGCGAAATATGGAAGAACTCCTGCTGGGGTGAATAATCACCGTTGCTCAAAGCTTTATTCGTCCTACACGAACAGCTTCCAGGAACCAGCAAGTTTGTCGGAGAACTTGGAACACTCCTGCTCTTCTGAATCCTCAGATGGACACGAATTCCCGTGCAAGAGCAACGCTAGTGCGGCACCTTTTCTCTCTCTCTCTCTCAGGCTACTGGAAGATCAGGACTGTGTTAAAGAACACGTCTGAAATCTCTGTTTACTTGTGTTAAAAAACACTTCGAAAACTTTCTGTGGTGGCTTCTCTTTTTCTTCTGTATGTCCTCAGCCTTGAGAGAGAGAGAGAGGATACCTTATATAGGCCCTGCAGCAACTGTTCGGTTGCCACAAAGTTAGGGACGTGGTAAAAATCACCCCGAACATGTAGCAACCGCCCAGAACATGCAAACGCACGTTCTGCTGCAAGTTGTACCAACTGCGCACACCCCGCGCTCCTTGCACTCTGCACGACAGAGCGCGCAGTGAACTGCGTACACTGCGCACAATGCACACACTGCGCACACGGCGTACGCAGCGCAACCAGCGCGCCCGCGCAACCCGAGCAACCCGTGCAACTCAGCGCAACCCAGCGCAACCCAACGCAACCTGAGCGGAACCTGGACGCGCACCTGGACAGCGCAATTGGGCTTGCGCACCTGGGCAACACAACTGGACTTGCGCAACGTGGCAGCGCAAGTGGCTCGCGCAACGAGCGCAACTAAAGCGCACTATACGCCTAGCGACGATGCTGACGTGCTAAGTGCAAAGAGCACCAACAAAATGCCATATTATGCCTCATGAGCCCATGAGCCCGAGTCCGAGTTCGAGTCCGAGTCCGAGTCCGAGTCCGAGTCGCTAATCCCCTACGGGGCTTAGCTCCCATGAAAATAAATTTCCCAAGAGCAAAAAGCATGAATGCTTTAATTGTTGATTTTAGCCTTTTTTCCATTAGAAAAATAATCCCACATGGCAAACCCATGTTCACCTCCACACCACATGTGCATCTCCAATAATAGCAAAGCTAATATATAGAGATACAATCTCTTTGTTTTTTCCGATGTGGGACTAAAGCTTTCTAAAGGAAAAACCAAAACTCCAACAATCCCCCACATATCTCTATATATATGGGTATAAGTGTTCCCCACAGTAACTGTCCATCATGCATAAGGAGAGATGTCGCTGACGACTTGAATCTTCCCGCATGGATCAAAAATCAGACTATAATACAAGAATGGACTAAGCCTTGAATTCTGCATCATAGCTGAAATTCTTTCCACTCACATAATGTAGTTACATGTGCTTCTGGCTACACGTTAAAGGCCCTGTGCCAGCCTGGTTTCAGTGTATAATTTTGGGCGTCTACAAGCTTACCCTCAAGAGACGGCCTGATATCTCTTTGTCCATACACTATAGGTGAGTTCATTATAAAGAGACATGGCATGAAGCGCTTTGCGCTTCCCTTGAGGTGCTACGCCGCTATGACATGGCATAAAGCCGAGGCCTTATCCCGTACCGGGAACCTCATCGTAGTGTCATACTACTGTAGCATGAGACAACCGCCTCTTTGTAGTGCCAAACTACCCAGCATGAAGCCTTAGGCTCCCTTGCGGTGTTACGCCGCAACGACATGGCTTGCAAGGCCGAGGCTTTATTCCTAACCGGGTACCTCATCGTGGTGTCGTGCCACTGTAACATGAGGAACTCTACCTCTTTGTAGTGCTGACTACACCCCTCTTTATTTTTAACATACAACATTAGGCTAACTGCCTATTTGCGGTGCTACGCCGCTGTGACTTGGCCTGCAAAGCCGAGGCTTTATCCTATTCCTGGGCAGCACCCCACATATAGGAACCTCATTGTGGAGTCACCCCACTGTAGCATGGAGTTTCACTCCTTGTAGTGCTGCTCTACCGTGCTTCCTGTAAAGTACACCAGGCATTCAATCTGCCTGAGAACTCATTAAGGCAATTAAGCCAACCTTCCCACAGGAACCGTTTTCTGCAGAAAATAACAGTAGACAACATAGGTTATAGGTCCGTAACCTCTCCATGCCTAATAGAACATGTACCCACCGTTCCTGATATTCTTTCGATTAGTGGTCCTCCCTTGAACCAAAAGCTAGATGCCTAGGAGATAAATCTTTGAACTAATAGCATAAAACTTTATGGTAGGAATACAATAATACAATATCAAAATGCCTTCAAGCCCATTTTACAAGCTGTGTCATCGACCAGCTGGCGCTTGAGGCCCTTGGTGAACGGATCCGCGAGGTTCTCCTGACTCCGAACATCAATTACTGCAATAACACCTCTCTTGATAAGATCGTGTACTGTCCTGTGCTTCAACCGCACAGTCCTCTTCTTCCCGTTGAAGAGGTCATTTGATGCCACCGCTGTCACGCCCCGATTCGGGAATCGTTCGCCTCCGCTTAGATTCACGCCGAATCGTTCGTCCTCGCTAAGGCGTGATGCCGTACAAATCTGGAATTGCACTTGTACAAGGCGTGCTCGTGTTCCTTTTATAAAAGAGACATTTGAATAGAGATTCGCAGCGGATGATAAAGAAGTTTTGGCAACACAGATATGATCTGAAATAAGTTCTTTATTGATATCTTTGAAATTACATTGCATAAACATAAGGCTCTCAAACAGCCGAGATGAAAGGCCAAACTTGGCTACAACTTGCAGAAATATTGAAATGAGATACAACTTGTTCCATACATTATATCCCTTTATTAATAATGCGGCAATAACCACCTTCAGCAAAATGCCTTCTTCTTCAAGTGGAAACTTCAAGATGTACGAAGCTTCTAAAGAGTCGGATAGCAAGCCTTCAGCGTCTATGATTATCCACTAGGTTCCCGGCACCTGTGGAGACGAAGGTCAGTACATTGCCATATATGTACTGGTGAGCGGCCGTAACCAATCTCACCATAAATCAACAGTAGTAAAATTACATGAATGTTCACTATTGATTTGTATTCTTTCTATCTTGTCTTAGGGTCCATTAACAATTCATATATTTGATGAGAAATATAAGGAGCATACAGTGATGTTAGAAACATAAGCAATTCATGTTGATCTAACATAAGCAGTTCATATTGATCACCAATTTGGTGAATCTTACCCACGGTCGATAGCCATCCCTGTACATATTTATGAATACCACTTACTCTGCCTGCACAAGACAATGTTAGCTATGCCACCTGTCTATATGAAGGTCACTGACTACACGCCATCTGGGACATCTTGGTCGGACGGCTCTCCTTCATCGGTGGGTAGCTAGCCCATCCGGAAGGTTCCCGAAAGACCGTGCTACTACTTCAGCACTGTGCTACTACTTCAGCACGGCGTTCCTCCGAGGCCGAATCGGTTACGTGGCCTCGGAGTACCGTTCGAGGAACTACCTTGTATACAAGTTGTCCATGACCATGCATGCAATACAACTTAACTAATAAGGGACATGACATGCATGATAATAGCATCTTCCACACATAGTCGTAGTTCTCATTTTATCTTGCCATTTTCCCATCTTTCCCACTTGCCATCTTACCATCTTACTTTGAGCCATAGGCTCGTATATTCGTTCATCCAACCAAGGGACTATTCATGTTTAACTCATTCTTTCGAACCGAAGTCCGATATACTTACCGCCCAATACTTGGGTCTTTGCATCACCTGTTAAACAATTCATATAGCATACGAGCATCATTCGATTTACAACATAAGCCTAGCCATGTGATAATTTATCTTTCATTATCTTTCCCATATTATTACTAGGCATCTTTTATTAAGCACCGAACGCAATAACAAGTCTACCATTGTTATGCGCGAAGATCAAGGATCGTCGAAGGATCAAAGCCACTCACTTGTTGGTGAATTGCCGAGAGAAAGAGGTCTTCCACGCAACGTCACCCTAGGTTCACCGCGTTAGCACCTGCATTGGCACCAACATCTGGTCAGCATACTTCTTCTCTTTCTCTCAGTTATTCGATATGAAATGCGTAGACGGTGAAAGTAAATCCATGAAAACATTCATCGAAAACAATCACGAAAACGCACACAAAAGCCAACAGCAAAAGCGACATCGAAAACCAGCAGGGCAACGGTCTCGGGGCAAGCGACTCTTATATAGAACTCTTCCCCCAAGACGCGCGCCACTGCATCTTGGGCATCATTTCAAAAGAGTCCAATCCATAACGAGGAAAGGATCTCAATTTATTATCCCGCGATCCTGGTAAAGTTTTCCCAATTCTCATTCGACTCGGCCATTCGGCCGCTAGCCCGCACCGTGCTTCGCAACGGATTCAGGGCATTACATATTAATACACTAACAAAAAGTTTCGTCCTCGAAACTTAAACACAAACCCACCTAGGTCAAACAACGAAGGAAACTTTTCCTTCACCTCTGCCTCAAGTTTCTATGTCGACTCTTCAACGGAATGATTTCGCCAAAGCACTCGAACCAAAGAAACAACTCGGTTCCGCAAGATTTTATCCTTCCTATCCAAGATCTGCACGGGTTCCTCCACATAAGACAAGTCAGCTCTTAGCCCTAGCGGACCGAAGTCTACCACATGGCTTGGATCGTGTACATACTTCCGTAGTTGGGAAACATGGAAGATATCGTGCACTCCATCCAATGCCGGTGGCAACGCGATCAGATAGGCGACAGGGCCGACTCGCTTAAGAATTTCAAACGGGCCAACAAATCTCGGACTTAGCTTCCCCTTCGCACCGAATCGCATAACTCCGCGCATCGGAGACACCTTCAAAAATATGTGATCGCCCACCATAAATTCCAATGGTCGTCGATGAGTATCCGCATAACTATTCTGCCGACTTTGTGCCACACGTAACTTCTCCCGAATCATGCGGACCTTCTCGACGGCCTGTTCCACCATCTCCGAACCAAGTACCTGTCGTTCACCGACTTCATCCCAACAAATCGGAGACCGACACCTTCGCCCGTACAATGCTTCATACGGAGCCATTTGTATACTTGACTGGTAACTGTTGTTGTAGGCAAATTCTGTTAGCGGCAAGTGAGTATCCAAACTAGTTTTCAGATCAATAGCACAAAGCCGTAGCATGTCTTCAAGTATCTGATTCACCCTCTCGGTCTGGCCATCGGTTTGAGGATGGTATGCAGAACTAAATTTCAATTGTGTTCCCATGGCAGCTTGTAAACTGAATCAGAAATGTAATACAAATCGCCCATTCCGATCTGATACTATTGATGCCGGCACTCCATGCAGTCGGACAATTTCATCCAAGTATAGCTGAGCCAACCGGACGACGCTCCATGTGGTTTTCATTGCGAAAAAATGTGCAGATTTGGTTAATCGATCAACGATGACCCAAATTGCATCATTCCCCCGCTGCGTCTTCGGCAAGCCAACTATAAAATCCATGGTTATATGATCCTATTTCCATTCTGGGATCGCGAGGTTCTGTATCTCCCCGCCGGGCCTCTGGTGTTCCACCTTGACTCGTTGACACGCTAAGCATCGCGAGACAAAGAGGGCCACATCTCATTTCATGCCGTGCCACCAGAAGGTCGTGCGCAAATCTTTATACATTTTTGTACTTTCCGGATGCAAGGAATACTTGGCATAGTGGGCCTCTGTCAAGATTTTTTTCCGGAGTTCTTCATCCTTCGGGGCACATAGCCTCCCCTTGAGTCGCAATGATCCGTCCTCGTGCCTGGTGAAGTCGCTGGCTTCACCCTTTTCCACTATTCTGCCAATCTTAATCAAGAACTCATCTGTCCTCTGTGCCGTCTTTATCTTTTCTAACAAACTCGGCTCAAGTTGAAGTTGAGCCAATTGTGCATTTCGGCCACGAATCTGGAGCTCAATTCCCATGCTTTCTAATTCCTCCAGTATTCGTTTGTCAACACTGAGTGATCCCACAAAGTTTCGACTCAACGCGTCCGCCACCACATTGCCTTTTCCTGGGGTGTACGCGATCGTCAAGTCGTAATCTTTTATAAGCTCCAACCAACGTCTTTGCCGCAAATTTAAATCTTTTTGAGTAAAGATATACTTCAGGCTTTTATGGTCGGTGAAGATCTCACAAGCCACTCCATACAAGTAGTGCCTCCACAATTTCAGTGCAAACACTATCGCTGCCAATTCCAAATCATGCGTTGGATAATTTTTCTCGTGCGGCTTAAGCTGTCTCGAGGCATAAGATATCACTTTCCCTCTCTGAGTCAACACACATCCCAAACCCAGTCCGGACGCATCACTGTATATCTGGAATCCCTCGACGCCGTCTGGAAGTGTAAGGATTGGAGCTGATACGAGACGTTGCTTCAAATTTTGAAAGCAAGCCTCGCACTCATCAGTTCAATCGAATGCCACCCCCTTCTGGGTTAGCCGAGTTAAAGGCGCTGCCACTTGTGAAAAATCCTTGACAAACTTCCTGTAGTAGCCTGCCAAGCCGAGGAAACTTCGGATCTCGCTCGCTGACGTGGGTTGCTTCCAATCCACTACGGCTTCAATTTTCTTTGGGTCAACGGACACACCTTCCGCCGAGATAACGTGCCCTAGGAACGACACGCTACTCATCCAAAACTCACATTTGCTCAGCTTGGCATAGAGCTGATTGTCCCGTAGAGTCTGTAACACTGTCTTCAAATGTTCTCATGGTCTGCTCTGTTCTTCGAGTAGATTAGGATTCGTCGATGAACACGACCGCAAATTTATCCAAAAAGGGCCGGAAGACTCTGTTCATCATATCCATGAAAGCGGCAGGGGCGTTGGTCAGTCCGAAGGGCATGACCAAGAATTCATAGTGTCCGTATCTGGTTCGGAATGCGGACTTAGAAATGTCATCTGGTTTGATCTTTAACTGATGGTAGCCTGAGCGAAGATCAATCTTTGAAAATGCAGACGCCCCTTGCAACTGATCGAAGAGGTCGTCTATTCGAGGCAACGGGTACTGGTTCCGAATTGTAACTTTATTTAGCTCGCGGTAGTCGATGCACAGCCGCATCGATCCATCTTTCTTCTTCACAAATAGCACCGGAGCACCCCATGGTGAGACACTGGGTCTGATGTATCCCCTGTCTAACAATTTTTGTAGTTGCACTTTGAGTTCCTTCAATTCAGCAGGCGCCATCCTGTATGGTGCCCTTGAGATCGGACGAGCGTCTGGAAATGTATCGATAGTGAATTCAATCTCTCGGTCCGGAGGCATTCCGGGTATCTCGTCAGGAAACACATCAGGAAATTCTGCCACGACTTCAGTGTTAGCTGAGTCTGCACCATTCTTGCGTGTGTCTCGAACAGAAACAAGGTACCCTTCGCAGCCCGAATGAAGCAATCGCCGGGCCGTAGTAGCTGAAATCACCATCGAAGCCTTCGCCGACGAACTGGGCGAGTAAGAGAATTCTGTTCCCCCAAGTAGGCGAAACATAACTCGCTTCTTCGTACAGTCAATCGTCGCACAACATGCACTTAACCAGTCCATTCCCAGAATGATATCAAAATCTTTCATATCAAGCTCGACTACATCTAATGGTAGCTTTCTCTCTCCGATACATATGTAACCATCCCTACATATCATGTTAGTAGGCATCTCCACTCCTGATGGAGTACAAACACTAAGATATACATCCAACATTATCATTTTACTTTCATGTTCCTTAACATAGTCTTTAGATATAAAACTATGTGAAGCACCAGAATCAAATAAAGTACGTGCAAGAATGCCATTAAATAACAATATACCTGTCACTACAGTATCTGATGCAAATGCTTCATCCTGAGTCAATGCAAAGACTCGGCCCTGGGCACCGGGCCTCTGATTCTGTTGTGGCTGAGGAGGTCGTGGTGCCTGTCCACGATTCTGTTGGTACTGTTGGTGATGCTGCTGCCTTGGAGGGTTCTGGTGGCCCCTTCCTGGACAGTTTCTGAATCCGTGGCCCATGCGACCACATTTGAAGCATCCACCCTCTAGCACCTGACATTCGTTAGCGAAGTGCCCTTTGTTGCGGCACTTGTTGCAGAATGGTCCACCCTGGTTGGGTCGTTGAAAGCCACCGTAGTTCTGACGCTTAGGCGCCTCATATCTGCCCCCGTTGTTCGGTCTCTTGTTATGTAGATTCTGCACCGACGCTTGCACTGGCGCCGTCGCAGGATAGCGTGGGTCCAATTCCTTCACGTGCTTATAAGACTCCTGAAAAGTCTTATATTTCTGAACCACAACTTGAGCCTTCAGAGCAGGCCTCAAGCCCTGCTCAAACCGACGAGCCTTAGATGCTTCGTCAGTAAACTTCGTGATCGCATACTGAGATAGTCTAGAAAACTCTGCCTCATACTCCTTCACCGTCATGTTCCCCTGTTCGAGCTTCTGGAACTCCAATTCCTTAGCTCGCTGCTCAGTCGAAGAGAAGTACTGAGCCAGAAATGCCTCGCGGAACATCAGCCAAGTGATTTTCGTTGTTCCATTCACTCCCGCTAGAATTCTTTTCTGACTTTGCCACCAGTAGTGTGCGTTGAAAACCAGCAGTAGTTTCACACACGAGACCCTCTTGGATCCAACAATACCCAAAGCTTCCAGGTGATCTTCCACTTCAACTAGCCAATCCATAGCAATGGTGGCTTCTTCTGTCCCTTTGAATTCTTTGTTACAGATCTTCTTAAACTTTGTAATGTCGGCCACGGCAGTGGTTTTCTTAGCTGTCGGGGGTTCCTCTGCCTCCACCAGTTTGCTCTCTCGTGAGACTGGAGTGCCTTGATCCCCATTGTTCACCACTGATCGGACCAACTGTTGCAGGGTATCTAGCTGCTTTTGTTGGGCCTCGAATTGCTTCGCGTTCTGCCTCTGCTGGCTCTCCATCATAGCCAGCATCCTCTCCATAGGGTCGGTTGAGGCTACCACCCTTGAGCTACTCGCGTTGTTTGTCGCACCCGCCTTTGTCATCTCTGCAAAACAGAGGAGCTTGTTAGTCTCATAATATATTTATGGACTTATTGTATGGAACATCTCATTTCGGAACATTTAAAACCAAAGTTGTTCGAGAAGCAATAAAGCTTGTGTCATTTTCGAAATCTTAAAAACCAAGAAATTCCCAAGGACGTAAAGCCGTGCTCTGATACCAAACTGTCACGCCCCGATTCAGGAATCGTTCGCCTCCGCTTAGATTCACGCCGAATCGTTCGTCCTCGCTAAGGCGTGATGCCGTACAAGTCTAGAATTGCACTTGTACAAGGCGTGCTCGTGTTCCTTTTATAAAAGAGACATTTGAATAGAGATTCGCAGCGGATGATAAAGAAGTTTTGGCAACACAGATATGATCTGAAATAAGTTCTTTATTGATACCTTTGAAATTACATTGCATAAACATAAGGCTCTCAAACAGCCGAGATGAAAGGCCAAACTTGGCTACAACTTACAGAAATATTGAAATGAGATACAACTTGTTCCATACATTATATCCCTTTATTAATAATGCGACAATAACCACCTTCACCAAATGCCTTCTTCTTCAAGTGGAAACTTCAAGATGTACGAAGCTTCTAAAGAGTCGGACAGCAAGCCTTCAACGTCTATGATTATCCACTAGGTTCCCGGCACCAGTGGAGACGAGGGTCAGTACATTGCCACATATGTACTGGTGAGCGGCCGTAACCAATCTCACCATAAATCAACAGTAGTAAAATTACATGAATGTTCACTATTGATTTGTATTCTTTCTATCTTGCCTTAGGGTCCATTAACAATTCATATATTTGATGAGAAATATAAGGAGCATACAGTGATGTTAGAAACATAAGCAATTCATGTTGATCTAACATAAGCAGTTCATATTGATCACCAATTTGGTGAATCTTACCCACGGTCGATAGCCATCCCTGTACATATTTATGAATACCACTTACTCTGCCTACACAAGACAATGTTAGCTATGCCACCTGTCTATATGAAGGTCACTGACTACACGCCATCTGGGACATCTTGGTCGGACGGCTCCCCTTCATCGGTGGGTAGCTAGCCCATCCGGAAGGTTCCCGAAAGACCGTGCTACTACTTCAGCACTGTGCTACTACTTCAGCACGGCGTTCCTCCTAGGCCGAATCGGTTCCGTGGCCTCGGAGTACCGTTCGAGGAACTACCTTGTATACAAGTTGTCCATGACCATGCATGCAATGCAACTTAACTAATAAGGGACATGACATGCATGATAATAGCATCTTCCACACATAGTCGTAGTTCTCATTTTATCTTGCCATTTTCCCATCTTTCCAACTTGCCATATTACCATCTTACTTTGAGCCATAGGCTCGTATATTCGTTCATCCAACCAAGGGACTATTCATGTTTAACTCATTCTTTCGAACCGAAGTCCGATATACTTACCGCCCAATACTTGGGTCTTTGCATCACCTGTTAAACAATTCATATAGCATACGAGCATCATTCTATTTACAACATAAGCCTAGCCATGTGATAATTTATCTTTTATTATCTTTCCCATATTATTACTAGGCATCTTTTATTAAGCACCGAACGCAATAACAAGTCTACCATTGTTATGCGCGAAGATCAAGGATCGTCGAAGGATCAAAGCCACTCACTTGTTGGTGAATTGCCGAGAGAAAGAGGTCTTCCATGCAACGTCACCGTAGGTTCACCGCGTTAGCACCTGCATTGGCACCAACATCTGGTCAGCATACTTCTTCTCTTTCTCTCAGTTATTCGATATGAAATGCGTAGACGGTGAAAGTAAATCCATGAAAACATTCATCGAAAACAATCACGAAAACGCACACAAAAGCTAACAGCAAAAGCGACATCGAAAACCAGCAGGGCAACGGTCTCGGGGCAAGCGACTCTTATATAGAACTCTTCCTCCAAGACGCACGCCACTGCATCTTGGGCATCATTTCAAAAGAGTCCAATCCATAACGAGGAAAGGATCTCAATTTATTATCCCGCGATCCTAGTAAAGTTTCTCCAATTCTCATCCGACTCGGCCATTCGGCCGCTAGCCCGCACCGTGCTCCGCAACGGATTCAGGGCATTACAACCGCCGCAGTCGCCTGGTTATCGCAGTATATCGGTATCGCCGGTATTTGTGCCCCAACCATTGGAAGATCATACTTGAGCTCCCGAAGCCATTCTGCTTCCTCGACTGCGGTATCAAGTACAAAGAACTCAGATTCCATGGATAACTGTGAGAGCATAGTCTGCTTCTTCGACTTCCACGATATAGCAGCTCCATCCATTGTGAAAATGAATACACCTATGGACCTCTCGCTCTCCACCTCTGAGCACCAGCTGGCATCATTGAAGCCTTCCACTACCGGCGGATCTCCGTTGTAGTACAGTACTTATGTCTGAGTCTTCTTGAGATATCTCATAACCCGTTTCACAGCTTTTCAGTGTTCAGCACCTGGATTGCTCGTGAAACGACTCAGCATTCCCACGGCGAAAGCTATGTCAAGCCTTGTGGCATTAGTAGCATACATCAAACTTTCGATTACGCTTGCATACTCCAGCTGCCTGACGCTTTTCCCTGAATTAGGCTTCAGCTTCAGATCATACCTGTACGGCGTATCGATCCCTGGAAGATCCCGATACCCATAACGAGTGATCATTTTCTCAATATAATGAGACTGTGACAGCGCTAGTCCAGTGTCTGTCCGGATGATTTTGATCCCTAAGATCATATTAGCTTCCCCCAAGTCCTTCATACTGAACTTGCTTGAGATGAATTTTTTTGTCTCCGTGACACAGCTAATATCCGTACCTAGGATAAGCATGTCGTCCACGTACAGGCAAACGATCACACCTCTTCTATCAGCGAACTTCGTGTAAACACACTTGTCCGTGTCGCTGACCATGTACCCATTTGTGTAAGTCCCTGAATTTAGGGCTTATTTTTTTCAATTTTATAATTCAATTATTTTGAATAGATATTATTATTTGTTTATTATTTGATTTAATGCTCTTTACCGTGCCTTTGACTTCTGGAGCGTCAGGGATGCCAGTCTCTGGAAACCTTCTTCTTGAAGTTTGAAGTAGACGAGATTACCTTCACGTCGATACATCATATCCCATCCAAACTCATTCCCTTGTGCTCCTTTTGTATCACGCAAGTTCGGGTCAATTTAGACCATTTAAATTATTAATTGATTTCCCACTCTTTTTCTTGATCTCCATAAGCACGTTACCGTGGCTTTTAATTTAGGAGCACCAGACTGGTCTTTTTCTTGAAACCAACTTGTCATGCCTGATCTACTCGAGACGCTCTTCACCCCTGACCTTCGTGTCCCACTCAGACACTCCATTTTGTGCTCCATTTCCTTCGCACAACTTTCGGTTCAATTTAGGCCAATTAATTATCTACCGTGAAACCTGATTTAATTTTTAATTTAATTTCGGGACCCGACATCGACCCAACCTAGTCGACCCCAAATAGGGACATGGCCCACATGAAGCCTACTACCCGCCTGACACTTGTGTCCCATTTATTTGAGCCCCCACATGCTACTTATTTACCAATGATTATAAACACCCATTTTAATTCAAATATTGCCCCTTGTCCGATTTTGGCCCAACCCGGCTCCACTGAACCCAACCCCAGCTCCATGTTGCCCTCCATCATGACTGTCCATACCCTCCACTGATATTTTTTCTCTACCCTAAATATCTCTTTTTATGTAAATATCTAATTCTCTCATTGTATATATATACAGATATATATATACATAATATATATATACATATATATATTATACACACTCTCTCCTTAAAACACCAACACACCTCACTACCTTACCCCTCTCCCCATGAGCAGCCGACTACACCCTCCCCATCTCTCTATCTCTCTCTCTAAATATCTATTTATATAATATATATACCCATATATATATTATATATAATATCTCTCTCTCTTCACTTATACACAACACACACTCCCCTCACCTATCATACTCAACACTCCCCCACCCCCCTTCACGTACAAGAGCAGCACCTCCACTCCCTCTCTCTACTTTATTTCCTTCTCATTAATATCTCTTTCTCTCTCTCTCTTTCTTTATAACATATCTCTCACTCTATCTCTTTAGTAATACACAACTCACACACCACCATAACCAGCCTTCATTTTTGGCCGACCACCACCCTGAGCTCCTCCCCGAGCTCCTCCTCCCTCTCCATTATTTCTTCACTTCTTCTTCTTCTTCAAAACCATCTAACACCACCACCACCTTCATGATTAACTCCTCCACCACCTCCTCTCTAACCCGAACCGCCACCACCACTACCAACACCACCGCGTGCCGCCATCCCCGCCACCCCGTGCCGCTGGGCCGCCGCCGTGCCGTGCCATCGCACGTGCGTAGCAGCAGCATCGAGCTGCCACAGAGCAGCAGCTGCAGCTGCAGCAAGCAGACGCAGCAGTGCCGCGGCCGACCGGCGTCGTGTCGCCGCCGCAGGTCGCCGTGGCCGGCCGTCGCGTGGTCCCCCGTGGCCCCCTTGGCCGGGCGTACCACCCCGTGGCGGCCAACGTCCTCCGGGACGCGCTGTCTAGGCGTTTCGTACGTTTTGCACGGAGTTCCGTCGACGCGCACGGGGGAGAAATTTCAGAATTCGCGTTTCGGAGCAGCGACTTCGCGCACGTTTTCTGGGAAATCCGACCGTTGAATCGGCGAACTCCTTGCTCCGTCTCAATCTCAGTATATCCCTCTTCACCTCTGTCAAGTTTGAACCGTTAATTTCGTCGTTTGATACATCAAAACCGGCCACCAAGTTGACGTTTTAATTTGTACTGTTTTTGGACAGTTTTGCGACGCCAACTTCGCGGGTTCGTATCTTCACCGTATCAGCTCCGTTTTGCGTGCTACCAGTTTCGGTGCACAGCTGGTATAACTTTCTTCCTGTCTCCTTTAGATTTCATTTCAGTTTGAGCTTATTAGGTCGGTCGAATTCGACGCCAAAGTTGGCCGTTCGAATTCTTAGTGTTGCACTTGTAAAATTCTATTTTTGAACCCGGGACTCTGAATTCAATTTCTGACACCACCAGTAGACTCGTGGCGTCGTTTTGGCCTATTTTCATATAAAGTTTGCTTGATTTGGAGAACGTGGGCCCTGGCACGCATTTCGGTGCAAAGCGGGTCCCACTTTCTGAGTCAACGGGTCAATTTGAGATCGGCTCATCGGAATCCAATTCTGGATATACCGTTGAGTTCATATCGTCATTCTGGACTCGTTGACATATAATTTGCTAGGTTTTAGTGGACATTGGTTCCGACACACATTTCGGTGCAAGTCGGATACCAATATCCGGGTCAACGTGTCATTTTGAGTTCGGCTCATCGGAATCCAATTCCGGATATACCGTTGAGTTCATATCGTCATTCTGGACTCGTTGACATATAACTTGCTGAGTTTTGAGGACATTGGCTCCGACACGTT
Source organism: Iris pallida (assembly GCA_029216955.1). Lineage (NCBI taxonomy): Eukaryota > Viridiplantae > Streptophyta > Magnoliopsida > Asparagales > Iridaceae > Iris > Iris pallida. The sequence continues at coordinate 24,272,565 of JANAVB010042420.1, read as the reverse complement.
TTTCCGTGCAAATCGGTTTCCAATGTCCGGGTCAACGGACCAATTTGAGATCGGGTCAACGGAATCCAATTCTGGATATACCGTTGGGTTCGTATCGTCATTCTGGATTCGTAGACATATAATTTGTTAGGTTTTGTGTACTTTTATTTTGACACATTTTTCGGTGCAAAGTGTGTCCAACGGCGGACATCATTTTGGCCCAAAATTATCATTTTGCCCCTGTGTCCAAATTGGACTTTTGGACAGGCTATCCTAGCTAATTTGACCATTCTGGACATGTTGGAGATGTTAGTTTCATCATCCGACAACATCTGTATATTTCTTCCCTTTTTGTATCATCCTATTATTATAATATTGTCTCCTTTTGGTTGTTTTAGAGATCCGTCGATTTCAGTGATTTCTAAATCACCGAAATGCATAAGTTGACCTTGTAGATGTTTATAGAGACTAGCGTTAACCCAGTTTGACCATGGTTGACTACTTTGACTGAACGTCGAAGTAGAGTCAACATTTGACCTAGGTTAGACTAGTTTTGACCTTGGTTGACCACAGTTGACTATTTTTACCAAAAGTCAACCGGAAGTCAACCGTAGCCTAAAATTAACTAGAACTGGACCAGAGTTGACCAGTTGACCCAGAGTCAACTGTACGTCAACCTTGACCCAGTTTGTCTTAGTTTGACTTAGTTTGACCTAGATGTTAGTATGTCTTTTGACCCTGATCAGCTCTTATATTATTTCATCTTTAGGTCTGTGGCTTTACTCTGAACCCTGATTCATATTGACAGCAGGACTCCAGACGAGTACATTCTCTGATAATATTTCTGTTTTATGATATCGTTTATGTTTCTTGTATTTAGTGTAGATACCCTTGTTCTCTTGACACATTGTTCACACGGATTGGTATTTCCCTGGATCCCGTCATGAGATATTATTCCTCGCTCTCCTTGGTATATCTTGTGCAAGTCTTTCTTGTTTCTTGTGTATTGTATAGACACGATTCCTGCGAAGGCTAGCTACCCTCTCGGAGAATCGCGTGTCATGATGTGTCATGGTTGGATCCACTATACTGGTCGAGGACGGGGAGTATTAGTGTAGATGTGTGGTCATTATCCACCTTATTTATTCTTGTAGACCTTGAATGCTACCAATCCTACACTCCACGTAGGATTGGCTGATCAGTAGACCTTGTGCAGATCCAAGCCGGCCACATGTTGAACTAGTACTCACACACTTAGACAGATGATTCTTGATTCTTGTACATGCCATGATCAGTTTTACTTGCCTTATTCTAGCTCTAGATTTACAGCTTACCTTGCCATGATACTCACATGTACATTTTATGATTTCTTGTATATTCTCTCTATTTACTGCTACATTTTCAATATCGTCTAATTAGAACTGTTATTTGAGATTTGTGCTCGTTCCATCCTGACTGGATATGTTGACAAAATTTTAGGAGTAGTTGTGCCCTCAGTATTGGACTTCGTGATGTTGCTAGCTGAGGTGGATCTCACTATTCTTCTATGTGAGTTGCCTGGTAGTTATCCTTAGTTAGTCTTGTTGTTCTTTTCTTATTTTCCTGTCTTATGATCCTTGTAGATTCTAGTTGTTCTAGTGATATTGTTATTAATTCTTGTCTTATCGTCCTTAGTTTTTATGATGTGACATGAGTACATTTCTAGTTATGGATTCTTGGAATTTGTAGTTAGTATAGTATGCGTGACAGCGTTCTACCGCCGATACCGCGGCATAGGCTGGGCGTGGCCCACGTATTCGTACCCGTATATCCGGGTGCGGGTCGTGACACGTTTTTAGTGGTGGCCCATGCAGGTCAGTCTTTGCTATTAATGCGAAGTCGTGGTAGTACTTGAGTTTGTCTGTACTACTGCGAGTCTGCCCTAGGATTAAGGTTGAGTAATGGAATATTTTAGAATTTTGGTACTCAGTCACATATTAGGAACTCCTGGTAGGCTCCAGGGATGACCCCTGGGAATCTTATTTCGAACATTTTGAAAATTTTCCAATTTGTTCTTGTCCATTCTGATTTCTGAAATATCTGTCCTTATCAAACTTTATTCCTTCTTAGGATGAGTTTATGGACCCCAGAGGGAAGGTATGAGTTGGACTTATTTATCATCTAGGTTGGGGAGAGAATATGATTTACCAACCTCATATCATGGTCGAGGTTTGTTTTAGATTATATTCCACCATTTTCTATCTTGACCTAGGTAGTACCCTCGGGACTTTCCCTGAGATTTCCTCTGAACCCTATCTCGGAAGTTGTTTTCGTTGTTTCTATTAACTTACCCTTGACTTTTTGTTGAATTTTAAATCTTAATATTCGTTGTTGATCTTTGATTTTGTTTTGGATAATTCTTTTAAGAATTAAGTTAAGATATCCTGATAAACATATTGTGGGCGAGGACGAAGAGAACAGTAAGTGTCTACTTTATTTATGGAGTTTAGAATTTATCGCAGTCATATTAGCTAGCGGAACAGGGACATGGAGCCTGATTTTGGATATACTATCCTAGTTATGGAATTTAGATTCTCTTGCAGCCATACCAGTTGGCGTGGTAAGGAATCTAGATGACATGATTATAGGGTGTATACCTTAGTTATGGACTCTATCGTTTATTGTAGCTATGTTTACTGGCGTGGCGTAAATTCTGGCAACATGATTTTGGATAGACGTGTATGGTTATCAGGTCATATCTTAAGTTGATTCACTTCTTTTACCAATTGAGCAAGATAATTCCTACCATTATTTCTTGTTTATTATTTTTTTTTCTTTTCTCTTCCTCATCGTATGATGATTTCCTTCTTAGATGCTCGTGTCCAAACTTCGTTGATTTTGTTCTCCATCTTGCCCAAATTCTGATTTACTCGAAATTTGATCAATTTAAATCGTACTGAGACTAAACTATTTATTTTTATCGTGATTGGACAATGCTATCATCACTCGTGCTTTAAACATTCGATTCAATTCCGACAAATGACTAAATTCTATTCCAATCACGATTAGGCTTCATACTATCCTTGATTATGCCCTGATAACCATAATTTTGTTCATATCATGATTCTATCGTGCCAAATCCCTTTTCGTTCCTGAACATTTGTGAATCGATTATCTTGATCGTGCAAAACTCGTCATTCTTGGATCGTGCCTAAATTATTGCCTAAATCTTCTATCATGTTTTAACCCCACTACCAACCTTTAATTTCGAGGACAACATTTTTATAAGGTGGATAGGATTGTAAGTCCCTGAATTTAGGGCTTATTTTTTTCAATTTTATAATTCAATTATTTTGAATAGATATTATTATTTATTTATTATTTGATTTAATGCTCTTTACCGTGCCTTTGACTTCTGGAGCGTCAGGGATGCCAGTATCCAGATAGCGCCATTTGAGGCACTATATGGTAAGAAGTGTAGATTGCCACTAGCATGGGATGATATCGGAGAAAGGAAGATGCTAGGCCCAGAAATGATTATCCAGACGGTTGAAGTGATTAAGGGAATTAGAGAGCGACTTCGTGTTGCGCAGGATCGGCATCGTCATTGGGCGGACCAGCATCGTAGGCCGCTAGAGTTTTCGGTTGGGGACCACGTGTTCTTGCGAATCTCACCTACCCGTGGGGTCATTAGATTTGGCGTTCGCGGAAAGTTGAGTCCACGATACGTAGGCCCATTTGTTATTCTTAATAGGGTAGGCGATGTTGCTTATCGTTTGTCCCTTCCACCTTCGTTACGAGAGATGCATGACGTGTTTCATGTATCTCAATTGCGAAGGTATGTATCGGACCCCAGCTATATCCTCGATTATTCAGAACTGGTTGTTGGTACCAACCTGTCTCACGAGGAGCAGCCTGTGTCCATCTTGGACCGAAGAGAGAAGATACTCAAGAACCAAACAATTAACCTTGTCTGGGTTGCTTGGGGTCATCACTCTTTGGGAGAGTCAACGTGGGAACGTGAGGATGATATCCGATCACGGTATCCACACCTGTTTGACTCACAAGGTATATCTTTTTCTGTGTACCTTGATTGTCTTGATTCCTCATGCTTATCACCTTTTGGGTAGAATTGCTTGATATCGTAGATTGTTAAATATAGATTTGTTACTTGCTATGGATATTGTAAAATGATTGCTTGCTTAAATTGCTTGTACTAGTTTGGCCTTGATATTCCTATCCTGCTTGGATTTGAAATTTCGAGGACAAAATTTTTCTAAGGAGGGTAGAGATGTCACTCCCCGTTCCCAGTATACGTATTTTTAATACATGTACTGCTTAAATGTATTTATTTAATATTTATCATGTATTGTTTTGTATTTAAATCTCTTTAAATTCATGTTAATTAATTTCCTGCAATTAATTTTCTGTATTTTACTTCCTGCTTTTATTCTCTGCTTTAGCTTACTTTAGGTTTGGCCTAGGTTGGTTTATTTTCGGGTGTGTTGGTTCAACATGAACCCAATACCCCCACCTACCACCACATCACCATTTAAAGCCCCCAAACTCTTTCTCTCTCTTCATTACTCTCCTTCACTATTACTCTTCTTCTTCTTTCTCATTACTCTCTCCACCTACCAAACCCATAGGCAAGTACATCTTACTTCTTCATGAGGACCCATTTTTATGGTTCCATTCTCTTTCCCTCGTGATCCTAAGAGAGTTTAGAACTTGGCATTTTGTAGTTTGAAGTCTTATTTTTTGTAGATCTAGAAATTAGTTATTTTCGGATTGTGGTGGTTTTGATCTATCAAACTTCTTTGTTTTCAAGTTTTGATGGTTCCATATTGTAGAAAATTTTATTCTACCCAATTTTGATCTTTGAAAAGTTGGATTTGGACTTATTTTGACCAAGTTATGGACTTTGAAGCTTTGGGTTCAAACCATGGAGTTCTTGCTGTTTTGGAGAAGACAGTGAGCAGTGTACGTGAGCTTTTTAGCTTGCGCCACTGAGCTGCACGCGCTCTTTAGCGCAGCACAGTCTGCCTCATACGCTGCCTTTTGGCGGCGTATGGTGTTGTATACGCTACCTTGAAGAGGAGTCGTATGGAGTACATACGCTGCCTTAAAGAGGAAGTGTATGGAGTACATACGCTGCCTTGAAAAGGAGTCGTATGGAGTCCATACGCTAGCTTGACTTGAGCGTAGCCTGACCTGAGCGTACGCTGACTTGAGCGTAGCCTGACCTGAGCGTACGCTGACTTGAGCGTAGCTTGACCTGAGCGCAGCTTGACCTGAGCGTACGCTGACTTGAGCGTAGCCTGACCTGAGCGTACGCTGACTTGAGCGTAGCCTGACTTGAGCGTAGGCTGACTTGAGCGTAGCTTGACATGAGCGTAGCCTGCTTATCCTGGATCTTCTATAGCCCTGTATATTGATATTTTATTAGATATTTAACGTCCATTTTATATCCTTACGCCTTTTGGCATAAAATTGATAAAATCATGATATGTTAATATTTCTGTTAAATATAGATTGTTACGTGGGATGTACCATGTGTCGTGAATTGGGTTGTAGATACCCCGATTGACTGGAATTAAATCCTGAGAGTTGTTGACTCGACCCCACTGAATACTAGTTGACTTTCATGCCTTGTCACCATTGATAATGATTGTGATCTTGACTAATAATTGATCATGTGTTCCTAGTTGGAACTGAGAGACTGGCTAGTCGTCTTATTTGAATTGAATGAATGAGACACGTTCATATTAATTATGAACTATTGAAATCGACTGGCTAATCCCGAATATTGGCATACAGGCACATGCAGGCTTCAATTCATTTATTATTTATTTATCTTACCAAAGAAGCATGTGTACTTTATGGTCAAGGCATGATTACTCCGTGGTTAGTTTTGATTGTTGCATTACGCTATGTAAGACCTACAACCTGACCGCACTGGTATCATTGTAGAGTTGTGCATATCGTACCCAGTACGAAAGTACTTATTCTGAATGACCATGATCTACGGCATGGTACTTCACTCAACGTAGAGACTATTAAGCTAAATAAAATAATGATTGCATGGAGAGAATGGATTCCCGAGTTCTTACATGGCAGCCCTCTTGGGACTAGTAGTGCCCGACAGGCCGGTTGGTCCCCACAGATACTGTAAATCTGCTACACGGGCAGGAAACAGTATCTGGTTATATTATCTATTGAATATTGTATATTAATGACGGGCGTCCCGCTGGGACTCGTCTAATTCATGATTGGCGCAATTGATTGACTGGGTAAACTAGCCTTGCTTGTGCATAGTAAGAACTGAGAAATCCTCATTGCATAAAACTAGGATAACTTGGGACTCACAATAGCAAGCCATAGTAGTTGCCTGGCCGTTTAAATTGATTTGTTTGTGCACTGTACCTACTCTGTTACTTAACTGAGATGATCAGAATGTCAGGACATGACGGGCCAACTTCTGTCCTTGTTTGGTTGGGAGGTTGGTTCGAAGTGTCGTGATGTTGTGTGAGTCTTAGTAGATAGCAGAGATTTATTATCATATTCTCTTATTACTGGCTTCATTCCTCATATCGTGCTCCCTTGCGGTACTTGCTATTAGAGGTCTAACCTCTCTGGTTTTGCATGGCCAGATTTAGAGCCAGTCCCCGAGGATCCAGCTTACTTCTACCTCCAAGATGGTCAACACTAGAGGGATGATCGCCGGAGGACTCGAATGGGTTTCTTACCTCCCCGCTCGTTTTGTTATTTACTTTATACCTTGCCGTTTGGTACCGACATGTTAGTCGGATTGTCTTGTACTTACTTTTACATAATTGTAACTAAGTCAGGCTGCAGCTGATAACAATTGTGTATATTTTTGCTACATCAATCTGGCTATATTTTGTAAAGTCAGATATCAAGAACATTTTGACTGAGCGTTTGGGACGCCTTACTGCTTTATCTCACATGTTCTCTATTTCTGTTTCTTGTTTGAATGATTGAGACAATAGATGTGAAGTGACCATAGTGAGACTTTCATGTAGTATGCACCCCCTCGTCTTGTAGACAGCATTGATCGTATTATACGATATTCATCTACCCGTAATACGTAGCTGGCTGAGTCATTCCCCCGCTCTCCAGTATTCTGGTTCTGGGGCGTGACAAGGTTTTAGTGGTGGCCCATGCAGGTATGATTTCAGACTTGTGGGGTGTTTTAATAGGATGTCTCAATCACACATGTTTCCCCTTGATCTCATGATTCGTTACCCTCAACTCTAGCTTGACATTCCAGTATCCTTTGACTTCATTGATCCTTCCTGTCCGGTCGTTTGATGGTTTTCTTGTCCCTTTTCTTAGGGGCACCTCGTCCGTATCTGTCAGGATTGGGCAACAACAACAAGGGCAACATGGACAAACTGACCAGGTTGATCAGCAACAAGGGTCAGAACCACTTCATGAGACTATTCAAGAAGAGGTGATAGTAGAACCAGCAGTTGGTCCGCAGTATCCGGAGGTTCCAACACCACCAATAGTTCCACCTACCCCTGTGGAATTGGACACACCAGCCATTCTGGAAATCATGAGAGGAATGATGGCTACTCAGCAACATCAGATATTAGCCCAGCAGCGCATGCACGCTCAGTTGCAGGAACAGAACGTACTACTTAACCAAGGGTTGCAGACAGCTTTGGAAAGAGGGGCAAGGCCGGATTCTGGAGCATCGACCAGATTTTGCAAGTTCAATCTCCGCCGTTTTGAAGGAACGGAGGATGCCATCTCCGCAGATGCATGGCTTAAGGATATTGAGGCTATTTAGACGGCGGCTAAGGTGCCGGCAGAAGAACGTGTGGATCAGGTGAAGTTGTTACTTCAGGATCTCGCACGTGATTGGTGGGAATCAGAGGAGGTAGGCATCAGACGTCCTGTGGCTTGGGACGATTTTACAGCAAGATTCAAGACAAAGTACTATGGAGTTGTGGCACAGTTTGAGCTACAACAGAAGTTTATCAACCTCAAGCAGGCCGGCAAGACGGTAGATGCTTATGCAGCGGAATTCTGCAGATTGAGTAGGTTTGTCCCGGAGATGGTAGCGACGGAGCGCCAGAAGGCTATGAGGTTTCAGCAAGGGTTTCATCTTGAGCTCTTGCAATTGATAGAAGGGCACAATTACCAGACTTTTGATAAGATATTGACGGCAACCCGAAGGCATGAGATCACCATTCAGAGGCTTGCGGCAAGGACTGGAGGTCAGAAGAGATCCCACAGTCAGATTGAAGGAGGAGGGGGAGCAGCGCCCCGAACAACAGCACCATCCCTTGGCATTCGTATTCACGATGTGGCAATGCGAGGGCCAGCACCACCCAGGCAGCAGCAGTAACAGAAGAAGAACCAGCAACCCCCAGCGGACTATACTTATTATGGGAAGATGGGGCACACTAGAGATGTGTGTCGGGCATTAAACGGACTGTGTTTGATATGTGGAAATCCAGATCATCGGGTTACCACTTGTCCCATGAATTCGAGGTCAGGAGGATCAGGGCAACAGTTTCCTGCTCTGTCAGCACCAGGGGCAGGGCAGTATCGAGGACCAGCGGTAGCAGTGAGACCATTGGCCCAGCGTCCGTTAATGCCACAGGCTCAGATGTTTTGGCAGCAGGGACCACCGATGCAGTAACACCAGCATAGACCACCCCAGCATCATCAAGGAAGGGGCCAGCAGCAGCACCAGGCTAGGCCACAGCATGGGAACCAGCAAGGAGGTCGAGGGTAGGCATTCACACTGTCCTTGGAGGAGGCATTAGCATCGAGAGATGTTGTGGCAGGTAACATTCTCGTCGCCTCATATCCCGCAGTAGCATTGTTTGATTCAGGAGCATCACACTCATTTATATCTGCACAATTTGCGACACGGCTAGGAATGGAGTTCGAGGCATTGCTAGGGAGGTTGAATATACTCACTAGCAATGGGCTCGTAGGAGTTAGTAGAGTTATTCTAGCGTGTAGTGTTGTAGTTTGCGGGCATTCCTTACCCGCCCAGTTGATAGAATTTTCTGTTGAAAATTTTGACGTTATCTTAGGCATGGACTGGCTGAAAGACAGTCATGCGATAATAGATTGTCGTAGTGGGAGTGTATCTTTTGATATTCCAGGCATGAAGAGATTCACCTTAGTCAGATCAGAGGCAACTCAGCAAGAGCAAGGAGTAATAACGGCAATAGAAGAAGTTCAAGTTTCGAAGGTAGTTGAAGAATTTCTAGACGTATTTCCCGAAGAACTTCCGGGTCTGCCACCGGTTAGAGATATTGAGTTCAGTATAGAATTGGCACCTGGGACTAAACCGATATCGGATTGGGTTTACAGAATGGCGGATTCAGAGCAGGCCAAGGTATATCAGCACATAGAGGAACTGAAGGAGAAGAAGTTTATCCAAGCTAGCATATCACCATGGGCAGCACCAGTGGTACTTGTGGGGAAGAAGGATGGATCATCCATATTATGCATCGATTACAGGAAGCTTAACGCGGCGACAGTAAAGAACAAGTACCAACTACCCAGGATCGACGACTTGTTTGATCAGTTGAGCACAGCTAGAGTTTTCTCCAAGATAGATCTTCGTTCAGGGTACCATCAAGTGAGGGTTCGAAAGGAAGACATTCCCAAGACAATATTCAGGTCGAAGTACGGACATTATGAATTCTTAGTAATGCCGTTTGGTTTGACCAATGCTCCAACAATATTTATGGATTTGATGAACCACATCTTTATGCCATACTTAGATCAGTTTGTCGTTGTATTTCTTGACGACATTCTCGTATATTCTGCCAGTGAAGAGGAGCATGAAGACCACCTCAGGAAAGTGTTACAGGTTCTGAGAGAGAACCAGTTGTATGCCAAGCTCAGCAAGTGTGAGTTTTGGTCGGATCATATTTCATTTTTGGGTCACATCATATCAGGAGCTGGAGTAGCAGTAGATCCCAAGAAGGTAGAAGCAGTAGAGAGTTGGCCAGTACCCAAGACCGTAGCTGATGTACGGAGTTTCTTAGGATTGGCAGGATATTACAGAAGATTTGTGTCAGATTTTGTAAGACTTTCAGCACCCATGACCCGCTTGACACGGAAGGATGTGCCATTCGTCTGGGCGGCAGAATGCCAGTCATCATTTGAGAATTTGAAGCAGAAGTTAATATCAGCACCTATTCTTATATTGCCAGTTGGACCCGGAGGTTTTACCGTATATTGTGATGCGTCAGGTAAAGGACTTGGATGTGTCCTTATGCAACATGGGAAGGTGATAGCGTATGCATCTAGGCAACTTCGAGACCACGAGAAAAATTATCCAACTCATGATTTAGAGTTGGCAGCAGTAGTATTTGCTTTGAAGCTATGGAGGCATTACTTATATGGTGACCGAGTAGAAATGTACACAGACCACAAAAGTCTGAAGTACATTTTTACTCAGAAGGAGCTGAACATGAGGCAGAGAAAATGGTTAGAGCTGATCAAGGATTATGACGTGGAGCTTCAGTATCATCCAGGCAAGGCTAATATGGTAGCAGACGCTCTCAGCAGAAGAGGCGGCACATTTATATTGACAACACAGAAGCACATCTTAGAAGACCTTCAGGAGATGGGCATCGAAGTTATACTTCCTAGTGATGTAGGAATTCTGGCGAGTCTACAAGTTCAATCCGACTTGGTAGGCAGGATCAAGGCAGCCCAGGCACAGGACCCAAGGATTCAGAAGCTTAGGGCAGAATGTGAGTCAGGGCTCAGGAAGGAGATGGGCTCAGGAAGGAGATGAGAATTCATGAAGACGGTACACTTAGGTTTGGATCACGTCTATGTGTGCCTAGTGGAGATATCAGACAGGAAGTTATGGCAGAAGCTCACAGTTTCCAGTATTCTATACATCCTGGAGGGACCAAGATGTACCAAGATATCAAGCAGCACTTCTGGTAGAACAGGATGAAGAGGAAGATAGCTAGGTTTGTTTCCCGTTGCTTGATATGTCAGCAAGTAAAGGCAGAACAGCAGAGGCCAGCTGGATTATTACAACCGCTTCCTATCCCGGAATGGAAGTGGAAACACATCACAATGGACTTTGTGACCGGTTTACCGAGATCACCAAGTGGTAAAGATGCTATTTGGGTGATAGTAGATCGGCTTACAAAGGTAGCACATTTTCTTCCTTTCAGAGTAGGATAATCTACAGAAAAGTTGGCGGAGTTGTATATGCAGCAGATAGTCAGGCAGCATGGAGTCCCTGTCAGTATTGTGTCAGACAGAGATACCCGTTTCACCTCACATTTCTGGAAGAGCTTACATCGTAGTTTGGGCACCAAGTTAAAATTTAGTACGGATTACCATCCACAGACGGACGGGCAATCAGAAAGGACAATTCAGACTTTGGAAGATATGTTGCGAGCTTGCACCCTAGATTTTGGAGGATCTTGGGAAAGCCACCTACACTTAGTTGAGTTCTCATACAACAACAGTTATCAAGCCAGTATCCAGATGGCGCCATTTGAGGTACTATATGGTAAGAAGTGTAGATCGCCACTAGCATGGGATGATATCGGAGAAAGGAAGATGCTAGGCCCAGAAATGATTATCCAGACGGTTGAAGTGATTAAGGGAATTAGAGAGCGACTTTGTGTTGCGCAGGATCGGCATCGTCATTGGGCGGACCAGCATCGTAGGCCGCTAGAGTTTTCGGTAGGGGACCACGTGTTCTTGCGGATCTTACCTACCCGTGGGGTCATTAGATTTGGCGTTCGCGGGAAGTTGAGTCCACGATACGTAGGCCCATTTGTTATTCTTAATAGGGTAGGCGATGTTGCTTATCGTTTGTCCCTTCCACCTTCGTTACGAGAGGTGCATGACGTGTTTCATGTATCTCAATTGCGAAGATATGTATCGGACCCCAGCCATATCCTCGATCATTCAGAACTGGTTGTTGGTACCAACCTGTCTTACGAGGAGCAGCCTGTGTCCATCTTGGACCGAAGAGAGAAGATACTCAAGAACCGAATAATTAACCTTGTCCGGGTTGCTTGGGGTCATCACTCTTTGGGAGAGTCAACGTGGGAACGTGAGCACTACCAAAATACACTCATTTAGCGACGGTTTTTTAGCGACGGAATTTTTTTGTCGGTATTAGCGACGGTTTCGTGGCCGCTCAGCGACTGATTTTCGACTACAAGCCTTTGCCATTTTTATTTTAATTTTAGGAGGAGGAACAGTCGCGCCGCCGTCGCTAGACTGACGGTAATATAGCGACGGATTTACCGTCGTCGCAACACAGTCGTATATTTGGCGGAAATTGTGTAGAAAATTGGCGGGACATATTTTTGACGACTTAACGACGGGTGGTCAGTCGACACATATCAAAAAAGGCGACTACCGGGCGACGGATGTATACCAGTCGCTAGTCCGTCGCTATATATACGTTCCAGACTTTAAATGAAACGGCGGGGAGAACTTTTTGCATTCCCCCCAAATTCACTCTCTCTCCTCTCTCTCTCTCTTTCTCTCTCGTCGGTGTCGGCTTCGGTGATCGACGTCGGTGTCGTCGTCGGCGTCGGCGTCCTCTCCTCTCTCTCAACCGAAGGTAACCCCCTCTCTCTCTCTCTCGATCTCTCTCTCTCTCTCTCTCTCTCTCGCGGTGTCGTATAGGGGCTGGGCGGCGCGCTTGGGGCTGGGAGGCGGGCTTGGGGTTTTGGGGCGTCGGGGTCTGGGAGGCGGGCTTGGGGTTTTGGGGCGTCGGGGGCTGGGCGGCTTGCTTGGGTCGGGGTCTAGGCGGTGGGCTTGGGGCAGGGGCGTCGGGGTCTGGGAGGCGGGGTTGGGGCGTCGGGGGCTGGGCAGCTTGCTTGGGTCGGGGTCTGGGCGGCTGGCTTGGGGCGGGGGCGTCGGAGGCTGGGCGGCTGGCTTGGGTCGGGGGCTCGGCGGTGGGCTTAGGGCGGCGACGTCGGGGGCTGGGCGGCTGGCTTGGGTCGGGGGCTGGGCGGTGGGCTTGGGGCGGCGGCGTCGGGGGCTGGGCGGCTGGCTTGGGGCGGGGGCGTCGGGGGCTGGGCGGCTGGCTTGGGTCGGGGGCTGGGCGGTGGGCTTGGGGCGGCGACGTCGGGGGCTGGACGGCTGGCTTGGGTCAGGGGCTGGGCGGTGGGCTTGGGGCGACGGCGTCGGGGGCTGGGCGACTGGCTTGGGGCAGGGGCGTCGGGGGCTGGGCGGCTGGCTTGGGTCGGGGGCTGGGCGGTGGGCTTTGGGCGGCGGTGTCGGGGGCTGGGCGGCTGGCTTGGGGCGGCGGGTTTTGGTCGGGGGCGGCGAGTGTCTTTGCTTCTCAAATTCATCTGAGTTTATATATTGGCTAAATAATGTGTTATCCATATTGGGTATTTCATTAGTTTGGTGGTGTTTGGATTAGTAAATGTGAATATATATGGGGTTTGGATTCACTGTCTCAAGGACAGTGCGAGTTCTATCAGTTGTGTGCTTCTGTATAGATGTATATATCTATACATCTAGCTGTGATATACATATGTGTATGTGACAATCTCAGTTAGCGACGGACTAGTTACCGGTTAGCGACGGATATTTCCAGCTCCATTAATTGCATTAATCTACGGTACGACATGGTGACGGATATTCCCTGCAGCCATTCGACTGGCGAGACAGAAACTATGTTGCCGTAGATAAAGTTGCCTGTCCTCCGACCCTCATCCCTCGGCAATGATGATACGACAACCCATCACTATATCTTATATAGAAGTAGATGATGTCTTAGTATATTACATTAGTGAGTTCATCTTGATTCTGTTACGTACGTCCTTCAGATACTAGATACGATAAGGTTAACATATCATACACGATATGTATACAGAATATAGATGATTCACACTAATGTATGCTAGAATGAATCTTGGGTTGTGTTCTGAGCCATCCGTTCTCACACTTAAAACACATAGGAATTAGTAGTGTGAGAGCGCCGGAGAGAGTGAGAGCACCGGAGGGGGGGAGGAGAGAGAGAGAGAGTAAAATGGTACGATATGGTGAAGTAGTACTGTATTTTGGCTCCAGTTCCAGCTCCATTTGATCTACGGTACGACATGGTGATCAGGACGTAGTCTCTGCAGCCATTCGACTGGCGAGGCAGAAACTATGTAGCCGTAGATAAAGTTGACTGTCTTCCGACCCTCATCCCTCGGCAATGATGATACGATAACCTATCACTATATCTTATATAGTAGTAGATGATGTCTTAGTATTACATTATGTGAGTTCATCTTGATTCTGTTACGTTCTTCAGATACTAGATACGATAAGAACATATACTACACCATATGTACAGAACATAGATGATTCACACTAATGTATGCTTGAATGAATCTTGGGTTGTCTTCTGAGCCATCCGTTCTCACACTTGGCAAAAAATTGAATTTTTTATACTTTATCGGCTTTCAAAAATGTACTCAAATTATATGATGGTTCCTTTACTTAGCTTGCTTATGTTATAATTATATTATTTGTGACTATCGATCTTACCAGATGGCACCCATGACCCGAGGAGCGGCACGTCGTTTGAAGAAAACAGCGAATGCTGAGGTGGCTCCTCCTACAGTTGAGGAGGAAGTGGCACCGGTTGCTAGTGAGACCGGGAGTTCTATTCATCCAGCACCGGTAGCTAGTGAGACCGAGAGTTCTCTTCATGCAGTCCTTGCAAGGGACGATATCTCTCCTCGCGCCAAAAATCTCACTTTTTCGAGGTGGATGCGTGAACGTATCACTGAGCGTTTGCGTGAGCAGCGTGGTTCTCATTAGCTATTAGTACTTATTTGTATTGGACTATTGGTATTGGGTTATTTTTGTATTAGACTATTTGTATTAGACTACTTATTGAGTTGTTTTTGTATTAGACTATTTGTACTGTCCTCCGACCCTCATCCCTCGGCAATGATGATACGACAACCAACAAGAGAGAATATTAGATCTATCTCAGTATGACGTATACTCTAAGAGATCACTATTACAAGAATGATATCAGTAGTGAGATTGAGTGCTGGAGGAGATATTATCAGAGTATACGTCCTACTCAGATTGGTCTCCCACCGTTACTAATTTTTTCTGACAGCATGGTGGATGTGCTCCGTCAACAGAATCTTGCTCCGAACCAAAACTTTGCCCCGGAGCTCAAGTAAACATCCTTCGTGTAGAGCTCGAGTGAGAGGTTCCTGACAGCATGGTTGTCTCATTTGTCAAAGTATTTGTGCTCATCCCACATTGGTTGTGGGACGAGCACGGATACTTTGACAAAGGAGACCACCTTGCTGTCAGGAACCTCTCACTCGAGCTCTACACGAAGGATGTCCACTTGAGCTCCGGGGCAAAGTTTTGGCTCGGAGCCAGATTCTGTTGACGGAGCACATCCACCATGCTGTCAGAAAAAATAGTAACGGTGAGAGACCCATCTGAGTAGGACGTATACTCTGATAGTATCCCCTCCTGCACTCAATCCCACTACTGATATCATTCTTGTAAAGGTGATCTCTCAGAATACTCAGATGGATCTCCAGAGTATCCTCTCCGGTTGGTTGTGTTCTGAGCCATCCGTCCCAGGGATTTGATTCTGTATTTTGGTTTCTGTATTTTGGCTCCAGCTCCATTTGCATTTGATCTACGGTACGACATGGTGATCAGGACATAGTCCCTGCAGCCATTCGACTGGCGAGGCAGAAACTATGTAGCCGTAGATAAAGTTGCCTGTCCTCCGACCCTCATCCCTCGGCAATGATGATACGACAACCTATCACTATATCTTATATAGTAGTAGATGATGTCTTAGTATTACATTATGTGAGTTCATCTTGATTCTGTTACATTCTTCAGGATAATTGATGTCTATTTTATATTAATTTGGTTTGGTCTATATGATTCTTGGATAATTGGCGTGCATTAAATTCGTATGTGCATATTTGGTCTATGTGATTCTTGGATAATTGGTGTGCATTATATATTGGTTTGGTTTATGCATATTTTTTCAGCTCCATTTGTATTAGTCTACGGTACGACATGGTGATCAGGACATAGTCCCTGCAGCCATTCGACTGGCGAGGCAGTAACTATGTAGCCGTAGATAAAGTTGCCTGTCCTCCGACCCTCATCCCTCGGCAATGATGATACGACAACCTATCACTATATCTTATATAGTAGTAGATGATGTCTTAGTATTACATTAGTGAGTTCATCTTGATTCTGTTACGTCCTTCAGATACTATATACGATAAGAACATAGATGATTCACACTAATGTATGCTAGAATGAATCTTGACTTGTGTTCTGAGCCATCCGTTTTGATCAAGCATCTTCCTTCTCCTCTTCTCCACCATGGCTCTGAACCAATATGCTTCTCCCTACTTCCCTTCTTTTTATTTGACTCTCTCAGCCACATATGACATCCAGCTCAAGTGTAGAGTCGGAGGAGAAGAATCGGGCAGGAAGATGAGGGGGAAGCAGCACAGCCTGCAGCATGACCCGGAGGAAGTACAGAGGTTTTCTTCAACAGATCAGGACATAGTTCTCCTACGGCTGTTGAAAAAAACCTATGTACTTCCTCCGGGTCA
The DNA here is from genome assembly GCA_029216955.1 of Iris pallida. Classification (NCBI taxonomy): domain Eukaryota; kingdom Viridiplantae; phylum Streptophyta; class Magnoliopsida; order Asparagales; family Iridaceae; genus Iris; species Iris pallida. Next base: position 24,255,991 of record JANAVB010042420.1, on the reverse strand, counting down.
TGCCGCCGGCTGTGCTGCTTCCCCCTCATCTTCCTGCCCACTTCTTCTCTCCCGACTCTACACTTAAGCTGGATGTCATATGTTGCTGAGAGAGTCAAATAAAAAGAAGTGAAGTCGGGAGGAGCAGATTGGTTCAGAGCCATGGTGGAGGAGAGGAGAAGGAAGATGCTTGATCAGAACGGATGGCTCAGAACACAAGCCAAGATTCATTCTAGCATACATTAGTGTGAATCATCTATTTTCTTATCGTATATAGTATCTGAAGGACGTAACAGAATCAAGATGAACTTACTAATGTATGCTAGAATGAATCTTTGGTTGTGTTCTGAGCCATTCGTTCCGATACTTGGCAATTAAGTCATTCGACTGGTGAGGCAGCAACTATATATAAGGCTACTTGCATGTTCTTCCAACTTTAAATTACAAGATTACTACATTTGGTTACATAAATCACTAACCTCATCGCGGCCAATGTTTACAGTCCTGGTCTCAACTGTCTTCGATTCTATGATCCCATGCTTTCGGAAAATAGACAACGCAGACTCCATGGAATAGAATGGCCTTACATGCAAATCGTCTGTGATTATGTATCTTTTCCCTCCTTTCACAAACACGCCATCCTTGTTGCCTCCATCTGCAACCCTCCCACGCAATATCCTCATCCATTGCCTTACCACAGAAACATCGAGCGCCAATAACCGAACTATACAGACGGTGAGTCTTGGTGTAGCACTCAAATGTGGGGCATCCAGAAATTCGTCGAGGTTTTAAATCATCGACATTGAGTTTTAAACCCTCACGTAGCCTTTCTGCTTCACTTCTAGGGTCGAGCAGCATCTTCTTGCAAGCTTCGGTCTCCAGATACTTAGTGTCAAGATTCTGGACGCTTTCGTAGAGCATGTCAACGCATCCTAACGTCAATTTCTTGCCGAGTAAATTGACGCTAGGATGCGTTGACATGCTCTACGAAAGCGTCCAGAATCTTGACACTAAGTATCTGGAGACCGAAGCTTGCAAGAAGATGCTGCTCGACCCTAGAAGTGAAGCAGAAAGGCTACGTGAGGGTTTAAAACTCAATGTCGATGATTTAAAACCTCGGCAAATTTACGGGTGCCCCACATTTGAGTGCTACACCAAGACTCACCGTGATGAGGTTAGTGATTTATTTAACCTAAGACATGGGATCATAGAATCGAAGACAGTTGAGACCAAGACTGTAAACATTATGTGAGTTCATCTAGAATGAATTTTGGGTTGTGTTCTGAGCTATTCGTACCCATACTTGACAATTAAGCATGTGAAATAGAACTGATTATGTTTAGTTTGTCTTACGATACAGATTTTCACATCCAAATTGAAATGGATCGTTACTTCGTTGTTCGTACATGGATGTACTAGCGGATCAACCTCCTGGACCGTAGGTACTTATAAGTATTGACCGTGTCGGATTAGTATCGATCTATCATTTTGGTATGGACCGTATCGGTTGGTATTGGCCTTAGCGAATTGGTATCGTCCTATCCGATATGTATCGGCTGTATAGCCATTAAGTCATATTGGCCTTATCGATTTGGTATCGGTCATATCCGATAGGTACCGGCCGTGTTGGATTATTATATACCATTTCGGATTAGTATCGTTGAAGGTTTAGTAACAAGTGTACTTGGATTTCTCTCTTCTAGAGCTAGATTACCATTGCAAGAGAGTCACGAGAGCGTAGATGGCCAGTTACAGAACATACATACTTCCTTTTCAATCTCGCTTTTCCTGATGGAAAATGAAGTATGTATGTTACTGTAACTGGCCAATCACGATCTGGTGATACTCTTGCAATGGTATTCTAGCTCGAGAATAGAGAAATCCAAGTACAGTTGTTACTAAACCTTCCACAATACTAATCCAAAATAGTCTATACTAATCCAGCACGGCCGATACCTATCGGATATGACCGATACCAAATCGATAAGACCAATATGAATCCTAGCTATTCGGCCGATACATGTACATATCGGATATAGCACGATACCAATATGATACGTCCTATACTGAACCGATAGACCGATACTAATCTGATACACTAGATACTAAGTACATCTAACATCTCTGTGGATCCATAAATTACTGCACGATAGTACCAACGACTCCAGTTACATGTACATTCGGTTATTGGTGAGTACATGATTACATAGTAATTCTGTTAGTCTTGTGATACAGATTTTTACTCCCTCATGCTACCAACGTCACAACTTTTCGAGTGCTGCTCTCTCTAATGATGATGAACGCAAAAAACCAACGTCACAACTTTTATAACTTGAGTAAATTTCTTTATCCTATATGAAAATTTCTGTTGTCAGAAAGATGGCTCCTAGGACTCGTCGAGGTGGTGCTGCTAGTCGAGGAAGGGGTCGAGGCAAGAAACCCTTGGAGGTCGACACGGAGGAAGTCTCCGTCGTCAAACAAGAGCCGGTGACTGTCAAGGAAGAACCGATGACCATCAGGGAAGAGATTGCTCCCAAGCTTGAAGCTAAGGAGGAGCCACCGTCAGAGAGTAGTAGCATCGGGACCGACCCTCCTATCCCTACAGAAGACCTCAACCAGATTGAGCCTTCGTATGCAAAGTGGCTGATAGAATGGTACATGCCTCAACGCAACTATCATCTCTGGCTGTGAGGATTCATCGTCTGACTTGTGGTCTTTGTTGAGGCCAAAGTCGATTTTCCTATGTGTTTTGGAATATTTGTGCTATGATCGGTCGTCAGGATTGGATATTAGGTTACTGTAACTGGCCAACTCTTTCCTATGTGTTTTGGAATATTTGTGAAAAATTTAGAATATTTGTGCAATGATCGGATTATAACGATGGATATTAGGTTACTCTTCCGGATAACTGATGTCTATTTTATATTAATTTGGTTTGGTCTATATGATTCTTGGATAATTGGTGTGCATTAAATTCGTATGTGCATATTTTGGTCTATGTGATTCTTGGATAATTGGTGTGCATAATATATTTGGTCTATGTGATTGTTGGATAATTGGTGTGCATTATATATTGGTTTGGTTTATGCAAATTTTTGCGAACAGCTAAAAAGCAGTAATTTTTTTTCAAAATATTCTCAGTTAGCGACGGACTTGTGACCGTTTTGCGACGGATGTCTCCAGTTGCCGGCTATTTTTCGACGGTTATTCCGTCGCTACCTGGATATCTGAAAATTATTCCCAGGTAGCGACGGATGGTCGACGGACAATCCGTCGGCATGATTCATTGTTCGACGGAATAGCGACGACATATTCGTCGCCCGTATTCTGGAAATAACAAGAATTTCCAGAACAAGGTCGACGGTTAATCCGTCGCTATGCGGTCGATATATTGCGACGGCATAGCGACGACTTATCCGTCGCCAAGTTGCTGGAAATGACATGAATTTCCAGAAGCTGGTCGACGGCTTTTCCGTCAGAAAATAGTCGCTAATCCGTCACTTGATATCGACGTTATCGACGGATTAGCGACGAAACGATACGATCTGATACGCTTTTGCGACGGGTTAGCAACGGAATTTACGTCGGTATTGTCTACACAGTTAAGTACTTAAAAGCTGAAGTGGACGACAGTCCGTCGGAAATGCGTCGCTAATGCTTCGTATTGTGACGTCGACTATCCGTCGCTATTCCGTCATGTGACAACAACTTAGCGACGGATGGTTATTAGCGACGAGCTGATTGCCGACGGATTTTTTTGGCCAATATCCGTCGGCAATCGGTCCCTAATAGTTATTACCGTCGTCTTAGCGACGGATTCGGCCGTCGCTAAATCGATAAATTTTGGTAGTGGAGGATGATATTCGATCACGGTATCCACACCTGTTTGACTCACAAGGTATATCTTTTTCTGTGTACCTTGATTGTCTTGATTCCTCATGCTTATCACCTTTTGGGTAGAATTGCTTGATATCGTAGATTGTTAAATATAGATATGTTACTTGCTATGGATATTGTAAAATGATTGCTTGCTTAAATTGCTTGTACTAGTTTGGCCTTGATATTCCTATCCTGCTTGGATTTGAAATTTCGAGGACGAAATTTTTCTAAGAAGGGTAGAGATGTCACTCCCCGTTCCCAGTATACGTATTTTTAATACATGTACTGCTTAAATGTATTTATTTAATATTTATCATGTATTATTTTGTATTTAAATCTCTTTAAATTTATGTTAATTAATTTCCTGCAATTAATTTTCTGTATTTTACTTCCTGCTTTTATTCTCTGCTTTAGCTTACTTTAGGTTTGGCCTAGGTTGGTTTATTTTCGGGTGTGTTGGTTCAACATGAACCCAATACCCCCACCTACCACCACATCACCATTTAAAGCCCCCAAACTCTTTCTCTCTCTTCATTACTCTCCTTCACCATTACTTTTCTTCTTCTTTCTCATTACTCTCTCCACCTACCAAACCCATAGGCAAGTACATCTTGCTTCTTCATGAGGACCCATTTTTATGGTTCTATTCTCTTTCCCTCGTGATCCTAAAAGAGTTTAGAACTTGGCATTTTGTAGTTTGAAGTCTTATTTTTTGTAGATCTAGAAATTAGTTATTTTCGGATTGTGGTGGTTTTGATCTATCAAACTTCTTTGTTTTCAAGTTTTGATGGTTCCATGTTGTAGAGAATTTTATTCTACCCAATTTTGACCTTTAAAAAGTTGGATTTGGACTTATTTTGACCAAGTTATGGACTTTGAAGCTTTGGGTTCAAACCATGGAGTTCTTGCTGTTTTGGAGAAGACAGTGAGCAGTATACGCGAGCTTTTTAGCTTGCGCCACTGAGCTGCGTGCGCTCTTTCGTGCAGCGCAGTCTGCCTCATATGCTGCCTTTTGGCGGCGTATGGTCTTGTATACGCTACCTTGAAGAGGAGTCGTATGGAGTACATACGTTGCCTTAAAGAGGAAGCGTATGGAGTACATACGCTGCCTTGAAGAGGAGTCGTATGGAGTCCATACGCTAGCTTGACTTGAGCGTAGCCTGACCTGAGCGTACGCTGACTTGAGCGTAGCCTGACCTGAGCGTACGCTGACTTGAGCGTAGCCTGACCTGAGCGTACGCTGACATGAGCGTAGCTTGACCTGAGCGCAGCTTGACCTGAGCGTACGCTGACTTGAGCGTAGCCTGACCTGAGCGTACGCTGACTTGAGCGTAGCCTGACTTGAGCGTAGGCTGACTTGAGCGTAGCTTGACATGAGCGTTTGGGATGCCTTACTGCTTTATCTCACATGTTCTCTATTTCTGTTTCTTGTTTGAATGATTGAGACAATAGATGTGAAGTGACCATAGTGAGACTTTCATGTAGTATGCACCCCCTCGTCTTGTAGACAGCATTGATCGTATTATACGGTATTCATCTACCCGTAATACGTAGCTGGCTGAGTCATTCCCCCGCTCTCCAGTATTCTGGTTCTGGGGCGTGACAGTTACCGTGGCTTTTAATTTAGGAGCACCAGACTGGTCTTTTTCTTGAAACCAACTTGTCATGCCTGATCTACTCGAGACGCTCTTCACCCCTGACCTTCGTGTCCCACTCAGACACTCCATTTTGTGCTCCATTTCTTTCGCACAACTTTCGGTTCAATTTAGGCCAATTAATTATCTACCGTGAAACCTGATTTAATTTCCAATTTAATTTTGGGACCCGACATCGACCCAACCTAGTCGACCCCAAATAAGGACATAGCCCACATGAAGCCTACTACCCGCCTGACACTTGTGTCCCATTTATTTGAGCCCCCACATGCTACTTATTTACCCATGATTATAAACACCCATTTTAATTCAAATATTGCCCCTGTCCGATTTTGGCCCAACCCGGCTCCACTGAACCCAACCCCAGCTCCATGTTGCCCTCCATCATGACTGTCCATACCTCCACTGATATTTTTTCTCTACCCTAAATATCTCTTTTTATGTAAATATCTAATTCTCTCATTGTATATATATACACATATATATATACATAATATATATATACATATATATATTATACACACTCTCTCCTTAAAACACCAACACACCTCACTACCTCACCCCTCTTCCCATGAGCAGCCGACTACACCCTCCCCATCCCTCTATCTCTCTTTCTAAATATCTATTTATATAATATATATACCCATATATATATTATATATAATATCTCTCTCTCTTCACTTATACACGACACACACTCCCCTCACCTATCACACTCAACACTCCCCCACCCCCCTTCACATACAAGAACAGCACCCCCACTCCCTCTCTCTACTTTATTTCCTTCTCATTAATATCTCTTTCTCTCTCTCTTTCTTTATAACATATCTCTCACTCTCTCTCTTTAGTAATACACAACTCACACACCACCACAACCAGCCTTCATTTTTGGCCGACCACCACCCCGAGCTCCTCCCCGAGCTCCTCCTCCCTCTCCATTATTTCTTCACTTCTTCTTCTTTTTCTTCACTTCTTCTTCTTCTTCAATACCATCTAACACCACCACCACCTTCATGATTAACTCCTCCACCACCTCCTCTCCAACCCGAACCGCCACCACCACTACCAACACCACCGTGCGCCGCCATCCCCGCCACCCCGCGCCGCAGGGCCGCCGCCGTGCCGTGCCGCCGCGCGCGCGTAGCAGCAGCAGCGAGCTGCCACAGAGCAGCAGCTGCAGCAAGCAGGCGCAGCAGTGCCGCGGCCGACCGGCGCCGTACCGCCGCCGTAGGTCGCCGTGGCCGGCCGTCGCGTGGTCCCCCGTGGCCCCCTTGGCCGAGCGCACCACCCCGTGGCGGCCAACGTCCTCCGGGACGCGCCGTCTAGGCGTTTCGTGCGTTTTGCACGGAGTTCCGTCGACGCGCGCGGGGGAGAAATTTCAGAATTCGCGTTTCGGAGCAGCAACTTCACGCATGTTTTTCGGGAAATCCGACCGTTGGATCGGCGAACTCCTTGCTCCGTCTCAATCTCAGTATATCCCTCTTCACCTCTGTCAAGTTTGAACCGTTAATTTCGTCGTTTGATACATCAAAACCGGCCACCAAGTTGACATTTTAATTTGTACTATTTTTGGACAGTTTTGCGACGCCAACTTCGCGGGTTCGTATCTTCGCCGTATCAGCTCCGTTTTACGCGCTATCAGTTCCGGTGTACAGCTGGTATAACCCTCTTCCTTCTCTCTTTAGATTTCATTTCAGTTTGAGCTTGTTAGGTCGGTCGAATTCGACGCCAAAATTGGCCGTTCGAATTCTTAGTGTTGCACTTGTAAAATTCTATTTTTGAACCCGGGACTCCGGATTCAATTTCTGACACCACCAGTAGACTCGTGGCGTCGTTCTGGCCTGTTTTCATATAAAGTTTGCTTGATTTGGAGAACGTGGGCCCTGGCACGCATTTCGGTACAAAGTGGGTCCCACTTTCTGAGTCAACGGGTCAATTTGAGATCGGCTCATCGGAATCCAATTCTGGATATACCGTTGAGTTCGTATCGTCATTTTGGACTCGTTGACATATAATTTGCTAGGTTTTAGTGGACATTGGTTCCGGCACACATTTCGGTGCAAGTCGGATACCAATATCCGGGTCAACGTGTCATTTTGAGTTCGGCTCATCGGAATCCAATTTCGGATATACCGTGGAGTTCGTATCGTCATTCTGGACTCGTTGACATATAATTTGCTGAGTTTTGAGGACATTGGCTCCGACACGCTTTTCCGTGCAAATCGGTTTCCAATGTCCGGGTCAACGGACCAATTTGAGATCGGGTCAACGGAATCCAATTCTGGATATACCGTTGGGTTCGTATCGTCATTCTAGATTTGTGGACGTATAATTTGTCGGGTTTTGTGCACTTTTATTTCGGCATATTTTTCGGTGCAAAGTGTGTCCAACGGCGGACATCATTTTGGTCCGAAATTACCGTTTTGCCCCTGTGTCCAAATTGGACTTTTGGACAGGCTATCCTAGCTGATTTGACCATTCTGGACACGTTGGAGATGTTAGTTTCATCATCCGACAACATCTGTATATTTCTTCCCTTTTTGTGTCATCCTATTATTATAATATTTTCTCCTTTTGGTTGTTCTAGAGATCCGTCGATTTCAGTGATTTCTAAATCACCGAAATGCATAAGTTGACCTTGTAGATGTTTATAGAGACTAGCGTTAACCCAGTTTGACCATGGTTGACTACTTTGACTGAACGTCGAAGTAGAGTCAACATTTGACCTAGGTTAGACTAGTTTTGACCTTGGTTGACCACAGTTGACTATTTTGACCAAAAGTCAACCAGAAGTCAACCGTAGCCTAAAATTGACTAGAACTGGATCAGAGTTGACCAGTTGACCCAGAGTCAACTGTACGTCAACCTTGACCCAGTTTGTCTTAGTTTGACTTAGTTTAACCTAGATGTTAGTATGTCTTTTGACCCTGATCAGCTCTTCATGTATTATTTCATCTTTAGGTCTGTGGCTTTACTCTGAACCCTGATTCATATTGACAGCAGGATCCCAGGTGAGTACATTCTCTGATAATATTTCTGTTTTATGATATCGTTTATGTTTCTTGTATTTAGTGTAGATACCCTTGTTCTCTTGACACATTGTTCACACGGATTGGTATTTCCCTGGATCCCGTCATGAGATATTATTCCTCGCTCTCCTTGGTATATCTTGTGCAAGTCTTTCTTATTTCTTGTGCATTATATAGACACGATTCCTGCGAAGGCTAGCTAACCTCTCGGAGAATCGCGTGTCATGATATGTCATGGTTGGATCCACTATACTGGTCGGGGACGGGGAGTATTAGTGTAGATGTGTGGTCATTATCCACCTTGTTTATTCTTGTAGACCTTGAATGCTACCAATCCTACACTCCACGTAGGATTGGCTGATCAGTAGACCTTGTGCAGACCCAAGCCGGCCACATGTTGAACTAGAACTCACACACTTAGACAGATGATTCTTGATTCTTGTACATGCCATGATCAGTTTTACTTGCCTTATTCTACCTCTAGATTTACAGCTTACCTTGCCATGATACTCACATGTACATTTTATGATTTCTTGTATATTCTCTCTATTTACTGCTATATTTTCAATATCGTCTAATTAGAACTGTTATTTGAGATTTGTGCTCGTTCCATCCTGACTGGATATGTTGACAAAATTTTAGCAGTAGTTGTGCCCTCAGTATTGGACTTCATGATGTTGCTAGCTGAGGTGGATCTCACTATTCTTCTATGTGAGTTGCCTGGTAATTATCCTTAGTTAGTCTTGTTGTTCTTTTCTTATTTTTCTGTCTTATAATCCTTGTAGATTCTAGTTGTTCTAGTGATATTGTTATTAGTTTTTGTCTTATCTTCCTTAGTTTTCGTGATGTGACATGAGTACATTTCTAGTTATGGATTCTTGGAAGTTGTAGTTAGTATAGTATGCGTGACAGCGTTCTACCGCCGATACCGCGGCGTAGGCTGAACGTGGCCCACGTATTCGTACCCGTATATCCGGGTGCGGGTCGTGACAATTTGACCTTATAACTTTGTCAAATTTCTCATACCACATCTTGGGAGCTTGTTTAAGATCGTACTTGGATTTCACCAACTTGCAGACTTTGTCTTCAAGACCCCTGATGACAAATCCCTCTGGCTGTTGCATGTAAATCTCTTCGATCAGCTCGCCATTTAGGAAAGCCGTATTCACATCCATCTGATGTATCACCATCTTATGTATTGCTGCGAGAGCAATCAACATTCTGATGGTGGTCATCCGGGCTACTGGAGCATACGTGTCAAAATAGTCAATCCCCTGCTTCTGAGAAAACCCCTTGGCTACCAACCTAGCCTTGAACTTGTCAATAGTTCCGTCTGCTTTCATCTTTTTCTTGAAGATCCATTTGCATCCGATGGGTTTCGCTCCTTCAGGAAGATCAACCAACACCCAAGTGTTATTTGAGGTGATGGAATCAATTTCATTGTCAATCGCCTCCTTCCAGAAAACCGCGTCTCTGGTATTCATCGCCTCATCATAGGTAAGCGGATCTGCTTCCACATGATAGGTGACAAAGTTACTTCCGACGTCCTTCGGCCTCCTCACTCGCTTCGTTGACGGCTCAGCGAGATCTGGTTCAACCGTTGTTTCAACAACAACATCTTCTTGGACCACATCTTCATTGAAGACCTGCGCACCCTCATTGTTCTCCGGAACATCCGCAAGAACAATATTCTTGTGCCTTGCAAATTTGTCTTCAAAATATTCTGCATCGCGAGATTCAATGATATGATTTGACTCAATATCAAGAAATCTCCGAGCATCACTCTTCTCGGCATACCCCAAGAAGATCGTCTTAGTAGTCCTTGTCCCAAGCTTCTGAATCTTCAGATCTGGAAGCTTGACATATGCCAGACACCCCCACAATCGAATGACATTCAAGTTAGGTCTGACCTTGAACCAGAGTTCATGAGGAGTAACGTCTGAAGTTGCATGGGGCACTCTATTTAGAATAAAAGTGGCCGTCATTGCAGCTTCTCCCCAGTTGCACTTAGAAAGACCAGCAGTCAACAACATTGAGTTAATTATTTCTGTTAACGTTCTGTTCTTCCTCTCTGCTACTCCATTTGATTGAGGAGAGTACGGAGCCGTAGTCTCATTGACAATTCCATGTTCTTTGCAGAACGATGCAAATTCATGAGACATGTACTCCCACCTCGATCACTGCTTATCCTTTTGAGTTGTTGTCCAGTCTGCCGCTCAGCTTCGGCTCTGAACTCCTTGAACTTCTCGAATGCTTCATCTTTGGCCTTCAGCAAGTAGACGAACGCATACTTTGAAAAGTCATCGATGAAGGTTATGAAATACTTCATCCCGGCCTTTGTAGAGAACTGTTTGAAGTCACAGATATTGGAGTGTACCAACTCCAGAACATCTGTACTTCGATTAACCCGAGGAAAGGGTTTCCTTGTGATCTTTGCTTGAGCACAAACTTCATATTTCTCTACCTTACCCCCACACTTGGAGATAAGTCCTAGACTAGACATTCTGTTTATTCGTTTACAATGAACATGTCCTAGCCTATTATGCCACAACTCAAAGAGTATAAGCAAAATGAATGATTTCATTAATCACATTAATTACATTGGACTGATTTACAAGCTGAATTTTGAACATTCCTTCGGTATAAAAAGCTTTTCCGAAATATGTTTCCTTGATAGACATCACCATCTGGCCAGTATTGATGTCAATCCTGAGGCCTGCTTTGCAGAGTAGGCCTCCTGAGATCAGGTTCTTGGCGATAGCAGGTACGTGCTTCACGCCTTGAAGCGTCAGAGACTTCCCCGAAGTCAGCTTCAACACCACCGTCCCGATCCCGAGCACTTCAGCTTGTGCCTGGTTCGCCATCATAACCACTTCAAAAGTAGGTGTATAAGTGGTGAACCACTCCTTACTGGAGCAGACATGGCAGGAGGCTCCAGTGTCTACCCACCAGTCAGAGTCAGTCCATACCGTATCAACCTGGGCAATCATAGCAACAATGTCAGTGATCATAGATACCTTACTAGGCTCTCCTTGCTCTGATTACTTGGTCTTTGCTTTGCACTCATTCTTAAAGTGGCCCTTCTTGCCACACTTGAAGCAAGGTATTTGAGACTTTGGCTTCTTTTTCTTGATAGAAGTTCCCTTGACTGTTAGATTGTCAGGGTCCTTCTTCTTGCTGTGGGAAGCCGCCTGCTTTCCCCTTGGTTCCTTGGTATGAACCATATTGGCGTTAGCCAATTGCTTGGACAGTGCGTCCACCTTCAGTTGAGCCCGCATCTGATCCTCAACATAGATTTCATGCAGGAGATCTTCAAGGGTGATCTCCAGCTTCTTCCTATGCATGTTTGCATAGAACTTGCTCCACCCAGCGGGGAGCTTTGAGATAATCCCTCCAACAACAAACTTGTCGGGGAGGGGCATTACCTCGTCTTCCAACTTCTGTCGCAGTTTCAGGAACTCCTTCACCTGCGACAGCATAGACTTTTCGTCCTCAAAGAACCACTTGTGATATTTTTCAACCACAAATATTTTACTGCGGTTCTTGTCTTCTTCATAGAGTTTTTCTAGAGACTCCCATATGACTCTAACGATATTTTTTTAGAATAGGATTCTGCAAGGGAATCTTCCATAGCATTCAGGATAAGCAGCCTACAAATACTATTTTTCCTTCTCCATTTTGCTTGCAGTTTAGTAGCCGCGGTGATTGCGGCAGCAGACCCAACATCTGGAATAGTAGGTTCTTCCTCCAGAAGCACGTGATCTACGTCTTTGAGTTGAAGGGTGAGATATACCTTCCTCTTCCAGACTTGGTAATGTTCTCCATCAAACTTTTCTAACTTACAAAAGTCAGAATTGAAGAGTGAAACATTAACGTTTTCCATCGTAGCAATAAAGCTTTGAGATTGTTAGTGCCGGGGCACAATTTTTCGATGGAAAACTGAGAAAATGTTTCAATTATAAAAACAATGTTTCAAATCAACACTTCAAGGAAGGTGATTCTGAATTACGAGAATCTAAAAAGATTTTGTAATCAACAGCAATCAGATCGTAGTACTTCTAAAAAGAAGATACAATCAGAATTACTGACAGCAACAAAGAAGGTGACTGGCGAAATATGGAAGAACTCCTGCTGGGGTGAATAATCACCGTTGCTCAAAGCTTTATTCGCCCTACACGAACAGCTTCCAGGAACCAGCAAGTTCGTCGGAGAACTTGGAACACTCCTGCTCTTCTGACTCCTAGGATGGACACGAACTCCCGTGCAAGAGCAACGCTGGTGCGGTGCCTTTCTCCTCTCTCTCGAAGGCTACTGGAAGATCAGAACTGTGTTAAATAACACGTCTGAAATCTCTGTTTATTTGTGTTAAAAAATACTTCGTAAACTTTGGCTTCTCATTTTCTTCTGTATGTCCTCAGCCTTGAGAGAGAGAGGATACCTTATATAGGCCCTGCAGCAACTGTTCGGTTGCCACAAAGTTAGGGACGTGGTAAAAACCACCCCGAATATGTAGCAACCGCCCAGAATATGCAAACACACGTTCTGCTGCAAGTTGCACCAACTGCGCATACCCCGCGCTCCTTGCACTCTGTACGACAGAGCGCGCAGTGAACTGCGCACACTGCGCGCACTACACGCACTGCGCACACGGCGTACGCAGCGCAACCAGCGCGCCCGCGCAACCCGAGCAACCTGGGCGCGCACCTGGGTAGCACAATTGGGCTTGCGCACCTGGGCAGCGCAAGTTGCTAAGTACAAAGTGCGCCAACAAAATGCCACATTACGCCTCATGAGCCCATGAGTCCGAGTCCGAGTCGCTAAGCCCCTACGGGGCTTAGCTTCCATGGAAATAAATCTCCCCAGAGCAAAAAACATGAATGCTTTAATTGTTGATTTTAGCCTTTTTCCCATTAGAAAAATAACCCCACATGGCAAACCCATGTGCACCTCCACACCACATGTGCATCTCCAATAATAGCAAAGCTAATATATAGAGATACAATCTCTTTGTTTTTTTCGATGTGGGACTAAAGCTTTCTAAAGGAAAAACTAAAACTCCAACAGTTTTCGCACGACAAATCTCGAAGTCTAGCGATCTCTAGGTAAGACATCGCAAGAAAAGATCAATTTAATATTCTGACCCTTTGTTATTCCAATGTGCTTCTTATATATGTTGGAAAAGAAATGCGAAAACCTTTCCCCAAACCGGAGAGTACCTGCGAGAGGACCGAGCAATACAACGCACGAACCTAAAAATAACCACACAAAACAATCCACGCAGACACAGAGAATTTTTGACGTGGAAAACCCTTGCGGAAAAAAACCACGGGACGATCGGAGTCCAACCTGAGAAGCCTCTACTAATGGAATAGAAGAATTACACCCTCTACAAACTCCTTCCGATCCAAATCGGATCCCCACAACACTCAGAATTAAGAACAATGATTACAAGGCTACGAAGAGCGAGAACGACGAGTAGAGATTACCCGTACGCGATCTCCTTCGAAAAACGACCTTCAATCCTCCGTCTTCTCTTCCGAAGTTGCAATGGCACTCTTGCCTCCTTCCTCTCTCTTTTCGTGTTGTGTGCTACAATTGTGTTACCTACGATTAGGGCTTGGAAATCCCAACTTAACTCCCTAATCTCGCAACAAATCTGGACCGTTTGATTTGATCCAGTGGTGAAAAATCACCCAGATTTCTGCCTCAGTCCCGACGACACAGAGTTCGGCCAGAACTCTTTGTCGGGCAAACAGAACCTACCAGCAACATTCTGGAATGGCCAGACCGAGTTCGGCCCGAACTCGGTGGCCCAGTTCCAGAACCTCCCTCCGGGTAGCAGCAGCAGCAGCAACTCTTTGTTGCCTACTTTTCGAGCTTCTTCGACATCGAACGGCGCTCGTCGCACTCCGGGATCTTCTCCACATAGGTTGGGAACTCCACCCACTCCAACAAATCTCCCCCTTCACAACTATGGGGAGGATATCATCATCCCGACGATCTGCCTGCAGTACTCAAACTTCCCCCTTGGTAGAATCTTCATGAACATATCAGCTCCGTTGTCATCTATATGAACCTTCTCAAGCTCCGCGTCCTTCTTCTCAACCATATCCCGTATCCAATGATACCGAGTCTCGATGTGTATGGACCGGCTATGAAACGTCTGATTCTTTACAAGGTGAATAGCACTCTGACTGTCGCAAAGCAAAGTATACTGCTCTTGCTTCAGTCCCATTTCCTGCAGCAGCTTCTTCATCCACAACAACTCCTTACAAGCCTCCGTCGTCGCAATGTACTCTACCTCTGTCGTCGACAAGGCAACACACTTCTGCAACCGCGACTGCCACGACACCGCTCCTCCCGCAAACATCATCACGTAGCCCGAAGTCGATCGTCTCGTGTCTACATCTCCAGCCATATCAGCGTCGGTATACCCAACCAGCTTCGGCTCGTCGCCACCAAAGGAAAGTCTCCAACCAACAGTGCCCTGAAGATATCGTAGAATCCACTTGACCGCACTCCAATGTACCCTTCCAGGATTTAAAAGATACCTGCTAACCGTACCAACTGTATGAGCTATATCTGGCCTCGTACACACCATGGCATACATAAGGCTTCCCACAACCGAGGCATATGGAACCCGCTCCATATCTTCTTTTTTGTCCTCGGTAGATGGACACTGCTCCTCAGTGAGCTTAAAGTGAGCCGCAAGAGGGAAACTCACTTTTTTCGACCCGTCCATCCCGAAACGCTGAAGTACCCGGTGAATGTACTTCGTTTGGGACAAGTATAGCAGCTTGGACTCTCTCTCTCGGCTGATCTCCATCCCAAGAATAGTCTTTGCTGCGCCCAAATCCTTCATAGAGAAGGCCGCGCCCAGTTGGCGCTTCAGCTCCACTATCCTAGTGGCATTTCGACCCACTAATAGCATATCATCAACATAGAGCAATAAAATGATGAAATCATCATCGGCAAAATACCTCACAAATACACAGTGGTCCGACGTCGTCCGTGCATAACCATGCTCTCCCATAAACGACTCGAACTTCCTGTACCACTGCCTCGGAGCCTGCTTCAGACCATACAAGCTCTTTCTCAACCGGCAGACCAAATGTGACTTGCCCTTCTCACAGAATCCCTCTGGCTGCTCCATATATAACTCCTCCTCAAGATCATCGTGGAGGAATGCCGTCTTCACGTCGATCTGCTCGACCTCCAAGTCGAGACTGGATGCTAATGCTAGCACCACCCGAATAGACGAATGCTTGACGACAGGCGAAAAGATCTCATCATAATCCACGCCTTTCCGCTGACCGTAGCCTTTAACTACCAGCCTCGCTTTGTATCGAGGGCGAGTAGCATCATCCGTCTGTTTTACTCTGAACACCCATCGATTCTTTAAAGCCTTCTTGCCCTTTGGCAACCGCACCAGATCATAAGTGGAATTGGTGTGCAAGGAACTCATCTCCTCCTGCATAGTCTCTATCGACTCCTGTCTGTGTTCGTCTTCCATAGCCTCTGCAAAACTTTCGGGCTCTCCCCTGTCAGTCAATAGCACATACTCATATGGTGAGTATCTCGTAGATGGTCGACAATCCCTGTCACTCCTCCTCAAAGGAACCACTGGTGCTGGCTGTATACCGACAGCCTCCTCTTCCTCAGAAACTACCTCTCCGGCATGCCCATCCTCCTGAAGAACGCCCTGACCACCATCAGCAGGCTGACGATCAAGGTTGGAAGCAACTCCATGTACCGGCTCCCCCATAACTGGATCCTCCGCGATGTCCTCTGGAAACTGCTCGAAGCGAAATAACTCTAACTCAGGCAATTTCTCAGCCTCAGAAGGCGTCTCGGAATCCTGAGTATTGGTCATGGTCTGATCCTCGACGAACACTACGTTCCTGCTTCTGTAGAGCTTTCCTTCCACTGGGTCGTAGAGTCTATAGCCAAACTCATTCCGACCGTAGCCGACAAAGATGCATCGCCTCGTCTTCGGCTCAAGTTTGGTCCTCTCGTCCTTCGGTACATGCACGAAGGCCTTACAGCCAAACACTCGCAGGTGATTGTATGACGGCTCTTTGCCGTACCATACTTTGTCAGGCACATCACCCTGCAAATGAGCACTAGGAGACAAACATCGTACCCTCAGTAACTGCCCAACAAGTTTGTTTCTGACAGCAAACATCGTACCCTCTCCATCAGTGTCATGTTCATGCGCTCCGCTACACCATTGAGCTGAGGTATCTTGGGCGGAGTCTTCTGGTGTCGTATCCCTTGCTTTCTGTAATACGCATCAAAGGGACCGATGTATTCGCCGCCATTGTCGGACCGAACACACAACAACTTCTTGCCCGTCTTCCTTTCAACAGAGGCCTGAAACTCCTTGAAAGTAGGCAGCACCTGATCCTTGGTCTTTAAGACATAGACCCAAACCTTCCTGGAACAGTCATCAATAAAGGTTACAAAGTAAGAAGCACCACCAAGAGATTTTACCTTCATAGGACCGCAGACATCCGAGTGAATCAACTCGAGCAACGCCGGCTTCCTCGAACTTCGGTGACTTTGGAAAGACACCCTATTTTGCTTCCCAGCTAAACAGTGCGTACATTTCTCCAACATTGTCGACTTGAGCCCCGGAATCACCTTTCTGTTCACCAAGTAGCTCATCCCCTTCTCGCTGATATGGCCGAGCCACCTGTGCCACAACTCGGTAGACCCATCACTGACTGCGTTCACCTCCTGTGCGCCCTGTGCGCTCCCTTCCATATAGTAGAGACCGGACTTCTTGGTTCCTCTGGCAATCACCATCGAACCCCTGGAAAGCTTCTACTGACTGTTCCCGAAGAGACTGAAGAATCCCTCGTCATCCAACCTTCCAACCGACACCAGGTTGAAACGGATATCAGGGACATGACGAACATCTTTGAGAACAAGAACCGCACCCGTCTTCGTTCTCAAATGCACATCTCCAACGGCAACCGCCTTCGACACATCTCTGTTGCCCATCTTCAACACGCCACAGTCGCCTGTCGTGTAAGTGGCAAACAGTGCCCTGTTGTGAGATACATGTGCTGAAGCTCCTGAGTCCACCAGCCAAGAATTGTCATCGCAGGCGAGGTTTGTAATAACCTCATCACCTACGACGATCACATCACCTTCATGCATCTAGGCCGTCGCTGTAGTGTTCTCTTCTTGCTTCCCCTTGTCGCCCTTCTTCTCTCTCTTCCAAGCGAAACAGTTCCGCTTGATGTGGCCCTTCTTACTACAATGGTAACACTCTGAGTCCTCGTAACGACCCTTGGACTTTCCCCTGCTCTTGTCTCTGCCACCACCTGGACCCCTGCTTTTGCCCCTTCCGCGGCTCTCTGAAACAAGTGCCTCTGAGTGGTGGGATGTGGATGAAGTGCCCTGAGAACGTCTCCGCATCTCTTCATCCAACACCCCGCTCTTGGCAAACTCCAGACTGACCACGCCCTCTGGAGAAGAAGAGATCATAGATACTCGTACGGTCTCCCACGAGTCTGGCAAAGTACACAGCAGCCACAGTCCCTGAACTTCGTCGTCGAACTTGACTCCCATAGAAGATAGCTGGTCAACCACGCCCTGGAACTCACTCAAGTGGTCCGAAATAGACGCCCCATCCTTGTATCGCAGACCCATCATCGTTCGGATCAGGAACAATTTGTTTACCCCGGTCTTCTTCGCATACAAGGATTCCAGCTTATCCCACAACGTCTTCGCGTGCTCAATATTGGCAACGTGGTTGTACACATTCTCGTCCACAAACTGCCATATGTACCCACACACTTGTATATGCTCGAATGTCCAGTCCTCCTCAGATTTATCACTGGACTTCTCGGATGCAAACACGGGTAGATGCAGCTTCTTGACAAACAGCAAATCCTTCATCTTGCTCCGCCAATAATGATAGTTTGTGCCATTAAGATTCACCATGCGCACCGGCTTCGCGTCCATCTCTCCTCTCTGGTTTCTGTCAACTCCTGACACCCTTCTGAATTTCAGAACCTGGCTCTGATACCACTCTGTTGGAAAAAAATGCGGAAATCTTTCCCCAAACCGGAGAGTACCTGCGAGAGGACCGAGCAATACAACGCACGAACCTAAAAACAACCACACAAAACAATCCACGCAGACACAGAGAATTTTTTGACGTGGAAAACCCTTGCGGGAAAAAACCACGGGACGATCGGAGTCCAACCTTGAGAAGCCTCCACTAATGGAATAGAAGAATTACACCCTCTACAAACTCCTCCCGATCCAAATCGGATCCCCACAACACTCAGAATTAAGAACAATGATTACAAGGCTACGAAGAGCGAGAACGACGAGCAGAGATTACCCGTACGCGATCTCCTTCGAAAAACGACCTTCAATCCTCCGTCTTCCCTTCCGAAGTTGCAATGGCACTCTTGCCTCCGTCCTCTCTCTTTTCGTGTTGTGTGCTACAATTGTGTTACCTACGATTAGGGCTTGGAAATCCCAACTTAACTCCCTAATCCCGCAACAAATCTGGACCGTTTGATTTGATCCAGTGGTGAAAAATCACCCAGATTTTCGCCTCAGCCCCGACGACACAGAGTTCGGCCAGAACTCTGTGTCGGGCAAACAGAACCTACCAGCAATATTCTGGAATGGCCAGACCGAGTTCGGCCAGAACTCGGCCTGGGACCGAGTTCGGCCCGAACTCGGTGGCCCAGTTCCAGAACCTCCCTCCGGGTAGCAGCAGCAGCATCAACTCTTCGTTGCCTACTTCCCGAGCTTCTTCGACATCGAACGGCGTTCGTCGCACTCCGGGATCTTCTCCACATAGGTTTGGAACCCCACCCACTCCAACAATATAGTCTACTTATTAGATGCTTACCCTTATTAATACAAACTAATTAACGGATACAAGGATGGAACTAAGATTTTAGTTTATCTCGGACTGAAGTTAACATATTCTGAATTTTATAAAAACAATACAAAATTACTATAACCTATAAAATTTATGTTGATTCTGCTATCGAGGGTGAGGGACTGCGGGAGTTCACACAACAAGAATAGCGCAAGTGGTGGAGCTTGACACTGCTACTGGAGTTCCTCCGTCTTTGCAGTACGACGACGATGGTGCGATCTCGGTTATGATAGAAGTTTTTGGCTGAAGATGAACCAGAGGAGAGGAGAGGAGAGAATGTGTGTTATAGAGAGAGGTTGGGGAAGGAGTGTTCGTACGGAAAGAGAGAAGGGGGTCGCTCGATAGCAAAGTTCTGGAGAGGGAACAAATCAAGGTGTACATTGCTTTGCGCTGAACACATGAGAGAGAGAGAGAGAGAGAGAGAGAGAGAGAGAGCTGGAAATTATATATATATATATATATATATATCGGATGTAGTCATGTGGACTTTGGTGAGAGAGTGAAACTAGGTGAGAGAGAGTGAGAGAGAGAAAACTCGACTGCTAAGCATGCTGCGGACTTGGGTGTGGACCGACGTATATACAAAAAAAATAAAATAAAATAAAATAAAAGAAGGATGAGCTGAAGCCCACCAGAGCCTACCAGTGACTATGTCATTGAACATATTGCACATAACATTGTTCTGATTGTTAATACTTAGTTGTTAGATCAACAGCAAGTAGCAGCACTTTCCCAGGAGTCCCAAATTTATTTGTTCCTTTTAGAGAAGCTTAATATTATGACGGTGGTGGATCGGCCACTCCGATTTTACTTTTCGGACGTTGAATGAAATAGTATGACAACTCCGGTGTGTCAGATATATCTCCATGTCAAAATGCATTAAGATTGTCCATGTCAACTAACCTGAACAAAATATCAAGTTCCAATAGCTTTACAGAATGAGAAGTTATAAATAAATCAGCTTGGGTATATTGTCTTTGGAGCAAACCTTACATTCACTTATAGTAAAGATTGTTTAAACTAAAAAAAATTTACAACTAAGAAGTTGTTGGCAAGTCTATAGTCTATGCAGTACGTTAACTAACATGTATAATGCAAATAACATGGCCTAGAGAACCCTAGTTATGTTATGTGTATCTTTTAGAAATAGCAGTGTGTACTAGAGGAGCAAAAGTAAGAGCTAGAATCTAAATGTTAAAATTCGTGTGCTCACAATTTCTAACAGAGTGCTTACAAGCTAAAAAAGAATGTAACACAACTTGTAACAAGTACTTAAAACGTTTGTTAAAAGAAATTTAGGTCAAACACTGGTTAAAACAGAGTGCGCACAAGGAAACAAATTTGCTAACCAATATCCGGCCAGAACCAAATTTGCTATCATGCTATGTACTAACAAGAATAGAATGTCCTAACAAGAAAACAAAAAAACTTTGTTTTAGTGACAATATTTTTTTTATGTAGAACGTTCTAATATAGAATGTTCATAACATAGACAGTTGTTAAATAAAATAGTTTGGAAACAAGAGACACTAAACAATAAATGTTTCAGTCCAACACCTAATCTCTTATACTGTTGGATAATTTACTAAGATTCATGTAATCAAAATAATAAAATGTTAGAGTTACCGGCCTCTAGGGAAGCCGCGTTCTACGCAGTGTCCTAAGAGATTATTCGAGATCTATGAATAAACTTGTTCTCGAATCTCCTAGAGGTATAAAAATTTCATGCTATCGGCTTTTCGTCACTATATACAGTTTCCAGTTAGTGGCTCGAACTTAGCCATCGCCAAGAAAAAAAAAATTAAAATGAAGAATTTGGAGAGATTGAAACGTAAGTTTTTGGGAGAAAAGGACATAATTTTTTTTAGGGAGTGAGAACTTCTTTTCCTATCTCTCCCACAACAAATTAAAGAGGGATGTATATATAGGAACCATGTCACAAAACAATATATCAATCGTCCTGATTTAATAGGAATAAAAGTGCGAATGAGGGATAATAATGTGACTGTTAATAGGATTCTAATAATAAAGAGGGTAACAATATGAAGGAAAGTAGGTTTTTTCAAGTTTATACAACGTTGCATGTGGCTGTAAATTCAGTCTTTAGTCATTCTTAATTGGACACTTCAAATGCTCCAATTAAGTACCAACTGTGGAGCTTGACGATGCTGTTGGAGCTCTTCTTTCGGCTGTCGTTGCAATTCGACGATGATGGTGCGATCTTGGTTATCATAGAAGTTTTCAGTTGAAGATGAAGCAGAGGCGAAAAGAGAATGTGAGTTGTAGAGAGAGGAGTTGAGGGAGTGTTTGTACGGGAAGAGATGAAGGGGCACTCGATAGCGAAATTCTGGAAAAGAGACAATCCAAGGGTACATTGCTTTGCATTGTAGACAAAGAGAGAGAGAGAGAGAGAGAGAGAGAGAGAGAGAGAGAGAGAGAGAGAGCTGGAAATTTTGAAAATAATGTAGGATGTTTTCTTCTGCGGGCTTGCGTGAGAGAGTGAGAGAGAGGGAGAGAGAGAGAATTGAGAGAGGGAGATTGTTGCCACAAAAACACAAATATACGGCAACCTTAAAATGCCGTTAATAATGAAATTGTTGCCACAAAAACACAAATATGGCAACAATTTGAAGTTGCCATAGCGTGTCGTAAAAGGTTGCGTCAGTATTGCTTATTTACGGCATCTTCTAATTATTGCCGTATAAGGGAACTAATTTACGGCAATTAATTGTTGCCTTATAAGAAATCTTTTTGTTGCCATTAAAGATTATTATTAATGGCAATATTAAGTTGCCGTAATTTCGAACAATATATGGCAATATATTATTGTCGTATCTCATCAGTCCATAAATGGCAAGATTATGTTGCAAAATATTGTATTCTTTAATGGCAATATTTTGTTGGTTTTTTCTAAGGGCACCACCAAGTTTACTTGGGGGTAGCCCAAGCAGGTGCAACTTTTGCTAGGGGTGGGGACAGCCCAAAAATTAGGGCAGAGGAATTAAGGCAGAGGGAGACGAGCGGACGGCGGAGGCTCCAAGCGCGACGGGGGAGGGCGTCGAGGGCGAGGTCGGGGCGGCGGAGGGCGTCGAGGTGGGCTGTCCCCAAGCCTCCCTGTCACGACCCGCACCCTAGAGTAAGGGCACGAGACGTGGGTACGTCCAGCCTACGCCGCAGTGTCGGCGGTAGAACGCTGTCCTATGTCACAACATCTAGCAATAATATACTAAACAGTTTATACTCCCGGAATGGGTGACATAGCAGTAAATGAACTCAATCACAACTAAGAAAGAAGAAAGCACGATATGATATAGAACTCAAGGAACTACAGAAGATAAAATAGTCTAAGATAATATCCCAGCAAATATCCAGAGTACAAATCCCAGCTACTGAATACGAAAGAATATATACAACTCCAAATCTCTGAACAGAAGTAAAATCTAGCTAAACAGTCTCATGACAACATAAAATAAGATAAGCCTAACTAAACTAGTCTAGGAAATGGGGGTGATGTCCTCAGCTAGAGCTGGGTCCTCCTGAGAGTCCAGCTCGCAAGTGTCGTCTAGGGCTGCCCCGTAGAAGGTATCCACACAGGCCTCCTCCTCGTCCTCTGTAATATTTTCAACAAGTCCAGTCAGGATAGGAGCGAGCACAATACATCTCAACAGTTCATAGCAGGTTAGAAAATATAATTATGTAGTAAAGTAAGATACAGGTACTGAAAGAAGTGCAGTATGTAAACAGAGAGAGAGAGAACTGTTGTAAGCCCCTGAATTTAGGGCTTATTATTTTTTTTATAAATCAATTATTTTGAATAAATATTATTATTTGATTTAATGCTCTTTACCGTGACTTGGAATTCTAGAGCGTCAGGGATGCCAGTCTCTGGAAATCTCCTTCTTGGAGTTTGTAGTAGACGAGATTATCTTCACATTGATATTTCGTGTCCCACTAGAACTCGTTTCCTTGTACTCTTTTTGATTCACGCAAGTTCGGATCAATTTAGACCATTTTAATTATTAATTGAATTCCCACTCTTTTCCTTGATCATCATATGCGCGTTTCCATGACTCTTAATTTCGGAGCACCAGACTAGTCATTTTCTCGGAACCAACTTGTCATGCCTGATCTACTTGAGACGCTCTTCACCCCTGACCTTCGTGTCCCACTTAGACACTCCATTTTGTGCTCCATTTCCTTCGCACAACTTTCGGTTCAATTTAGACCAATTAATTATCTACCGTAAAACCTGAATTAATTTTCAATTTAATTTCGGGACCCGACATCGACCCAACCTAGTCGATCCCAAATATGGACATGGCCCACATTGAGCCTACTACCCGTCTGACACTTGTGTCCCATTTATTTGAGCCCCCACATGCTACTTATTTACCCATGATTTAAATATCTATTTTAATTCAAATATTGTACCCTGTCCGATTTTGGCTCGACCCAGTTCTACCGAACCCAAGCCCCATGTTGCCCTCTCATGACTGCTCAATTATCCCACAAGATTTTCCTATTTTGAAAATATTTCTTTCTCTCTCTACTTATTAAATACCCTAAATATCTCATGTGTATATATATATATATATATATATATATATATATATATATATATATATATATATATATATATATATATATATATATATATCTATTCTCTCCCTCTCTAAATATTTAATCTCTCTCTTACTCTCACCCCCTCACATCATCCCTCTCTCTCTCCCGTACTGGTACAGCCCCCCCTTTTTTCCTCTACATCATCATCATCTCTCTCTCCTTCTCACTTCTCCTTCTTCTTCCTCAACTCCTTCTTCTTAGTCTTCTTCTTCTTCTTCAAAAGAAGAACACAACACCACCACCCTCACCATCTTCATGACCACCACTTCCCCCATTAAACCGCCGCCGCCACCACCATCTCCGGCGTATCCCCGCCACCCCTCGCCGCTGGGCCGCTACCGTGCCGCGCCGTGCCGTCGCAGCCACCACGCGCGCGTAGCAGCAGTTCGCTGTAGCAGCGGCAGCCGGCCGCCGCCGCCGGCCAGGCCGGCCGTGGCACCCCTCCTGCGTGGCCCCAGGCTGGGAGCACCCCTGCGTACCACCCCAAGGCGGCCACCGTCCTTCGGGACGCGCCGTCGAGGCGATTCGTGCATTTTTCCCGAGATTCCGTCGACGTGCGCGGTGCATTTTGGACAGCAACTTCACGCACGTTTTCTGGACAATCCGACCGTTGGATCGGCGATTTCTTCGCTCCATCTCAATCTCAGTATATCCCTCTTCACCTCTGTCAAGTTTAAACCGTTAATTTCGTCGTTTGATACATCAAAACCGGCCACCAAGTTGACGTTTTAATTTGTACTATTTTTGGACAGTTTTGTGACGCCAACTTCGCGGGTTCGTATTTTCCTCGTCGCAGCTCCGTTTTGCGCGCTACCAGTTCCGGTGCACAGCTGTTATAACCCTCTTCCGGCCCCCTTTAGATTTCATTTCAGTTTGAGCTTGTTAGGTCAGTCGAATTCGATGCCAAAGTTGGTCGTTCGAATTCTTAGTGTAGCACTTGTAAAATTTCATTTTTGAACCCGGGACTCCAGATTCAATTTCTGACACCACCAGTAGACTCGTGGCGTCGTTCTGGCATGTTTTCATATAAAATTGGCTAGATTTGGAGAACGTGGGCCCTAGCACGTATTTCGGTGCAAAGTGGGTCCCACTTTCTGGGTCAACGGGTCACTTTGAGATCGACACATCGGAATCCAATTCCGGATATACCGTTGAGTTCGTATCGTCATTCTGGACTCGTTGACATATAATTTGCTAGGTTTTAGTGGACATTGGTTCCGGCACGCATTTCGGTACAAGTCGGATACCAGTATCCGGGTTAACGGGTCATTTTGAGATCGGCTCATCGGAATCCAATTTCGGATATACCGTTGAGTTCGTTTCGTCATTCTGGACTCGTTGACATATAATTTGCTAAATTTTGAGGAAATTGGCTCCGACACGCTTTTCTGTGCAAATCGGATTTCAATGTCCCGATCAACGGACCAATTTGAGATCGGGTCAACGGAATCCAATTCTGGATATACCGTTGGGTTCACATCGTCATTCTGGATTCATGTTTTTATAATTTGTTAGGTTTTATGCACTTTTATTTCGGCACGTTTTTCGGTGCAAAGTGTGTCCAACGGCGGACATCATTTTGGCCCGAAATTATCGTTTTGCCACTGTGTCCAAATTGGACTCTTGGACAGGCTATTCTAGCTGATTTGACCATTCTGGACACGTTGGTGATGTTAGTTTCATCATCCGACAATATCTGTAGATTTCTTTCCTTTTTGTGTCATCCTATTATTATAATATTTTCTCCTTTTGGGTTGTTTTAGTGTCACGACCCGCACCCTGAGGAAGGGCACGAGAACGTGGGTACGTCCAGCCTACGCCGCAGTGTCGGCGGTAGAATGCTGTATAGTTCGTCTATAACATCTAACATCTAACAACAATATGATATAAACATATCATCTCCACACGGAGGTATATTATAACATATCAACTCTATATCTCAATCACAAGTCTAGAAAAGATAGAGCACGATATGGAATCAGATAAAAGAAAAGAACTGAATATAAATAGAGTTATCACACCACACAAGTAGATGTCCAACACAAATAAATACAAGTCCTGAAATATAACTAAGTCTCAACTAACAATCGGAACAATCCGATACAAACTGAAAGCTGTAAATACTAGACTAGACTAGGCTAGGCACCCTCTACTGAGCTAGATGCTCCTCGGGCTCCTGAAGGTCACTCTCTTATGCCCCATAGAAGGTAGGGCAGTCATCATCATCATCTGTAATATTTTCAACAAGTCCAGTCAGGACAGGAGCGAGCACAATACATCTCATGCAGTTCATAACATGTTAGGAAATATAAGCGTGCAAAAGAGTAAGATACATGAACTGTAAGAAGATGTATATGAAAACAAGAAAGAATTTATAACTGAAATAGATATAGGATAAGTAAAACTGCAATACTAGTGATTTAGAGCACAATATGGTTATGTAAACGGCTTAGGTTGCACAATAACAATAGGTCAAATCCATCATAACGTGAGTGTACAATGGAAGCGCACAATAGTCGTACAATGGGATTTGATTACATAACCATTCATACTCACCCTCCCCAATCAATACACAAGGATCCAATCCAGTTACGCTACCTTGTACAATAGTCTCCATGAATCTCATGTGATAATGAGAGTACAATATGCACAATGAGTATACATGAATGGGGGTGTACAATAAATATAATATGTTCGTGAAACGCACATAACAATATGTATCTGTTGAACACAATAGAGATAGCATCGTAAGAGAAGATCCATATAGTACCAATCCGTGATAACGATCGTGCCAGTATCAAGTAAAGTAATCTAGAGCAAGAATGTAAATCCAGACAAGTATGAAACGGTCAGAGAATGTACTCGCCTATCACCCTGTATGACTGATATGAATGGATGTCCGAACTGGTGTCACAAAGTCCTATTTAGAGTAAAACAGGTTAAGATGTGTTCAATATGTAATAATGGAAATCTGCAGTGCAAGCTACATGATTCTAAGTCAAACTAGGTCTACTAGTCCAATCTAGGTCAACTCTAGTCTGACTAGGTCAACACCAAGCCAAGCGTATACCAAGCCTATGCCAAACCTTATCTCAATATCATATATCAATATCAATATCACATATTAATATCATATATCAATATCAATATCACATATCAATATCAATATCATATATCAATATCAATATCATATCTATATATATACACATATTTACATACATTCATCGTTTACATGTATTTATACTTAGAGACATAGAGAGGGGGTTAAGGGTAACATGTGTGTGTGTGGGGGGCAAGGTAAGACATGGTATGAAGGTGAAAGGGCACATGTGAAGGTGTCAACATATGCATAAATTGCATACATAAAGGCCTACTACCTATACTCATACATTATATTAACAAATGTATATTACATATGTATATATTAGAGATTAGAGAGTGAGGTGTGTGGTTTTCAGTCAACTGTGTGTGTGAGTGAGATGAGGGAGTGTGGCAGAAGAAGGCAGTGTGTGAAAACCAATGTGAGTGATGTTCAGATTTTACCCATGTTCATACAAAAACCCACATCCACATTTCAGTTTTCTATACTATCCTAAAATCAGATTTTTACATTTCAAATCTCAGTTTTCTGGTAGTTAACAATTCCTCCTAAGAACCCAATGATATTCAAACTAAACACCACCACAATCTAATGCAACAACAAACATTTAAATTTCCAAATCAATGGTGAACCATGGTAACTGGAAATTCTCAAAAATTTCCTAAACTTAGTTTTAATTCACATTCTCAGTTATCTTGAATATCAGTAGAAATAGGAAATGGGAAACCAAGTATCAGCCTTCTTTTGCAAAACAGTAAAATTTCCAAACTCCTCTTCAATTTCGAATCCAACCCATCCCATATGAATCCCCAGACATGTATACATGTTATTACATCAAAATCTTCATTAATTAATACTTTAAAACACATTTAAACACTGAAAATTTCTCAGGAATACTCAGTATCAGTAAAATAGGGTCGAACCCTAAATTCAAACCTAAATTCTTATGAAAACCCAAAATCAGGTGTGTAGGAGTGTTCCACATATTTAAACGTGTCAAGGGGGTGTGTTCGTGTCCACGAACTGGACACGAATCGTGTCCAAATCACCACACAAATACAGACTCAAAACTGTGTAAAAACAGTGTCGTGCACGCGTGCAAGTCGAGCTAGGACACGACACACGCAACCTTGGGTCTCGTGCACGTGTCAGTAGCTAGGGTAGGTCTAGGGCTTCGTGTCTAGTACCCTGAAATGAATCAAAGCCGTGTCGTGTCCGAGTTCTTAAACCGTATCAGTGGGGGTTTTCCCACGTGTACAGTGATGTGTAAACCCCGTGCAGTCGAGATATCTCCGTAACCACTCGATAATATCACCCCAAATTTTGTGTGCACTGTGTCAGTGGTTGCCCGCACCCACACACAAAGTTTTGTGTGTCGAGGTGCTGTGTCGTGTCCGCTAGGACACTCGAACAGCAGGGCAGCCGCACGGTGTCCTTGTGCGTGCGTGCGTGTCCAAATTTGGACACGAGGGTGCACAGAATTCAACTCAGTCAACTTGGGTTGTGATCTACACACCAAGAGCTAAATTATTGTTCAATTAGTTTTCGAAATTAACACCATTAAATTCTAACAAACATTTCATCGAACACCTTATTTAAAACACCGATACGTGTCCGATACGGACACGAAATGGACACAAATTCCTACCAAACTTGGGCTACACCTAGGGGGACCCTAAATGAATGCATCCATGGGAAGAAAACTAGAATTTAATAGGTTTTGTAGGGTTTTACCTATTGAGGGTGAAACCTCAATTTCAAGCCTTTTGAATGAGGGCTTCCTTCGATCTTGCGACGATCTCGAGCCTCCGAATCCTTGCTAGCTACCCACAAATGGTACCCTCTACTGTAGGGGAGTCCAATGCAAAAGACTAGGCTCAATTTGGACTTGATTTGGATATTTGGGGAGGAGTTGAGGAAGAACACTAAAAGAGGCAAATAAAAATGATTAAAAAATATGCAAATGATTAATGGGTTGTATTTATAGAGGGGGGGAATGTGATGGCTGCCATTAGGTTAGGGTTAGGGTTTAGGATGAGTGGCTAAGGTTTCTCCAACAAATTCTAGGCAATCTAATGGCTCACAATTAAAGTAACCATTCTTAACCTTTAGCCTAAAATATCCTATTAACAAATATCTAGATATTAACCTAAATGATTACTTAGTTGAAACCATCTAACCTAGCCTCTATGGTCATGACTATTATCTAGATTAGGCTCAACTTCTAGGTAAAGCCCTAACTAATAGATTAGCACAATATTTAATTAATACAATTTACAATTTTACAAAATTGTCAAAATGACCAAAATACTCCTAGGCTAAAAACTAGTAATTAGTCATCCTAATCACATAGCTAGGCTCCCTTGGTCATGGTTAGTCTCTGGGCTCAGCAAAATCTAGGGTTACACTAGTAAGTCATCAAAATCACAAGTCGTGATTTTAAATAGTTTTAAATTAACTAAAAATCACCAAAAAATCATAACATGGTTTAAATATTATTATTAAATGATTATAATTATAAAATTTCAAAATTACCCTCATTTTAGAAACTGGGTGCTACAAGTCTACCCTCCTTAGAAGAATTTCGTCCTCAAAATTTAGATGGTCGTACTCCTTCTAGGTCAAACCCCCAACAATAATCACAGTCTCAACATACAGTCCGATAATCATATGCGTCTGTCCAAAATCATGATACTCGGAATCTTCGTCATGCTAGTGAGCAAGGCTACGATATTCACAGAGTCCTTGACTATGGTACATATCTCTAGAATCATGGTATTTAAAATTTTCGCATTGCCGCATGCTTGGCCGCGAAAACCTTAAATTCCCACACCCGAAAAGTACGTCCAAAATCTGACTATGTGTCCTCACTATGCCAGCTATCATGACTATAGAAGATTCTAGATCCCATAATCGAGACGACCTAGCCCATACGACTTATCTCAGAAGAAAATAAATCACAATAAACAATCCGAACAAAATTTATCAACTACCAGGTACGGATAGAATCGAATTTCAAGACAGTTATAATTAGGGGGCAAATGCGGAAATAGAATCGAAAAGATTGGAACCTGCAATCAGCTCTCCCTCTGCCTGTGCATCCTCGACTGCCATGGCGAAAGCTCGCCCCTGCTGGCCTCCCTTGGCCTGTTACTGATGTTGGGCAAACCTCTGCTGCTGAGTCTGCAACGGTGGTCCCGTCTACTGCCCTGTCAGAGCTCTAGCTCCTGCTACTGCCTGAGTCACTGGTGCCTTGTTCCTGAGACAATCCCTACACTGGTGCTCTGCTGAACCACAAAGTAAACACAGGCCCTGCCTCTTCCTGCAGTCGCTCCATCGGTGACCTTGCCTCTTGCAGAAGTCACATGTAGAGGGCTGTTGCTGCCTGGGTGCCTGCTGATGAATTACATATCCATGGCCCTGAAACGGCTGCTGAACTGGCCTCTGCTGGATGTGAGAGCGCTTGGCTGGCCCTGCACTAGAACTAACCCCTAAGGCATCACTGCCCCTCTTCGGCTTGAGGCCGAAGTCCTCCGCTGCAATCTGCACGTCCATCAATATCTGATCGAACGTCGCGTCACGGCGACCTGAGGTGCGGGTGCGTACTGCATGAATAAGTCCCCTACGGAACTTACGAGCCTTCTGCCCCTTATCCTGGATCAGATCGGGAGCGGACCTGCTAAGGCAGAAAAATTCTGCTGCATACTCGTCCACCGACGAGTTCTCCTGTACTAGACCCACAAACTGGCCCTCCAACGCTGTGAGATCCACGTCTGGAAAGAACTTCTCTTTGAAGAGCCGTCTAAAGTTCTCCCATGATATACCCTTCACTGACACCTGAGGGTCTGTCCGGAACCATGTCAAAGCGATGTCAAAGAACTGGCTGGCCGCAGATGTCACCCAAAGTTCCTTCGGAACCTCTGCTAACTCTAGGCTCCTCTGGACGTCCTCCAACCAGTCGTCAGCATACAGGATACCCTCGGTACCCTTGAAGTCCCTCGGATTCATCTTCCTGAAATCCAGACAAGTACCAGGCCTCCTCTGACTCTGCTGCTACTGAACTGGGGCACCCCGATCTGTACCCGGGACTACCCTCTCAACTGCTGTCATCGCCAGCTGGTGGGAGTTCTCAATACTCTGTCGTAGAACCTCTGTCTGACGGTGGGATGCGTCAGCCTGATGCTGCTGTGCCTCTGCCTGGGCCCTCTGGGTCTGCATCATCTGCAGTATAAGGGCCATCATCTG
This sequence comes from Iris pallida, assembly GCA_029216955.1. Lineage (NCBI taxonomy): Eukaryota > Viridiplantae > Streptophyta > Magnoliopsida > Asparagales > Iridaceae > Iris > Iris pallida. The sequence goes on along the minus strand of JANAVB010042420.1, from coordinate 24,224,566 downwards.
CTGCGTATCTGTCGGTAGCGGAGGTAGCGATAGAAAAGTCTCGAGAGTAACTATGGATGGTCCCGCAGCTGGAGGTGGATGACCTCCTGGAACAGTCGCTGCTACTCCTGTCTGAAGGACAGGAACTGTGGTGGCAGCTCCCTCAGCTGCTACTCCCGTAGCCGGAGGTGGAAAACCTCCCGAATCTGACCTCTCTGGAACTGTACTAGGCCCTGCTGCCTGAGAACGAGTAAGCGGCATCCTGAGGACAGATTGAAACAAGGAGATCAATATGGCACATGATAAGAAAAATCAAGGAAGGACAATTAAATTCAGTTACAAGAAGAGTTGTCATGGCAATCAAAAGATCAGAGTTTTTCCTAAATGTGATTGAGTAACTCCTATATACTGCCTAATCCGATATCCTAACAGAAGGCTCGTAGCAGCACTCTAAGTCGAGCACCACTACGAAATCGCACTAGTTGCGACTCAGACCTGTATGGGCCACCACAAAAACGTGTCACGACCCGCACCCTGAGGAAGGGCACGAGAACATGGGTACGTCCAGCCTACGCCGCAGTGTCGACGGTAGAACGCTGTATAGTTCGTCTATAACATCTAACATCTAACAACAATATGATATAAACATATCATCTCCACACGGAGGTATATTATAACATCTCAACTCTATATCTCAATCACAAGTCTAGGAAAGATAGAGCACGATATGGAATCAGATAAAAGAAAAGAACTGAATATAAATAGAGTTATCACACCACACAAGTAGATGTCCAACACAAATAAATACAAGTCCTGAAATATAACTAAGTCTCAACTAACAATCGGAACAATCCGATACAAACTGAAAGCTGTAAATACTAGACTAGACTAGACTAGGCTAGGCACCCTCTACTGAGCTAGATGCTCCTCGGGCTCCTGAAGGTCACCCTGTTGTGCCCCATAGAAGGTAGGGCAGTCATCATCATCATCTGTAATATTTTCAACAGGTCCAGTCAGGACAGGAGCGAGCACAATACATCTCACGCAGTTCATAACATGTTAGGAAATATAAGCGTGCAAAAGAGTAAGATACATGAACTGTAAGAAGATGTATATGAAAACAAGAAAGAATTTATAACTGAAATAGATATAGGATAAGTAAAACTGCAATACTAGTGATTTAGAGCACAATATGGTTATGTAAACGGCTTAGGTTGCACAATAACAATAGGTCAAATCCATCATAATGTGAGTGTACAATGGAAGCGCACAATAGTCGTACAATGGGATTTGATTACATAACCATTCATACTCACCCTCCCCAATCAATACACAAGGATCCAATCCAGTTACGCTACCTTGTACAATAGTTTCCATGAATCTCATGTGATAATGAGAGTACAATATGCACAACGAGTATACATGAATGGGGGTGTACAATAAATACAATATGTTCGTGAAACGCACATAACAATATGTATCTGTTGAACACAATAGAGATAGCATCGTAAGAGAAGATCCATATAGTACCAATCCGTGATAACGATCGTGCCAGTATCAAGTAAAGTAATCTAGAGCAAGAATGTAAATCCAGACAAGTATGAAATGGTCAGAGAATGTACTCGCCTGTCACCCTGTATGACTGATATGAATGGATGTCCGAACTGGTGTCACAAAGTCCTATTTAGAGTAAAACAGGTTAAGATGTGTTCAATATGTAATAATGGAAATCTGCAGTGCAAGCTACATGATTCTAAGTCAAACTAGGTCTACTAGTCCAATCTAGGTCAACTCTAGTCTGACTAGGTCAACACCAAGCCAAGCCTATACCAAGCCTATGCCAAACCTTATCTCAATATCATATATCAATATCAATATCACATATTAATATCATATATCAATATCAATATCACATATCAATATCAATATCATATATTAATATCATATATCAATATCAATATCATATCTATCTATATACACATATTTACATACATTCATAGTTTACATGTATTTATACTTAGAGACATAGAGAGGGGGTTAAGGGTAACATGTGTGTGTGTGTGTGTGGGGCAAGGTAAGACATGGTATGAAGGTGAAAGGGCACATGTGAAGGTGTCAACATATGCATACATTGCATACATAAAGGCCTACTACCTATACTCATACATTATATTAACAAATGTATATTACATATGTATATATTAGAGATTAGAGAGTGAGGTGTGTAGTTTTCAGTCAACTGTGTGTGTGAGTGAGATGAGGGAGTGTGGCAGAAGAAGGCAGTGTGTGAAAACCAATGTGAGTGATGTTCAGATTTTACCCATGTTCATACAAAAACCCACATCCACATTTCAGTTTTCTATACTATCCTAAAATCAGATTTTTACATTTCAAATCTCAGTTTTCTGGTAGTTAACAATTCCTCCTAAGAACCCAATGATATTCAAACTAAATACCACCACAATCTAATGCAACTACAAACATTTAAATTTCCAAATCAATGGTGAACCATGGTAACTGGAAATTCTCAGAAATTTCCTAAACTTAGTTTTAATTCACATTCTCAGTTATCTTGAATATCAGTAGAAATAGGAAATAGGAAACCAAGTATCAGCCTTCTTTTGCAAAACAGTGAAATTTCCAAACTCCTCTTCAATTTCGAATCCAACCCATCCCATATGAATCCCCAGACATGTATACATGTTATTACATCAAAATCTTCATTAATTAATACTTTAAAACACATTTAAACACTGAAAATTTCTCAGGAATACTCAGTATCAGTAAAATAGGGTCGAACCCTAAATTCAAACCTAAATTCTTATGAAAACCCAAAATCAGGTGTGTAGGAGTGTTCCACATATTTAAACGTGTCAAGGGGGTGTGTTCGTGTCCACGAACTGGACACGAATCGTGTCCAAATCACCACACAAACACAGACTCAAAACTGTGTAAAAACAGCGTCGTGCACGCGTGCAAGTCGAGCTAGGATACGACACACGCAACCTTGGGTCTCGTGCACGTGTCAGTAGCTAGGGTAGGTCTAGGGCTTCGTGTCTAGTACCCTAAAATGAATCAAAGCCATGTCGTGTCCGAGTTCTTAAACCGTATCAGTGGGGGTTTTCCCACGTGTACAGTGATGTGTAAACCCCGTGCAGTCGAGATATCTCCGTAACCTCTCGATAATATCACCCCAAATTTTGTGTGCACTGTGTCAGTGGTTGCCCGCACCCACACACAAAGTTTCGTGTGTCGAGGTGCTGTGTCGTGTCCGCTAGGACACTCGAACAGCAGGGCAGCCGCACGGTGTCCTCGTGCGTGCGTGCGTGTCCAAATTTGGACACGAGGGTGCACAGAATTCCACTCAGTCAACTTGGGTTGTGATCTACACACCAAGAGCTAAATTATTGTTCAATTAGTTTTTGAAATTAACACCATTAAATTCTAACAAACATTTCATCGAACACCTTATTTAAAACACCGATACGTGTCCGATACGGACACGAAATGGACACAAATTCCTACCAAACTTGGGCTACACCTAAGGGGACCCTAAATGAATGCATCCATGGGAAGAAAACTAGAATTTAATAGGTTTTGTAGGGTTTTACCTATTGAGGGTGAAACCTCAATTTCAAGCCTTTTGAATGAGGGCTTCCTTCGATCTTGCGACGATCCCGAGCCTCCGAATCCTTGCTAGCTACCCACAAATGGTACCCTCTACTGTAGGGGAGTCCAATGCAAAAGACTAGGCTCAATTTGGACTTGATTTGGATATTTGGGGAGGAGTTGAGGAAGAACACTAAAAGAGGCAAATAAAAATGATTAAAAAAATATGCAAATGATTAATGGGTTGTATTTATAGAGGGGGGGAAATGTGATGGCTGCCATTAGGTTAGGGTTAGGGTTTAGGATGAGTGGCTAAGGTTTCTCCAACAAATTCTAGGCAATCTAATGGCTCACAATTAAAGTAACCATTCTTAACCTTTAGCCTAAAATATCCTATTAACAAATATCTAGATATTAACCTAAATGATTACTTAGTTGAAACCATCTAACTTAGCCTCTATGGTCATGACTATTATCTAGATTAGGCTCAACTTCTAGGTCAAGCCCTAACTAATAGATTAGCACAATATTTAATTAATACAATTTACAATTTTACAAAATTGTCAAAATGACCAAAATACCGCTAGGCTAAAAACTAGTAATTAGTCATCCTAATCACATAGCTAGGCTCCCTTGGTCATGGTTAGTCTCTGGGCTCAGCAAAATCTAGGGTTACACTAGTAAGTCATCAAAATCACAAGTCGTGATTTTAAATAGTTTTAAATTAACTGAAAATCACCAAAAAATCATAACATGGTTTAAATATTATTATTAAATGATTATAATTATAAAATTTCAAAATTATCCTCATTTTAGAAACTGGATGCTACATTTAGGGACCCGTCGATTTCAGTAATTTCTAAATCACTAAAATCATAAGTTGACCTTGTAGATGTTTGTAGAGACTAGGTTTGACCCAGTTGACCATAGTTGACTACTTTGACTGAACGTCGAAGTATAGTCAACATTTGACCTAGGTTAAACTAGTTTTGACCTTGGTTGACCACAGTTGACTATTTTGACCAAAAGTCAACCGGAAGTCAACCGTAGCCTAAGATTGACCAGAACTTGATCGAAGTTGACCAGTTGACCCAAAGTCAACTGTTAGTCAACATTAGTCAAGTTTGATCTAGAGTTGACCAGTTGACCAAAAGTCAACTGTAATTCGACCATTGACTTAGATTGACCTAGTCTGAATTGCTTTGACTTGTCTTGACCTAGTTTGACTTAGTATGACTTGATTTTACTTCCAAACCCTTATATTGATACAGTATTCCGCCTATAGGTCCTCGAGGCACTGTTCTTGGACCAGTTGACATATTCCACCAGATCACAGGCGAGTACATTCTCTGATAATATTTCTGTTTTATGATATCGTCTATGTTTCTTGTATTTAGTGCAGATACACTTGTTCTCTTGACACATTGTTCACACGGATTGGTATTTTCCTGGATCCCGTCATGAGATATTATTCCTCGCTCTCCTTGGTATATCTTGTGCAAGTTTTCCTTGTCCCTTGTGCATTGTATAGACACGATTCCTGCGAAGGCTAGCTACCCTCTCGGAGAATCGCGTGTCATGATGTGTCATGGTTGGATCCACTATACTGGTCGGGGACGGAGAGTATTAGTGTAGATGTGTGGTCAATACCCACCTTGTATATCTTGTGAACCTTGTGAATGCCAATCATACACCACACGTATGGTTGGCTAGATCATGACCTTGTGCAGACCCAAGCCGGCCATATGTTGTAGCTAGTACTCACACACTTAGATAGATGTTTCTTGATTCTTGTACATGCCATGATCAGTTTTACTTGCCTTGTTCTAGCTCTAGATTTACAGCTTACCTTGCCATGATACTCACATGTATATTTTATGATTTCTTGTATATTCTCTCTATTTACTGCTACATGTTCAATATCGTCTAATTAGAACTGTTATTTGAGATTTGTGCGCGTTCCATCCTGACTGGATATGTTGATAAAATTTTAGGAGTAGTTGTGCCCTCAGTTTTGGACTTCATGATGTTGCTACCTGAGGTGGATCTCACTATTCTTCTATGTGAGTTGCCTAGTAGTTATCCTTAGTCTTGTTGTTCCTTCTTTATTTTCCTGTCTTATGATCATTATAGATTCTAGTTGTTCTAGTGATATTGTTATTATTTCTTGTCTTATCTCCTTAGTTTTCATGATGTGACATGAGTACATTTCTAGTTATGGATCTTTAGATATTGTAGTTAGTATAGTATACTTGACAGCGTTCTACCGCCGATACCACGACGTAGGCTGGACGTGGCCCACGTATTCGTACTCGTATATCCGGGTGCGGGTCGTGACAACTGTAATAGAAATATCTACTATAAGTAAAGAACTAACAGTGGCTAGTGAGTCAGAGTATAATATAGACATGTAAATGGCATAGGATGATTCTGATGCTATACTATGGAAGGATTCTGATGCTACACTACTTGGATATTATTCACATGTCTACTTCTACTCTCCCGTACCCCCAATTAATACACAAGGATCCAACCAGGTTATGTTATGATTCTATGTAACGGCCCCCGAAGGGTGGTACATAGTAGTCCCATAAATGGAGATTCTGGGAAACCCAATAAATGGAATAAGGATTCAAAGAAGACTCTGTGATCATAAGAGTATATGTCACAAGTGATCAAAGAACCAAAGAAGCATAGTGATACGCCATGTAAGTGAAACGCACAGAACATAGAGTACCCGATGCTCCCTGAAGGGATAACATCTCAAGAAGGGATCCATATAGTACTAATCCGTGTGACCAACGTGACAGTATCAAGTAAAGTAATTTAATACAGAAAAATAATTCTAAGCAGGATATGAAATGATCAGAGAATGTACTCGCCTGGTATCTGAGTGTCCAACTGAAAAGTACTGTCCAAGGAGTGGTGTCTGGCTCCTATTTAGAACAGCACAAGTCACAACAAGTCCAGAAAGATAAAATAAAATACTACAATGCATTCTACATGAATCTAGGTCAAACTAGGCCAAAGTCAACTCTTGGTCAACTCTGGTCAACCCTAGAAGTCAAACTAGGTCAATTATGGTCAAACTAGGTCAAACAAGTCTACACTAGTCTAGCAAGTCTATTCTAGATCTAATAAAGCTATACTAGCCCAATCTAGGCTCATTAGTCAAACAGACTCACATATATGCCATAGGCTATATCATGCCTATAGGCCAACCCATAACACATACACCATGCCAAATCTATATCTAACAATACACTCTTGATATATCTATGTAATCTAAAACATAACACATATATGTATAATACATACATTTGGTAAACACACATACACATAATATAGGATACTAATATATATATATATATATATATATATATATATATATATATATATATATATATATATATATATATATATATATATATATACACCCATTTCAAGTATCTATTTTAGATACCTATATAAAATACACAAACTTATATTATATATATATAGATACACATATTAATGTATACATTACATTATACATCCAAATCCTTAGACACATACACCTATATATATAGAGAGGGATAGAAAATAGAGAGTGTGAAGAGTGAGTGAAAGAAAGAGTGAACTGTGAGTGAGGGGGGGCTGTCCCTGTGTGACAGGAATTAGGGTGTGTGTGTGTGTGCATAACTGGATTTGTGAGTGTGTGATGGTGAGAGAACAATGTGTGTAGGAGATTGCAAAACAGTGAAGTGTGTGTATGTGTTAACAGTGAGTGATAGGTGACAGAAATATGAGGACAGTGCACATGATAACAGTTAGTAGAGCCCCCAACCAATTCAGATTTAGGTTCTCAGCAATAGGAAAGGAAAGGAAATCAAATCAGTGTATTCTCAGGTTTTTCAGAATTCAGATTTTCAGTTCACTAAATCAAGTCCCAAATCGAAATCAAAACTCCACAAAACAACACCAAAATTTGCATACATATACATTACATATAGATAAACCCCATTAGGGATCCAAACATGTAATTAACCACATTTAAAATAATCAAAAGGACTGTCAAAACTCGACTTCAAAACTGGAAGAAGAAAAAAACAGTAGGTGAACCTTGTATTCAGACTTCACAAACAGTCCTATCCATTGACAGTTTCTCATGTCAAAATCGATATCTAAACCCCACAATTACAACCCATAAATTAGCATACATGTAGATTATATATAGGTAACCAATATTAGGGATTTAGACATGTAATTAACAGCATTTAGATTGATCAAAAAGGATGATAAAACTCAATGAAAAACTGGAAACTGATAACATAGTGTATATCGGGTTTTGTTTGGGGAAAAAGGAAATTAAACATCAAATTAAACTAAAATGCCAAAATAATGGTTGGTAAAGTACATACAACATGTACACGTGTCTTACCATGTGTTTGTGTCCCAGAAAGAGGACACAAACGTGTCCAATTGATTAAAACACGAAAACAGTGCACTGAGACACAGCAGTTTGGCTCTGCGTCGTGCACAGGTGCACGCGTGTCGTGCACCCGACACAGCCCAAACTAAATCTCGTGCTTGTGTTAGTGGGTACACCTAGTGTCCAACTAGGTGTGTGCTACCCTGTTTTGGGTCTTAGCGTGTCGTGTCCAAAGATATAAGGCCGTATCAGTGGCTTAATTAAACCGTGCGCAGAACAGTGTAAAACTCGTGCACGATCGATTTCTCTCCAACCCGACCACGAAACCCAATGAAACTTTGGGGGCATGATGTCAGTGCATGCCCCCTAGTGTCTACCAAATTTTGTGTCGAATCATCAAGTGTCGTGTCCTGCAGGAGCCCCGAGTGGCAGGGGACTCGCCTGGGCCACGCGCGCGTGTCCGAGAACGTGTGCACGAGTGTCCAAACGACACGACACAAACACGATACAAGTTCAGAGCAATGGAAATGTGTAAGCGACACAAAAATACATTTTTCTATTCAAAAAGTTTTACAAAAACAGAACGAAATGTCCATTGAGACATTTCGTCAAACACCTATGGCTGTCACTGATACGTGTCCGATACGGACACGTACAGGACACAAATTCCTACAAATCCTATTCCTACAAGGTTAGGATACTTAGGGCTAGGCATCCATGCAATTAAAACCAAATTTAAATAGGTGGATTAGGATTTTACCTATGGTGTTCTCCAACACAAAAACCCCTTTGAATGAGGATTCCCAAAAGCCACCAAACTCCTTCAAATTGGTAGAAAACTGAGAATAACAAATTCCAACAGCAAGAAAACAACAATTAGAACCTATTGCAATTTGTTTGGATTAAAAAGGAGTTAAAATAGATTTTTTAGGGATTTTTGAAGTAGGGAAATACCTCTTTCTAAGCTTGCTCTTTCCTAATGAGGCTAGCCCTAAATGGAGGAGAATATTTATAGGAGGGGGGTTTCCCAATAGGTGTAGTGGCTGGACAAATAGTGTTAGGGTTAGGGTTAGGCATTAGTTAATGGGCTTTGGGCCTATATGGCTAGTTATTGATTTAATGATTAATCACAAGTCATGGCTTATGACTTAAATGATCTAACTTAAGTCAAATAACCATACCATGGGTCAACTCTAGTCTAACTAGGGTTGCATAACCTAACCAAGTCCAAACTCAACTAGGGTTAGCTCCTAGGTTAATCTACCATGGTCATTGCTAGTCAAAGTCAACCTAGTCAACCCTCATTCAAACAATTCCAAAATAAATTCTAAAAATTCCCATAAATTTAAATAAATTATAATAAATTCAAATAACCCCAAAAATGACAAAAATACCCTCAAACTAGAAATGTGGTAGTGACATCCCTCCGCCTCTTCTCCCGCGTGGCCGCGCGGCCACGCCCCGACCGCAGTTGAGGAAGGGGTGGCCCATGTCGACGAAGACTTCCACCTTCGGCGAGCCGATCAGTCCTCCGGTCAAGCTGCTCCTCGGTATTTCCTTCTTCTTCTTCTTCCTGAAGCGGTCGGGGTCGGGGACGCGGGGGAAGATGCGGAGGAAGGCGCGGGGGGAGCAGGAGAAGGAGAGCAGGAGAGGAAAAGGGATGGGGCGTGGCCGCACGGGAGGAGCCGAGCTCGTATCATCTTCGTCGACGTGGACTGCAGGTAAGTTGGCAGTCTTCCTTTCTGTTAGGACTGCCAACAAGGTAGCAGTCCTAGGACTGCCAACTTGTTGGCAGTCCTCCTTTATGTGAGGACTGCCACCTTGTTGGCAGTCCAACTTGCTGGAGAAAATTGGGCTGCCCCCAAGTAAAAAATTGGGTGGCAAACTTGTAATTTTTTTGAACATTTTTGGGCTGTCCCCAAGTAAAAAATGCGGTGCCCTTAGAAAAAACCTATTTTGTTGTCGTAAACTACTAGTATTATATGGCATTATATATTGCCATATATTGCAATCCCATATGGCAATTCTTCGTTTGGCATGTCTTTATTGTCATGTTTGAAACATAAGGAAACTACCGGATTCCATATTTGAGAATTAATTTTTACTATTTATTGCCATGATCAACAAAATGTGACAATTAATAGATGCCAATATTTGAAATATCAACTAAATTCAATTGCCAAAATTTAAGTAAATCATTAACCAAATATTAAATATAGATAATAATTCAATTTGTACACTCCAAATAAAAAAATAACTTCTAATTAAATATGGTAGATTCAGTACTACATCATTAATATTACATAAAACCAACTACGCCAGGAATCCATACTTATCATATCCAACATTATGAGGCACAATTCCTCTTTTATATGAGGTTCAAAATTCAAATAGGTACTTGACACCTCCAACTTAAACTTAAATTTGTTGCCTCCTTGTTCCCTTCATATATATAACATGTCTGCAACGATTTCTTTGACAGTTGTGGTGCGCCAATTCACAGCTATACAATCTTTATATATATCCTGGTACGGATAAACAATAAAATTAGCCTATAGACCAAAAAATGTTAATAAAAAAATTATATTTTAAGGTAGTGCAAATTTCTATGCTTCATTTGTTTTATATGAATGGTTACAACAGATGAAACTTGTATAAATATTTTATTTTAAGGATAAAAACTATCGAAAATAATTTATTTACAACCAAACTCATTCATTGGCCTAAAACTGTTCTATTTGCAATGACAACCTCACATTTATAAAAATATATTTGTGAAATATATACAATTTCATCATTATAAATATTTTTCAAGTTTATTCTCATACATGCATATATGGTTCTCAACCTTCCATAGATGGTTGCAAAAAAAAAAAAATCTTCCATAGATTAATTAAAATAATATTATGTGCATATATGCTTCTCAACCTTCCATAGATGGTTCTAAAACAATCTTCCATAGATAATTAAAATAATATTACATGCATATGTCACTCCCCGTTCCCAGTATACGTATTTTTAATACATGTACTGCTTAAATATATTTATATAATATTTATCATGTATTGTTTTGTATTTAAATCTCTTTAAATTCATGTTAATTAATTTTCTGCAATTAATTTTCTGCATTTTACTTTCTGCTTTTATTTCTCTGCTTTAGCTAGACTTGGGTTCGGCTTGGTTTGGTTTAGTTAGTTGGTTCAACATGAACCAAACCTAACACCCCCACCTACCACCACCTTTTCATTTAAAGCCAACCCCCCATTTCTCTCTCTTTATTATTTTTCCTTCACCATTACTCTTCTTCTTCTTTCTCATTACTTCCTCCACCTACCAAACCCATAGGAAAGTACATCTTGCTTCTTCATGAGGACCCATTTTTATGGTTCCATTCTCTTTCTCTTGTGATTCTAAGAGAGTTTAGAACTTGGCATTTTTTGTTTTGAAGTTTTATTTTTAGTAGATCTAGAAATTAGTTATTTTCGGATTTTGGTGGTTTTGATCTATCAAACTTCTTTGTTTTTAAGTTTTGATGGTTCCATGTTGTAGAGAATTTTATTCTACCCAATTTTGACCTTTGAAAAGTTGGATTTGGACTTGTTTTGACCAAGTTATGAACTTTGAAGCTTTGGGTTCAAACCATGGAGTTCTTGCTGATTGGAGAAGACAGTGAACAATGTACGCGAGCTTTTTAGCTTATGCCACTGAGCTGCGCGCGCTCTTTAGCGCAGCGCAGTCTGCCTCATACGCTGTCTTTTGGCGGCGTATGGTCTTGTATACGCTACCTTGATGAGGAGTCGTATGGACTTGCATACGCTGTCTTGAAGAGGGAGCGTATGGAGTACATACGCTACCTTGAAGAGGAGTCGTATACAGTACATACGCTGCCTTAAAGAGGAAGCGTATGGAGTACATACGCTGCCTTGAAGAGGAGTCGTATGGAGTCCATACGCTAGCTTGACTTGAGCGTAGCCTGACCTGAGCGTACGCTGACTTGAGCGTAGCCTGACTTGAGCGTAGCCTGACTTGAGCGTAGGCTGACTTGAGCGTAGCTTGACATGAGCGTAGCCTGCTTACCCTGGATCTTCTATAGCCCTGTATATTGATATTTTATTAGATATTTAACGTCCATTTTATATCCTTACGCCTTTTGGCATAAAATTGATAAAATCATGATATGTTAATATTTCTGTTAAATATAGATTGTTACGTGGGATGTACCATGTGTCGTGAATTGGGTTGTAGATACCCCGATTGACTGAAATTAAATCCTGAGAGTTGTAGACTCGACCCCACTGAATACTAGTTGACTTTCATGCCTTATCACCATTGATAATGATTGTGATCTTGACTAATAATTGATCATGTGTTCCTAGTTGGAACTAAGAGACTGGCTAGTCGTCTTATTTGAATTGAATGAATGAGACACGTTCATATTAACTATGAACTATTGTAATCGACTGGCTAATCCCGAACCTCGACATACAGACACATGCATGCTTCAATCTAATTAATTAATTATTTATTTATTTTTTTCTACAAAAGCAGCATGTGTACTTTATGGTCAAGGCATGATTACTCCATGGTTAGTTTTGATTGTTGCATTACGCTATGTAAGACCTACAACCTGACCGCACTGGTATCATTGTAGAGTTGTGCATATCGTACCCCGTACGAAAGTACTCATTCTGAATGACCATGATCCACGGCATGGTACTTCACTCAACGTAGAGACTATTAAGTTAAATAAAATAATAATTGCATGGAGAGAACGGATTCCCGAGTTCTTACATGGCAGCCCTCTTGGGACTAGTAGTGCCCGACAGGCCGGTTGGTCCCCACAGATACTGCAAATCTGCCACACGGGCAGGGAGCGGTATCTGGTTATATTATCTAGTGAATATTGTATATTAATGACGGGCGTCCTGCTGGGACTCGTCTAATTCATGATTGGCGCAATTGATTGACTGGATAAACTAGCCTTGCTTGCTCATAGTCAGAACTGAGGAATCCTCATTGCATAAAACCAAGGTAACTTGGGACTTACAGTAGCAAGCCGTAGTAGTTGAATGGCCGTTTAAATTGATTTGTTTGTGTACTGTTCATACTCTGTTACTTAACTGAGATGATCAGAATGTCAGGACATGACGGGCCAACTTTTGTCCTTGTTTGGTTGGGAGGTTGGTTCGAAGTGTCGTGATGTTATGAGAATCCTAGTGGTAAGCCGAGATCTATTTATCATATTTCTCATTACTAGTTTTAGTTCTCATGTCGTGCTTCCTTGTGGTACTTGCTATTAGAGGTCTAACCTCTCTGGTTTTGCATGGCCAGATTTAGAGCCGATCCCCGAGGACTCAGCTTACTTCTACCTCCAAGATGGTCAACACTAGAGGGATGATCGCAGGAGGACTCGAGTGGGTTTCTTACTTCCCTGCCCGTTTTGTTATCTACTTTATACTTTGCCGTTTGGCACCGACATGTTAGTCGGATCGTCTTGTACTTACTTTTACATAATTATAACTAAGTCAGGCTACAGCTGATAACAATTGTATATGCCTTGCTACATCATCTGGCTATGTTTTGTAAAGCCAGATATCAAAGAACATTTAGACTAAGCGTTTGGGACGTCTTACTGCTTTATCTTATATGTTCTCTATTTTTGTTTCTTGTTTGAATGATTGAGACAATAGATGTGAAGTGACCATAGTGAGACTTTCATGTAGTATGCACCCCCTCGTCTTGTAGACAGCATTGATCGTATTATACGGTATTCATCTACCCGTAATACGTAGCTGGCTGAGTCATTCTCCCGCTCTCCAGTATTCTGGTTCTGGGACGTGACAGCATATATAATTCTCAATCTTCCACACGTGGCTGTAAAAAAAAAATCTTTCATAGATAATTAAAATAATATTCTATGGATATATGGTTCTCAACCTTCGAAAGATCGACGGCTCTAAAAAAATCTTCCATAGATAATTAAAAGAATATTACATGCATATATGGTTCTCAATCTTTCATATATGGTTGTAAAAAAAATCTTAACCTTCCATAGATAATTAAAAGAATATTCCGATTCTAGTGAATCGAATCCTAAATAAAGAAAAGATTTATTTTATCTTCATGGATATATGGTAAAATATTTAATAGTATATTGTAGAACTACTAGGATGATAATCAAGTCAAAAACAAACCTAACTAATATTTAGAAAAATATTTACAAACTCATTATCAAAAAATTTATCAAATCTTATTTCCTCTAAATCTTTTTAGAAGAAGTGATAATAGAAGGTTTGAAGGTTCAGGGTCCATGAGTAATGTAGAAAACGAAGGAGAAAATTTTCATCGTGTGTTCCGGAGTAATTTAGTTGGAGAAAAATTTCACAATTTCATCAAACGCATTTATTAACCAAAATTAGAACATAAAATAAAGAAACATTTTAAGTAATTATCCATACCGATCAGTCGTCGATCACTCGGACTCGATGGCAGCAGAGACCTTCTACTAGAGGCGCTCAGAACCCAAAATCCAAAACTTCTCGTTCCCAAAAGAAATCCACAAATGAAAGAAACAAAAAAATAACAAAATAGAAATAGAGGTTAAAGAAATACCTAGGTTGAAGAAGGGGAAGAGAGACCTAGGTTGAAGGGGTAAAGAGATCCAAATTTTAAAGAGAGACCTAGATTGAGAGAGAATAGGAATTAGGATTTGGCAAAATAATAAAGGAGGAAAAATATTTCAACTTTTTATGTTCCCGCCGACCTTATGTATAGACACGAATTTTTTTTGCTCTCATTAAACCACAAAAAAGTTTCCATAAGTAAACAAATAAAATATTGCCATATTTATTTTGTTCATGGAGGAAAAATATATTACATATTTTGGGGCAACATTTTTTTTCCATAAACTAATTATTTTATGGTAATGTAAAATATTGCCATATTTGATCATAATATATTATGTCAGAAATCCAGCTTGCCATAATATATTGCGATCAAATATGCCACGCGTTATTGTTGCCATAAACGTTTCCATTAAATATGGCATGCGTCCTTATTGCCATATAAAGTGTGACAATTATAGGCAACATTATTTGTTGCCATAAACAAACTTGTGTATTAAGGCAATATTAATGTTGCCGTATTATGACTATGTTATATGGCAACATTTTATGCTGCCGTAAGACGTTGCCGTAAAATATACTTTTTCTTGTAGTGGAGGAAATTGGGCCGATGAGTATGGTTTACTGTAAGCTTAGGTGTGGGCTGGAGGCTGACATGTATTAAAAAAAGGATGGACTAGAGCCTACCACAACCCACCAGTGCCGCCCTTGAGAACATAACATTGTTCTGTTTTTTTAGCAAAGTAGCAACACTTTTCCAGATGTCCCAAATTTATTGTTCCTTTCAAAGAAGTTTAATATTATGACATCCATGAAGACTACCCCTCTGAGAACAGTATATGAAAATTTCATCTCGTACGGCTCAAACAGAAACACACAAATACTATTTTCCACGAATATAAAAAGTGCAAAACTTCTTATTCTTATTCGCTTGATTTGATTCGATTTGTCCCGAAGATAGTAAATAACAAAAAGACGGAATCTCTTCTTTCTTTGTGATGATAATGCCCAAAAATATCAAGTTGGCTCGTCCGTCTTTCTTTATGTTAATCGTTATGGGCCTCTTGAATCTTCCATTCCCTTTTTTTTGTACGTAATGCAGATTTACTCTTGTTTTACTATTGATAAGAATTCTGTTGTTGAGACCCTATGAATCAATTAAAACCTCATATTCATACTAGAACCACGATGATTTCGCCCCAAGCTAAACTCAAAGGTTCCTTGGGTAAAAACCATTTGATGATCACTTATTCAATGAGTAGTGTGTATCGGCCGCACCAGCTTCAATTTTTGGATGTTGAATGGAATAGGACGACAACTGAAGGTGGTGGCGGCTCTGGTTCTTCTTCGATACAAGCAGGAGAGGATGAAAGGGAGCCGTGTGGGGGAGTTGCCGGAGCTCGGAATTCACCGACGAGGGCCACAGGGGTGGTCCTACCCAGTTTAATATTATTTAGTTACAATAAATTAAGCCTTTTCTTTATGCTGTGACAAAAGCTTTATGCAACTCGTGCAACATGCTTAAATTGTTCAAAGTTTGAAAGCACACCCTCTCAATTTTTTTATTTTTTATTTTCACTCACGCACTACCTTACTTTTATCAAATTAATCTATAAATGCAGGTGCGCTGGTGCGGTCCTACTTCCCCACCATTGTTGTGGTTGTTGATGTCGACAGTTGTTCACTGATTTGCTACTTTCTTGTAAAGATACGGAGTAACTTGAGATCTATATAATCAGCATCAGTCAGATCTTTCGAAGTCTATAGCCTCACTTGCACTTCTCTGTATCACCAGCCGAACAATGGGGCCGAAGAAGTCTGCATTCGCCAGGCATGCCTTCAGCGCGCTGCGACTGGCGTTGGGGTGGGCCAGAAAAGGAGGTGCTCTCAAGCGGACGAACCCTAAACGGCTCCAAGGCAGCAGCAAAGCTCACTCTTCCGATATGACGCGTTACGGCGAACGCCGGCTTTCTTTGGACGTGCCGTCGCGGGCGTTTCATTTCAAGACGCACAGACCCGCACCGATGCGGCTAAGTTTGGTTTCTTGTGCCAACAGTACTTCGACCATCGAGTTTGATGACTACGGTGTAGAGGAAGAGGCACGCACTGATGGCAGTGATGGCGAGAGTGAAAGTGGCTACGAAATGGTTTGCGAAAATGAGGAAGAAGAACAAGAGATCAATTCGAAGGCAGATGAGTTCATAGCCAAGTTTTATGCTGAGATGAGGCTGCAGAGACAAATCTCGCGTTTTGAGTACGACGAGATGCTTGAAAGGAACTGCTGATCAGGAATCTATATATAATTGATACATCGATTTAATCCCCAATATTCATGACAAATACAATTTTGTGTATATATCTTCTTTGTCATGTGTGCATCTACAGTCAAATCAATATATGAATAAACAATAATTTTCAATTAAATATCTTGAACTTTCATATGTTATGAGACTTGGATGTTCTCTACTACTTTTTACCAATATTTTCTACTACTGTTTAGCAAGTTAATTAAAAACCATAAACTTGATAATTTGTAGTAATTTATGCAGCATTACCTCTCGTTCTCGTTAGGCAAAAGAGAATTTATTTCTCTTCCATTCCATTAAAAAAAATGATCACCACCATTAGCCCCCTTGCTTAGTTGTGTTGGGTTGTATCTCGTTTCCGGTTGAGCACTCAAAGGGGAGATAACAATGAAGCTGATAATTTAGTCCCACATCAGTTAAGAGGTGGGATCATATGGTGTAGATAATTGGAATTAGTTCATGGCTTACGTTTGAATTCTCTTTTAAGACATATGGGGCCAATTCAATATCGTACCTTATGGACCAACTCCGGTTCGGTCACATCGTGTTCCCAACAAGTGGTATCAGAGCCCGTGCTGAACGTTCATGTGTATAATCGGATTATACAGGCTTCACAACAAGTCCGTGGTTCTTGAATGCAGGATGGGTAGGTCTATAGTTAGACTGCAACCGGTCTATGGATATTAAAAAATATAAAGAATTACAAATTTTTGGGAACAAAGGTGGTTATTGTTATTTTTTTTCACCCACTTCCCCCTTAAAATTTTCCTTCTCCCTACTTTCCTTCCTTTCCAAAAATAGCATTAGAGGGATGTAATATTGTCAAGCATGGTTTAAAGTATCGGCTGATACCGATCCGATACGGCCGATACCTATATGGTTTGGCATATCCCGATGCGATACCGACCGATACTGACCAATACTGACGTTAGGGATCTCTTTTCCGGTCAATTCGGCAAAGAAAATTAAACAAAAAAGACAAATCAACAAAGGTTTAAAGCATAATAAAGTTATAAAAGCATGTAAAAAGAAGAAAATCAATCTATTGTATGTAAACCAATCGGTAGGGATGACTACTATTTCATTTAATTTCAAAACTGCTAAGAAATTAACACTGAAAATACTTAAAATTATGCCTAAATGTATAAAATATATGTTTTTAAATGTAAATAATTTATTAATAATTATTTATTTTCCGATACAAAAAAAAAAAATCCGATACTCCGATCCGAAACCGCCGATACTACCGATATCGTCGATACCAATACTCATAGGAATAGTCCGATACCGATTCCGATACCGATACCGATACTGTGAACCTTGTTGTCAAGATAAGTATGAATCTTCTTATACAATAAATGCAGAAAATACCCGGTTGTGCGTTTTTTAATAATATAAACCTATAACCCTCATCGTAACTCTTTTAAGTTATAGTACAATTAGTTTAGTGGATTAACAATATGATATTAGTTTAGTGGATTAACAATATGCTGTAATTGCAATTTCTAATTTGAATATCTTCCAAAACACATATTTTATATAGATTTTAATTATACAAATTCTAAAGAAAATGTCGACATATAGATGTCTCAAAATCATTTCCGTTTTATCGATATTATTATAACATCAACATTATGCTATAAGTGCAAATGCTAAATCAAATCTCTTCTAAGACACATATTCTATAATACTCTTGCTTGAATCGAGATCGTTGTCCAAAGGTGACGCTCGATGGAGATGTTCGGTGCAATGGCAGGGCTAATTTCTGCAAGGTCATTGCCAACCTTTATATCTTGTCTAAATTACACGGAACCCATGGATCACATGCTTAAATTCGTCATGTACGTATATTTCTGTATAGGACGCCAACAGTAATGACGTCCTAGTAATTCGTCAAAAGTATTAACATTTTGTCCCTCATTAAATTTTTTTTAAAATTTTATCTTTGTTACAATATTGTATATTTGTCCCCCCATATAAAATTTTATGTAAAGCATATCATGTAACTTCTCTTTAATAAGTTTTGGCAGGAATATGTGTGCGTGTGTGAGAGTTACGAGAATGTTGAGAGTGAGTTTGAATGATTAATTTGAAATATATTTATAGGAACCACAGGTACCAAAAGTTGGCGTTTGGTATATAAAATAGGAAAAATTTATGAAATGTCCAAAAATTGCAAAACTTTTATGAAAAATTCACCGCAAACTAATATTTTATCGCGTGTCCAGAATTAGCAAAAAATATATAAAGGAGGTTTTGAATGACCTTTTTGCCCTTCTAATTTATTGAAAACACTCCCGAGCCCTACTCTTAAAAAAACGTTTCGATACTTTCTCTTCTTCCATACGCCGCTCAGTTTCGAATCTAGGTTTTCTCCTCCAAAATCTTCAAATCTTCCTTCAAAAACTCGTCGAAAATTTTCGGAAAGGCCGACAAACGGTAAAACTGTCAAAACGGAGGTTCAAACATCATTTTTTTTGTGATTCTAAAATTTTGGAAAGCTGACCAATAAAAATATTATTAATCTCCGGCTCCTAAAAAATACGCTCCTTTTGTGACAAATCGGACCTCGTTTCGACCTCCCAGTCAAAAGTTATGGCCCTTCAAAATTTCAACTGGCCATAAAATGCAGGAGAATGATCATTTTTCGTGGTAATATCACGGAGAATGGCCATTCTCGTGCTAAAACCACGGAGAATGACCATTCTACTTATTAAATTGACAAAGAATAGCCATTCTCCGTGCTAAAACCACGGAGAATGGTCCGGATAATGGTCATTCTCCGTGTTAAAATGACGGAGAATAGTCATTCTCCGTGTTAAAATGATGGAGAATGGTCATTCTCAGTCATTTTATGACGGAGCCATTCTCTGTCATTTTAACACGGAGAATGGCCATTCTCTGTGGTTTTAACACGGAGAATGACCATTCTCCGTCATTATAACACGAAGAATGGTCATTATCCATCATTTTGACACGGAAAATGGCCATTCTCCGTCATTTTGACATGGATAAGGTCATTCTCCGTGGTTTTTGCACGGATAATGGTCATTGTCCGTGATTTTAACACGAAGAATAGTCATTCTCCGTCATTTTGACACGAAGAATTGCCATTCTCTAACATTTTAACATGGATAAGGCCATTCTCCGTGGTTTTAGCACGGATAATGGTCATTCTCCGTAATTTTAACACGGAGAATGGTCATTCTCCATCATTTTAACATGGAGAATGGTCATTCTCCGTGTTAAAATCACGAAAAATGATGGAGAACAGTCGAAAGAAACCTAAAACCTAATTTTTTTTTTTTTGGAAAAAATTTGTCAGGAACAAAAATTTAAGAGTTTTCGTTCTTCTTTCAAAATGATGCTAACTCTTATGGAAAAGAAGAAGAGGATCTTCTCTCCACAATTGATCTAATCGTCGGAAAACTTCAAATCTCTCCACGATGATGATGATGATGATGATGAGCGATGATCGAAGTTCAACTAAAGAAAAGCACAGTGAACTACGAACGATCTTTGCGATCTCTGCTGAAGATGAGAGCAATGGAATTCAGATATCTCGTGAAGAAGAAGAAGAAGAAGAAGACGAAAATCGCAATGCAAATCTGAGTTTATGCGAAGGGTAGTTATGATATTATAAAGATGACAATTTTGTAAATACATACCATCTAAAGGGAATCTTGAAATATTTAGCGTGAAAATATATAATTCTAGACATTTCATAAAACTCATCCTGCGGGTGGGTTTTTGATACAAACCAACCCCGAAATTGGGTTTCTCAGCAATTTCCAGTATAAAATACTATGTAGCCAAAAAATTTATATAAAATCAAATTTTCGGCAAATAAATTTTCTAGAGAGTTATATTCCCATATTTCTTGACTATATAAATATTCCCAGTAAATAAAAAATAAAAAAATTGAAAAGAGGATAAAAGACTGAGATTAAACCAAAAAACAACAAAAAATAATTATTGAAAAAATGAAAAAAAAAACAAAACAAAAGTCATTCTAAAAAAACTATAATTTTTTTTAAAAAATTTAAAAATGAAAAATCATTCATAAAAAGATTTAAAAAAACTGAAAAATCTTTAAAAATAAAAAGATTAAAACTGAAAAAATAAAAACATTTCTTTAAAAATTTATAAAATATCCCAAAAAATTAAAGAAAATCCAACAAAACAAATCTTAGAAAAAAGGAAATAGTAAAAAACGAAAAAAAAGCAAAAAAAATAAATTAAAAAGAGTATTACAAAAAAATGTACCCACTTATATAGGATTATCATATTTTGTGGGTCAATTATTTATGCGATTATTCACAATTATCGAAAATAAATGTTTATAATATAAACAAGCATGGAAAAATATTTTCTAGCCTAAATTTGTTCGGGAATTAAAAAGTTACATGTGTATCAAATAGAGGGATGTTATATTTGTCCCTAAATAAGTATGAATCTAATTTTCTTATACAATAAATGTTGATAATACCCGTTGAGGGCATTCATTGGAATTATGTAAATCTATAACCCTCACCATAACTTTTTTTTAGTTTTAGTAGAATTACTTTAGTGAAATAACAATACACTATAGATTACTTTAGGTCTCGTTTGGTTCGCGGATTTATCGGGTTGGAAAAGAAAAATGATTACTTTTCTATGTTTGGGTGCCAAAGAAATTGAGGAGGAAAGAAAAGTGATTTCCAATGAAAGGATATTAGGGAGGAAAGTGATTCCATCCATCCAAGCAAGAAATTACTTTCTCACATTGAAGTATTCACTTTCCTTTCGAAATTCACATTTCCAAATATTGGAAAGGAAAATCAATGAGAATTATAATTTTTCAAAGGAAAAAAATGCTAAGAAATTGATTTACTTTCCTTTCCATTCTGCGAACCAAACGAGGAGTGCAAATCCTAATTCAAATCTCTTCTAAGACACACATTTTAGATAAATTTTACAGAAAATTTTACATACAACACTAAACTTTGATGTAATTCCAAGTATAGCATTAAGTTTCATAAAATTGTAGAAAAAGCAACCAACTAGACTTCAAATGTCCGTTTGATGATGTCATCAAACTTCTACTTTCGATTAGGCTGGATTGGGAGAAAATTAATTTCTAATTAGGAGGAGCCGGACTTTTGAAGTCCGGTTGCTGACGTCAACAGAGCGGGCCGAACTTCAAAAGTCCGGTTTATATATTTAATTTTTCTTCATTCGCATCCGACAGTTCTTTCTGGAGGAAATTAATACCAACCCGGCCCCACCATCTACCCCCCATCTACCCAAATAAATAGGAGCACCAGGATTTCAAAAGTCCGGCTCCTTGCGTCACCTCATGACATCATCTATCGGACTTTTGAAGTCCGGCCGCTCTCTAGTTGCGGGATTAGCATATTAGGAGGGTCCGGACTTTAGAAGTCCGGCCAGGTGCCCGTTTGACAATTTTCTGAAACTTGATGCTTCTTTTGTAATATTCTAAAAATATGATACTTATTTTGTAATTTTATGTAAATTTTATACAAATTATACTCTTGCGTGTATCGAGATGGAGATGTTTGGTGCAAGGGCAGGGCTAATTTCTGTAAGATCATTGCCAACCTTTAGATCTTGTCTAAATTACATGGAACCCATGGATCACATGCTTAAATTGTTCTTTGGAAGATATTTAATTTTGGGAGGTTTAAGCAACTCGTGCTGCATGTGAGTGTAAGATCACTTTTTTCTTGCTTAATTCCATTGTCTCTCATTTGTCCACACTTTTAATTTGAAGGTTCACCCACTACCGACCATACTTTAACTTTAACTTTATATATATCACATGCATTAATCTATAAATTAATCTTGGTGCGGTCTTACTTCTCCAGCATTGTTGCTACAATAATGTGTTCGTAGACGTTGACAGTTACTAATTAATTAATATTTGCTACGTTTTTCACAACGATACCGCGTAATTAATTTGAGGTCTATATAACCAGTGTCAGAATTGATCAAAGTTCGACAGTTTCACTTCACTCCTCCATAGCTCCTCCCATCCGAAGCGAAGGCGAAAGAATGGGAGCGAAGAAGTCTGCATTCGCCAGGCATGCCTTGAGCGCTCTGCGAACGGCATTGGTGTGGGCTAGAAAAGGAGGTGCTCTCAACCGCACGAACCATAAGTGGCTCCAAGCCAGCAGCAGAGCTCAGTCTGCTGATATGATGCGCTATGGGGAGCGCCAGCTTCCTCTCGACGACGCCGACACGCCGACGTGGTTTCAATCCAAGATGCACATGAGACCCGCATCGAGAGTCGAGTTTGATGACCACGAGGACGGGGATTTCTTCAAGTGGAGCGAGGAGGAGGACTACGCGATCTCTGAGGAGGATATTAATGATGTACAGGAAGAGGTATGTACTGCTGATGATGATGACAGCAACTGCGAGAGTGGCTGTGAAATGGTTTGCAGAGACGAGGAAGAAGGACAAGAGATTAATTCGAAGGCGGACGAGTTCATAGCCAAGTTTTATGCGGAGATGAGGCTGCAACGGCAAATCTCGTGCTTTCAGTACGATGAGTTGCTTGAAATCTAAGGAGCTGTTGATGACAGTACTATCTATAATTGATACATCCATTCAATCCCCAATATATTCATGACATATACAATTTTCTGTAGCTTGTTTGTTTGTCATGTGTGTACATGCAAGTCTAATCAGTAAAGAGTCGAAACTTTTTGGTTTATTTCAATTGAATACATTTTTTGTTTGGGGGTTTATTGAATTAGATCATTAGTGAACCGGCTGTGCCACTGGAACTGGAAAGCACAAAATTCCCTTACCGAGCATATGGAAATCTAGAAACAACTCAATCTTTCAACATCAACCTATTAATGGGCGCAGAATCTATGAAGATGCAATCATTCAAATGAAGAAATTCAACTTTTTCAATGATGGAATTGAACACTCTGATATTACAGCAAACAGAAATCAATGCAATATAACATGGACTCCTCCACAGGCTAATTTTCTGAAGATTAACTTTGATGGGGCTTATATTGATGGCAAAATGGCAGCTGGAGCTATTCTTAGAGATTCTAATGGATCTTTTAAACTTGCAATGTCGAAATCTGTTGAAGGAGGTTCCCCTTTGGAAGCCGAAGCTATGGGCATTCAACTAGCAATGGAAATTTGTACCAGAGTTAATCTTCATTCTGTTATCATCGAAGGAGATTGCAAAGTTCTAATTGATTCGATCAACATCATTGAATCAATTCCTCTATGGCGGGCTCGACATATAGTTGCAGATGCAAGGGCATTTTCACAATCTGAACTTAATTACAGTTTTAATTATACTCATAGAAGTGCTAATGAATGTGCTCATTCTCTAGCCTCCTATGTTTTGCTCTCTAGTTCTTCTCATACTTTGTTGGTTTATGATGAACTTCCCTTCTGTATTAGCTCTCATATCTTACTTGATATGAGTTCTGTAACTTCCTGAACTTTTTATGAAAGCTTTGTTTCAAAAAAAAAAACATGCACAATTATAGGTGAACTTCTCTCTTTATAACTCATATTCTCTTCTCCCATCTACTTCATGCTCAACCGAAAACTTCCATCATAATCGAGACCGTACCATCATCGTCGGATTACAACAAGAGTCGAAGGTGGAGCTCCAACAGCAACGTCAAGCTTCACTGTCGGCACTTTCCTTGCTGTCTGAACTCCTGCACTCATGCACCCTCCGCAGCAACGTCAATGTAGACTTTATACTCCGGTTATAGTAATTTTGTATTGTTTTTTTAAAATTTAGGATATTTTAATTTCAGTTCGGAGTAGACTAAAATTCTGACTCCATCCTTGTATCCATTAGTTAGTTTGTATTAATAAGTGTAAACATCTAATAAGTAAACTAGATTATAAGTAGCACATTGGAATAACAAAGGGCCAGAATATTAAACTTCTCTTTTCCTGTGAGGTCTCGCCTAGAGATCGCTAGATTTCGAGATTTTGTTGTGCTGTTGCCATTGCCTAAATAAAATAGTGGGAGGAGGAGGCCTTGGACTGTTTTCCATTATATTCATCGGTTGAGTTTTGAATATTATATCCAAGATATTTTAACCGAGTGATTTTGTGTTAATGTTAATATAGCACACTTCCTACTTGTGATTTGTTCCTTTGTTTCCTTTACTTTCTTTTTCTCTACTTTTCTATGTTGCTACACCCACCCAAGGAAAAAAAATATGTTAAACACTGAAACTCATTGGTGTTAAATTAGGTTAAAATATTGTAATATTATTGAATCTTACGTGAAGAATTTTTTTCTTGTTTGTCTACATTGTAATGTTTCTTTTTATTTTCTTTCAGTGGAGAGGCCAATGGACTCGTGTGGCCAATTCTTATTGGCATGGACGGCTACAACTTTTTTATTTTCGACTTTCTTTTGTTGGTGACCCTCTTCGACCAAACTCTCACCCTGCCATTATCAATTCAATTGGCTCCAAATTACTGACCCTCCCAGTTTGCGATGGAATTGCAAGCAAACTGACCATCCCAGTTTCAATTGGCTCTAAAATACTGATGTCAAATGTACAAATTAAAGACTAAACGATGTTGGAAATTTATGGATACCTGTAAAATTAATTTGAAAAAATTCCGTGACTCTGATAGCAAAGGTTCTTTGTTGGCTCATCTTATTATTAAGGGTGCGGCTATCCGCACCCCACCACATGCTAAGCACACCCCAAGAATAAAAAAAAATTCCATTCTACCCCACCTCTCCCTTCCCCCGAACTGCTCAGCACACCCCACCCCCTCCTGACCCCCTTCCTCCTCCTCCTCCCGCCGAGCCTCCTCCTCCTCTTCCTCCTCCACCCGACCCTCCCCCTCCTCCTCCTCCTCCTCCCGCCGAGCCTCCTCCTCCTCCTCCTCTTCCTCCCGCCGACCTTTCTCTTCCTCCTCCCGCCGACCCTCCTCCCGCTCCCCTCCCGACCCCCCCCCCCCTTCTCCCCTCCGCCTCCTCCTCCCGCCGATCCTCCTCCTCCTCCCGTTCCCCTACCGACCCCCCCCCCTCTCCCCTCCCGCCGATCCTCCTCCACCTCCTCCCGACCCCCTCCCCTACTCCTCCTCCTCCCGCCGATCCTCCTCCTCCTCCGGCCGACCCTCCTCCTCCTCTTCCCAACCCTCCTCCTCCTCCTCCCCCCTCCCGATCCCTCCTCCTCCTCCGGGGTCGGAGGTCAGGTCGAAGGTCGGAGGAGGAGGGGTCGGGATTGGGGGAGGAGGAGGAGGAGGCTCGGCGGGAGGAGGAGGAAGAAGGGGGTCGGGAGGGGGGGTGGGGTGTGCTGAGCAGTTCGGGGGAAGGGAGGAGAGGGGTAGAATAAGAAATTTTTTTATTTTTGGGGTGTGCTTAGCATGTGGTGGGGTGCGGATAGCCGCACCCTATTATTAAACAAAACGCTTATGTGTGATAAAATTTAAAAAAGGTTTTGTTTTTTTTTGAATAGGTGTTATATGTGTTGGAAAAGAAACGCGGAAACCTTTTCCCAAACTAGAGAGTACCTGCGAGAGAACCGAGCAATACAACGCACAAACCAAAACACCAAAACAAACCACGCAGACACAGAGAATTTTTGACGTGGAAAATCCTTGCGAAAAAAACCACGGGACGATCGGAGTCCAACCCTGAGAAGTCTTCACTAATGAAATACAGGAGTACACCCTCTACAAACTTCTCCCGATCCAAATCGAATCCCCACAACACTTAGAAGCAAGAATAATGATTACAAGGCTACGAAGAACAAAGACAACGAGTAGATATTATCCGAACACGATACTCCTTCCAAAACGGCCTTCAATCCTCCTTCTTCTCTCCCAAAGTTGCAATGGCACTCTTGCCTCTTTTCTCTCTCTTGTGTGTGTTGTGATTAGGGTTAAGAATAACCATGTATAAACCCCCTAATCCGCAGCAAAACCTGGACCGTAGGATACGATCCAATGGTGATAAATTACCCTGAAAAATGTTTCAGCCTCGACGACACAGAGTTCGGCCAGAGCTCTGTCCTGGGGCAGAGTTCGACCAGAACTCTGTGTTTGGCAACCAGCAAGGTTCTGGAACCAGAACACAGAGTTCGGCCAGAACTCTGTCCTGGGGCAGAGTTCGGCCCGAACTCTGCGCCCCTTCTTCCAGCAGCTCCTCTGGCAGCTCCCGAGTATCTCCGTCATCTCCGACTAGCCTTGTCACCTCCACTACACCAAAATAGGTGATTGCCAACGGTTATTACCATGACAAATATTTTTTGTAACGGTAATAACCGTGACAAATTAGCTGTGACAAATTTTTGTAACGCTTTTCGTAACGGTTATTACCGTTACTATAATAAATTTTTGTAACGCTTTTTGTCACAGTTATTACTTTTACTAATTTTATCTTCATAACAGTTATTACCGTTACAAAAATGTGCTATTACGTTACTTATTTTTCACGTTTGTAACGGTTATAACCGTTACCAATATCCTTTTTTGAAAGAAAAAAAAATTTAATATATTTTCCATTAACCTATATTCAGAAGGCTTCAAAGCAATATGTAATCGAAGATGAACTCTTATCAATATGCACATAAATTCAAATTCATATATATTACAAGTTGAATATAACATATAACATTACAAGATCTAAGCCTCAATATCAACACAAAGGAGAACCATTTCTCTTCTCAATTCAAATTCATATTACAATAGTTGAATACAATATATAACATTACAAGATCTAAGCCTCAATATAAACACAAAGGAGAACCATTCTCTTCTCAACACAAATGTAAGAGAAAGAAACATTCCTCTATGGCTCATCCCCGCCATCTCAGCTATACCACCAGCATGATTGTATTACAAACTGATACAAACATATATTTTGGGAAACAAAGATTCTTATCAATACCATGTAGAAACACAAATAATCACTACAAACTGGAATGAAACTTAATGACTTTAAAAATAATGAGAGAAAATAATTTTTTTGAAAAAAATAGAGCATTTCCATAAAGGAAAGAGACAGATTCGTGACTTCATAGTCATGCAAAAATTCTGTACACAAATTGGAAATAATGACTAACAACACCTCCACACACCCTTGTTCAAAAGCATGCAAAAATTCTGTGCACAAATATAGAGACAAACTCCAAAGAGCTAGAGACAAGAAGAGTAGCACAAAAGAACAAACACCATACAGTAGGAAATAAAGAGGACAATTACCAACATTACTCTAAAGAGCTAGTGGACTGTCATCAGAAAGTTCATAACCAAAAACAAGTAGAAAAAGGAAAAAGAAAATATGACCATAAATTTGCTTTAACGAGCACAACATAACTTTTATACACCATACATTTAAGCACACTCTCTAAAATACTCTATCTAGCACATACTGTGTCCGTGTCATAATAATCAACCTCTAACAAACGAAACCCCCATCAAAGATTGCAGGAAAACACGCTCACCTCCCCATGATGCCAATTTTGTTCTCACTCCCCTCCCTATGTTGTATTCCAGTACTACTACTACTAGTTCACAAAATGTGCCAAAATGATTAACTGGAATACAACCTACAATTACATATATAATCCTTAAATATCTTCCAAGGTGCAGGACAGGTTGTCAATAAAGTGTCTAAAAGAATGGAGGTAGAGCTACATATCATGGCCTATGATGTCTTTTTTTTTTTTTTTCTTTTTTGTTATGGAGAAGGTTTCATCGAATTACCATCACCTAAAGTTTATATAAAAATGTTGAATGATATCTGCAATGATTCTTCACATGCATATATATAAATCTTAAGATACATGCTAATATCAAAATGTAACTTGTGCTTAGTCATTACCTTGATAAATATTTCAACAATGATTCTTCACCTGTGAAGCAAAAAAGTAGATATCATGAGGTGAGCTGAAAAAGCTTTTTATTCATTCAATTGAACTACACAAACATAATGGTCAGAATTCACATGCTTTCAAGACCTAACTTACTTCCATCTTGATTCCTTGTATTTCATGTTGTTAGCCTGCGCATACACACCGAACTTGAAGTAATGATCTTTCCTTCCTCTATCTCCAATACTCAACTTGAGAGCATCGTCAACGAAGAACCTGAATATCTCACTATACATCAGGAAGCAACATCTGGATTCTCTCATGGCACAACAACAGCAATAGCAAAAACTGTTGTTGCTGCTCTCCAAGAGGTGATGATGATGGCTCCTCCTCTATCCTTTGATCAGAGGGAGTGTGGACTAGTGAAGAGGAATGACCAGGAAGGAGGGGGGATGGGTTGACTAGTAGGGGTGAGCGTCGGTATAATCGGTCGGTATTTGGTCGATTTTTTCGGTATTTTTTTAAATCAGTACTTGAAAAATCAATACCAATATCGTACCATTTAGAATCGTTTTTTCGGTTTCGGTTAAATCGGTATTCGGTCGATTTTTTTTTTGTATCGGTATTTTACCAATTAATATTTGATCAATTAACACACTTAATATTGTAGAACCTCTTAACCTATAATATATATTTTTTTACTTTTTTGGAAGCATTAATTTCAAAGCTAAGCCTCTACAAACCAAACAATTAATCAAAATTATTAGAACAATATGTAACAAGTCGCAAACACCTAAAAATGAGCTTAAAATATCAAACGCGGTCACTAAATTTAATCTTTAGTATAAGTTTAAGTAACCAAAATTCACTTCAAAATTCTATGAGAACACAAAAACATAAGCTCAAAAGATCAAAAACTCAATTCTTAGCATTCTTAACATAAATTCAAGTTCACTAAAATCTATTCCAAGTTCTAGGAATCCAACCAAAACAAAGATAAAAATAAAAATGAGTAGTGTAAAATTAATCATGAACAATATTAAAAAATGTGTGTGTGTGTGTGTGTGTGTGAATCGGTTCGGTTCGGTATTTTCTGTATGGTATTACACTCAAACCGTTACCATTACCATTATACCGTAATTTAGTCGGTTCGGCAATTCGGTATCGGTACATAATTTCGGTTCGGTTTTTCAAAATATTTTTAATCGGTATTCGGTCGATTTTTCGGTATGGGTCGGTATTTGCTCACCCCTATTGACTAGGTACGTACTTCTTGGGGCTTAGAGCCTTCTCTCACAAGGACATTCTCAGCATGACAGTAGCTGGCCTCCCTTGCATGAACAATATCAATCATCATGGCCCATGAAACATTAATGATGTTAGTAGTGAATTCTCATAGCAATCTGCATTATCTCATCAACTCAATAATTATGTGCATATAATAAACTAATTATCTAAAATTGTTAGACTTTAAGGATCACTTTGACCTCAATATTGCTTCATGTGAAGATGTGCCTAGATATATCAAGGTACAATGGAATCAAGTAACTAATATAAAATTCCAGGTAAGAAGAGTTAATCTACATCATATTGAACATGGCATATATTTCCCATCTCCATCTATAGATATTTATAAATATTCATGATAAAGAAGAGCAGGGAAAAAAAACTATATAAAGGCCACGATACACTGGCACTCAGTACTGAGTAATTAAGCAACTATGCCCATACTTCAGTAGAAACAATGTAACAAAAACAAAATGAACAACAAGGATTAAAGAAGAAAAAGCTATCAAGTAAAAGTCCCACAACAACTCATGTTATATAGACTCGTCAGGTTATCCCGATGGTTGAACCCTGAAAAATATTTTTCTTCTTGCCATGTCTAGAACCAAAATTCATGTCGCAAGTTGGTTCAATGTTAACATAAACTAACACTAGTAATCCTTGTATGTAATAACCAAAAACTAGTACTTACTTGTGATAGTGTAATATTAGGACCAATCCTCCTCCAATTATGAATGCCTTCAAACTTGCTCCTTCAAACACTTCCAAGACACTACCTTCAGGTTCTTGCTCAGAATTAGGCAGCCTTCAAGGAGACAAGAGTATCTACTATCGTACCTCGGATGCTTTATCACCAGCTGGACGACCCCTTAATTCTGCCAAGTAATAAACAACCTTCTCTTTATATTCTTCCAGTGAACCTCTTCCCTGAACTGCCCTGAGAACTGTAATAGGGACACTAAAATCGTACATGAAACACCATCCTCCAACTGCATTAATCTGAATACTTCCAACAAGGTAGCCCAACTGAACAATCAGATAAAGACAAAGATTTTTTTTTTTTTTTTTTTTGCAATTCATTTGAACAATCACATAACATAATTCACAAAATAGGTAGGATGAGTTATCTCAACAAAGAAAATGTCCGAAAACAATTAAGAGAGATGGAATGAAGAAGGTTGGTTACTGAAAAGAAGAAATACAAAAAAGACTAAAGAATCACCCTTCTGCCCCGAAACCCTTCTCCCCCGAATCCACTTCAAATGTTTCTCCAAGAACAAGCACACGGACATCCTCATCCTCATCCTCATCCTCTTGAGTTGTAGTAGTGGCAGCTGCAGCAGGTGCTTGCTTCTGGAACTGCTCTGCAAGTCTCAAGTTATCATGACCTGGGTAGAGAACAAATTTTTTTATATTAGTATACGAAGACTGCATTAGAAAATAGTTTTGGTGAAATTATTTTATTTCACTGAACCAAAAGGAGGATATGGGTATAAAAAATTTCTTTCAGTAATTACAGGAGCTTGATAGGCAGGGGGCCAAAATTCATACGGGAGAGAAAGAGAGAGATGCATGGTGCAATAATTTACGATCAGATTTTGTGTTCTGGCGATGGGATCTCTAGCCATATCATTTATGATGTGAGGTGTGAGGTTATGTTCTCAAGGTAACCCTCGTGTACTAAACTATTTCTTGTAAATATTCATACTCACTAGACCATCAAATCACTAACTGCTGAATTATTATTATATATTATTTCTTCTCAGAATCGTAATTCTATCTCTATAACGAACTTTAAGGACAAGTAAAGGATTACAAGTCTCCACCAAATAATAACACACATACCGAGCACGCATACTACGCTCCAAACTACACTAGGACACACCAAAATAGGTGCCGAATCTGTATCGTCTCGTGCTGAATCTGTGTCAGTGCAACATAGATGAATGCTCACATGCTCCGATTATATATGTCCCCAAGCCACATTCTTTGGTTTGCTTCATTCTTAAAACAGAAATTGTATTAAGTCAATACACATTAGCAGCTATCCAAATGATGAATCGTAACCGGATTGCAACACAAACAATTGTTGTACTATGGATGTGAAGCCTTGGGTTGTGTCCAAAAGGTTGCACAATGGTTAGGAACTTTGGTATGTGACTGAGTATGTGTGCTGGGTGGGCGGGTGGAGTGAGGGACCCCTGGGTTTATAACTGGGATGAAGTGTGACCAACCCTTGTATTAAAAAAATGCAAATGCTGCAATATATGATGTTTCTTGCATTTACAAATGTGGCTCTCCAGATGCTTTAGATGTGTATCAAGTTAAATAAAAGAAGCAAAAATATCATTACCAGTTGGTTCTCCAAATGCTTTAGATGTGTATCAAGTTAAATGAAAGAAGCAAAAAACATCACTACCGGTCAGCATAACGAACTTCCCTGCCCTAGGTTCTTCTGATTTTCGTGGTCCTCCAGATGCAACCTCCTATTGTTCCCTGATCAACAAAACAAACATAAAAATTATCGATTTTTTCAGCTATAAAGAGGATCTCTTAAGACAAACCAAAAAGTTTGGAGGAAAAAACTGTTATTCGACTGTCTAACCAGACAGCCCACCAAACTTGCACATGGCTTGATTTGCAAGAACGTTTGAAACTATTGTATTGAATTAATAGAAGTCTACCCATATTGATCAGAAAAACAAGAAAAAACACAATGATCATTCTCTAAGGTATATACAGCACCAAAAGCTCTAAAATCTTCATAAAATAAAGATGGCTCTGTTGATAACTATTGATTCTTATTTCAAGCAACATTAAAAGTATCTTGGAATCAGAAACTTATGGTTGTCTAATATTTGGCTATTGTGTGGAAAGGGACCCGTAATTTCCTTATTATTGATGTAAAGCAGTTTGGTATATTTATATATTTAGGTGGGCTGGATATGTAGCCTAGTATTCTTGGTTGAATATCTATCCTTTTATCTTAAAAAAAAGATACGGTAGGTTAGAAGAACTAAATTATTACAAGGCAAATATTTGCATGAATCTAATAGTACAAGGCAAGAAATTCTAAGAAACAAATGATTTTGATGGTAATGAGTAGATAAGAGCTACCAGCAATAAGATGGAACACACCACCTTATGGGGGTTTATCTATCTATACAAGTCCAATAAGAATAACGAAGGGGCATCCATAACATCTAGAAGTGTAATATAGTTTTTGGATAGAATATCAGGATCATGAAAAAGGAGAAAATGGAAGGGATGGGAAAAAACTAAGAGTACGATTCCAGTTTCTCACTTGCAAAAAATTGTAAAAAGCTCTGCAGTAGTTTCAAAGAAAAAATTGTAAAAAGCTCTGTAGTAGTTTCAAATTAAGAGTACAACATAAAAACATCATAACTAGTTTAATGTTATTACTAATGTTATATCCTAAATGGCACGACAGACAAGCAGAACGCCTAACTGGCCGTGCTCACCTTTATATGTGTACAGCTTTGCCACGCAAGATGCATCACCACCATATCAATCAAGTTGGCAGAAAAATGGATGAATGTCCCCGAATTACTGATGAAAATCATATTTACCATCCCCTTAGTTACCAGGGAAATTTTAAAGTAGCAAATTAGGAAGAAGATAGACAATACCGGAATATCTCTTTCCTGAATACCAGTACCTGAGAAATTGGTTCGAAGAGCTCAATCAAAATCTGGGGCACTCAAGTTTGGATAGCATAGATGAAGCTCCTGCAGATTTGAACTGTCCAGGTTCAGAAAACCATATGGAAGAACATCTATATAAGTACATACTATTTACAACTCGACTGTGAACTTTTATAATTAACTTAGGTTATTTGCGGATGACTTCCCTCAATTGAGGCCTAACAGCAACTCTATGTAACTGTGTTACAAATAGATAAATATTCAGCTCAATATGAACCAAACGTAAAAGTTTCTCAGTTGAACATATTGTCTTGGATTCCCAAAAGAAATTATTACCTGTGTCGTTATACTATTGGTTGGGCTGACCATTCACCAGTACGTCCCACTGAATAATCTCTTATCCCAAGAAGTGGTGAAATCCGACACACAGAGCATTTGTCTACCATAATGTGGGTATTCAAGTGATAAAGGTTCTCTGGATATATACTTGTTTGTCTTTTAGATAGATATGAAGATCTTGTTGCAGAAGAGGACCACATCTTTGAAATGCATTTGGTCAATCAAGAGTTTACAACAGAACACAAATGTAATCACTAGCACCTACCTGATCAGTAAGTTTGATACATAAGGTGAGAACTGATTTAAGCAAACATGTGACTTTCTTGATCTAGGCCACCATCATGCTATTATTGCATCGATCTGCTAGCCTCTAAACAGAAACTCATAATCTGATTAATGTTCTCACATAGCTGATAGATAACTAGAATGAGCAATATGGACCCCCAAGACAAATTGCAGTGTTCATGATCCTCAGAGTCAAACCTAGTATCACTCGACAAATGATCACAGGAGCTCTGTAGATTTCTTTTGTAAGCATAATGCCTCTTGCTCCAATTCTCAGATAGTCTCCTTCTTTGAGAGACCAGTCTTGACACACATTAATCATGACCTGTATACTCTGAAAGGCATGTTACCGTGATCAAGGTTAACAGCGATGCCATGTATAATACGATGTTAGGATAACAGAGGTTGGTGTATATGGCAAAATACCAGTATTTGTCCTATTGAGAATCCTCTCTCAGAGTCTTCAATGAGACGAGTTCTGGAGTAGGCATCAAGTACTTGCAAGTTCTGGAGTAGGCATCAATTACTTACCACTCAGATTGGCTCAATCTTCGTCGAACAGTTCAGCAACCTGAGCAACTAAGAAGTGGCAAGTAAAAACATCAAGAACATAAACATGAACTAGTCATAAACACTATTCTCCAATAACTCAAAGATAGATACTTAGAAAGGCAGATTAACACAAGGTATAACTAATATACAAACTATAAAAGTAGATACTAAAAGAAAAAAAATCCCAATACCTCTGCTGTAAGGTCCAAATGTTCAACAAAACATAAGATTAAGTACTATCTTACAGTTTTTTTCTACAAGGTCAGAAAAAATGATTACAAGAAACAAGCTAAATCCAAGCAAGTGTAGTGCTCAAATGATCCAAGATGGAAACCTCTCATATGGCTAAACTGTGTTGCACGGATACGAGCACGGATATGGATAAAATTAGAAACGCAAGTAAATTTCAACTGTTCAAAATCATAATTATAAGATTTATGATAATTATCCGAAACATGTAGCCAAAGTAGTATTTTGATCTATTCAATTTGAAAAAGAAAAACAACAATGACACCTAATATTAAGTATCATTTTGGAGGAACCGTCGAATGTTTCTGTAGAATCTATAACATGTATATACAAATGATTAAATCAAAGCAACTAAACTTTATTTAAGACTAACAAGCACAATATTCCTGTACAATAATTAATTAATTCATTAAATTTTATTTAAGAAGAATAGGCAAAACAGTTTCATACCAGGGAATGAAGCTCGATAGGCCCAAGATTTTTCAGAAGCTCAATCTAAAGTATTGCCTAACAAAAATAAGGGGAAATATCAAAAAGTAAATTACAACTACAATATATTAAAAATGTATGTTTCATAACAATGAGAGAACCATTTATTAGGAAGCCAGAACATAAGAACACAGAAGAAACTTTTGGTATTCATATATGCATAGACATACAAAGACAACAACGCCGACAAAGATTAGTATGACAAAACTATCAGCACATCCAATACAATATTTTAAATCAACATAACCAAAGAGAAATCCAAGATGATTCACCAAGAAAAGAAAACATTATACAACCAAGAAATGCCCTCCTATATTTGAAATATTAGAAATTAAGCAGCAAACTCAGATATCAAATGGTAAAAAAACTACCTCACTTAAATGATCCACCTAAAAAACAATAGCAATAGATAGAATAGGGTCATCAAAATGACCTCTCTTGTTCTTCTTATGATGAAAAAGTAAGATCAAGGGAGACAAGAGCCTGGTACACAGACTGCAATCCTGGGAGGTGGTTGGATTTGATAAGGATGTCATTGCCGGAGATAACTTCGATTCGACAGTAATGCAAGTGAGCTGGGTACTAGCAATGTAAGGCTGAAGATGTTGTTGGGTCCACGCTTGAGCATTTACAGGGTTCATCATGGTCGCGACATGCTCATTGCCGATTCCAACTATGAACGCGGCACTGGAATTGATGAAGAAACCTTCAAGAAATTCTTGAAGGTTTCCTATAGATAAAAACTGACAGACTATGATCGCATAGATGGTTCTTAAAAATGGTGAGGAAATGCAAAGTTAGAAAGAAAGGTTCAGTATCACTTAGTTAGAAGGCATCAATACATTTAGACAGGCACAAAGAATAAAATTACAACCACATATCACTGCAATTGCTGGTTAAAGCATATAGTGGCTTACTATGGTGGTAATGAGTCGATCCAAGAACACATAATTTTCTTGAGCTTGACTCCTATATTTTCCAAGTAGGAGCCTGGTTTCAGCTTGAATCGATTGCGGTGGACGCCACAACCGTGACGTCGAGTGAGGCGATCCCCTGGAAGAGAAAAAACAAATTAGTCTCAAAATAGAACAAAACCCTAACCCTAACCTCGTTGTCGAGCAAGAAAACGGTGCTCCTCCGAAAGGGGTGGTGGTCGACGGGGCTGGCGCCGTCGTCGATCTCGATGCCGCAGATGTCTAAGCCCTATCCTTGAGGTGGGCCCGGACGAGTGGGGAGGAGTGGAGGTGGAGGAATCGACGATGGAAGGTAGAGCCGTGGCTTCCGTAGGAATTTTGGTCACGCCAACCAACGATGACCGTCTCCTTCACTTGTAGACATCGTTGGACTATGGATCGCCCTAGTTTTTTTAGAGAAGAAGAAATTGAGTAGTAGGAATGAGAACTAGGTCGTGGAGAAGGAAAGTCGAGAGAGGGGAAGTAGAGGGAACGGTGAAAAATTAGTGCGGGAAGTAAAATTTTCTCAATTGACATACTTCGGTGTCGGGATATATGAAAAATGGGTGCAGGGGATTTTTCTTCATTCTAACGATTTTTAGTGTCACCAAAATTTTAAAAAATAAAATAAAATAAAATTAGAATTTTAGTAACGATTTTTTATTTATTGTAATGGTTATTACAGTTCCAAGACTGCCACGGTAATAATCGTTACTAATTGTAAAAAAATTATGTCACAAATTGTCTATTTTGGTGTAGTGCTCCCCGAGCTTCTCTGACACACAGACGGAGCTCGTCGCACTCCGGAGTCTTCTCCACATAGGTTAGGAATCCCACCCACTCCAACAAATCTCCTCCTTCACAACTAGGTGGAGGAGGTCGTCATCCCGACGATCTGCCTGCAGTACTCAAACTTTTCCCTCGGTAGAACCTTCGTGAGCATGTCCGCTCCATTGTCATCAGTATGAACCTTCTCAAGCGCCGCTTCCTTCTTCTCAACCACATTTCGTATCCAATGATACCGAGTCTCGATGTGCTTGGACCGACTATAAAATTTCTGGTTCTTCACAAGGTGAATAGCACTCTGACTGTCGTAAAGCAAAGTACACTGCTCTTACTTCAGCCCCATTTTTCGCAACAGCTTCTTCATCCACAGCAGCTCCTTGTAAGCCTCCGTCGCCGTAATGCATTCTGCCTTCGTCGTCGACAAGACAACACACTTCTGCAACCGCGACTGCCACGATACTGCTCCTCCGGTAAACATTATCACATAGCTCGAAGTCGATCGTCTCGTGTCTACATCTCCAGTCATATCAACATCGGTATACCCAACCAGCTTCGGCTCGTCACCACCAAAAGAAAGTCTCCAATCGACAGTGCCCTGAAGGTATCGTAGAATCCACTTGATCGCACTCTAATGTACCCTTTCATAATTTGAAAGATATCTGCTAAAAGTGCCAACTGTATAAGCGATGACTGGCCTCGTACACACCATAACATACATAAGGCTTCCCACAGCTGAAGCATATGGAACCCGTTCCATATCTTATTTTTCGTCCTCGGTAGATGGACACTACTCCTCAGTAAACTTAAAGTGAGAGGCATGGGGGCAACTCACTTTTTTGGACCCGTCCATATCGAAACGCTGAAGTATCCGGTGAATGTACTTCTTTTGGGACAAATGTAGCAGCTTGGACTCTCTCTCAGCTGATCTTCATCCCAAGAATAGTCTTTGCTGCGTCCAAATCCTTCATAGAGAAGACTGCCCCCAATTGGCGCTTCAACTCCGCTATCCTAGTGGCATTCTGACCCACTAATAGCATATCATCAACATAGAGCAATAAAATAATAAAAATCATCATCGACAAAATACCTCACAAATATACAGTGATCCGACGTCGTCCGTGCATAGCTATGCTTCCCCATAAACGATTCGAACTTCCTGTACAACTGCCTCGGAGCCTGCTTCAGACCAAAGAAGCTCTTCCTCAACCGGCAAACCAAATATCACTTGCCCTTTTCACAGAATCCCTCTGGCTGCTCCATGTATAACTCCTCCTCAAGATCACCTTGGAGGAATATCGTCTTCACGTCCATCTGCTCGACCTCCAAGTCGAGACTGGCTGCTAATGCTAGCACCACCCGAATAGACGAATGCTTGACGATAGGCAAAAAGATCTCATCATAATCTACGCCTTTTTGCTGACCGTACCCTTCGCTTTGTATCGAATGCGAGTAGCATCATCCGTCTGCTTCACTCTAAACACATATCGATTCTTCAAAGCCTTCTTGCTCTTTGGCAACTGCACCAGCTCATAAGTGGAATTAGTGTACAAGGAACTCATCTCCTCCTGCATAGCCTCCATCCACTCCTGTCTGTGTTCGTTTTCTATAGCCTCTACAAAACTTTCGGGCTCTCCCTCGTCAGTCAGTAGCACATACTTACCTGGTGAGTATCTCGTAGATGGTCGACGATCTCTGTCGCTCCTTCTCAGTGGAGCCACTGGTGTCACGCCTCGAGTCGACAAACCGTTCGTCCCCGTTGTTATTTTGTCGAATCGATCATCCTCGCTAAGGCCTGATGTCGTATGAGTCTAGAATTGCACTCGTACAAGGCAAGAACATTACGTTTATCTTTTATATATATTGAAACGCCAAGTTGAAACTTCACAAATCTTATCACATTGACACGCAGTATAGGAAGATAGAAATATATTTTTCATTCATAGCTTGCAATGAAGTACAAGTCGTAATTACATTGGATGTCGTTGCGGCTACATTGATTGAAAATAAAAAAAACATACTCGACAAGATGCCTGAAGTAACACTTGCCGTTCCATACATTCACCCCTTTATACATAAGCCTTCGATTGAATTGGCTTCAAAATACTTTAGCATAGGAAGAGCTTCAAAATGCCTCTTCGCACTTCAGGTTCAGTTTAGAGCGCCCGTCGCACCTGAGGAAATTGAGGAAGGGGATTAGCACACTTGCTAAGTGGACGAGACGAACCCACTCATCTAAACCGACTCTGATTGTTAATGTAGGCATGCTTTAGAGTTGTCTTTCTATTTAGAACTAACGGAATTCAGTTCATATCGATAGCCATCTTTGAAGTAAATAGGCCTACAGTAAGACATAGCAATTTATTCCATTTCTTACCACGGTCGTGCTCGTCCCTGCATAAAAATAAAGATAATACTTACTACCTGCATAAGACAATAGGTGAGCATGCTACTATCTTATATGTGCGGTCATTGATATTAAACACCACGTGGGACTATCTCAACGACATTTCGGTCCGTTCAGTCTAGGTTGCAAGCCTGACCGACGGTCCCGCAATGCAAAAGTACCGAAGCATGATTATTCATCCCCCCTAGGTCGATTCGATTCCGATGCTCCGGATATCGATTCGAGAAAAATCAACTGGTGCACAAGTTGTCCATGACCATGCCAATGCGTGAACAGTTTAATATATGCAAACAGTTTTGTATAGCGCAGACAGTATTGAACGACATTATCATTTCTTCCAACTCATGCAACGATTCATTTTTCCCAAGCCGTACTCCCGATTTAGCGTCCTATGGGCACCAAATTGTCCGAGGCATCATAATCCATAATCGACGTTTCATATTATTTTGTAGCACGAGAAATGGTCTATCTTTTTACTAGAACCTTAAACTTTTACTACAACAAAAAGGTCTATTAATAACGCTCGACAAAGCATATTGATGACGCCTGATACCTAAGCGTTAATAAATTTTGAAATACCTTTTTTTATGACGGTTTGGGCTAATTCTGGACTTTTTATAATGTTTATAAATAAAATGTCATTAATATTTTAGAGCGTTGCAAACTTGTAATATTTTTTAAGTTTAATTGTTGGCAAAATTCTTGTTATAGCCCACATTTCAACAAAAAACTTGCCTCTCCCCCGAAACCTTCTGGTCTTCTCATTCTCCTCCTTTCTTCTCCCTCCTCTCCCCCAACTCCAAAACCCTAACTCTAGTTCAGCAAGTTAACACTCTCCTCTACTCATCTTCTTTTCCTTCCTTTCCCTCAGCTCCAAAACCCTAACCCTAGATCCGGTGCCCGAGTGCTGGCGGAGAGGCGACTCGTCGTCGGGGAGGAGGACCGGCGTCAGCGACCCCCAGGAGGTCACGAAACTGGGGAACGAGCACTACAAGAAGGGGCGGCTCGAGGATGCCCTGCGCTGCTACGACCGCGCCGTCGAGATCTTCCCCGACCGTCTCCGCGATGCGGTGAAGGAGTGTCGCGAGGCGTTGTGCCTCGACCCGGGCTGCGCCCGCTCGCTCCACCGCCTGGCCGCATTGCACCTCAGGCGAGCTTCCTCTCTCATTCGATTAGGGTTTATTTTGCTATTTTGGATGCTTGTGTTCTGCTGCCATTTGTATTCTTGCTTCGACTAAGATCTGCTCGTATTTGTATTTTCGACAGCCGATTTGTTCCTTTCTGCAACTCTAAATATCAGTAAATTTGGCTCTTGTGCTGACCCTAATTGCAACCATTGCAGGTTGGGGCAGATCGAGAATGCACGGAAGCACCTCCTTCTGGCCGGCCAGCAGCAGCCCGACCTTCTTGAGCTGCAGAAGCTTCAGTCGGTGGAGCGGCACCTATGTAAGTCTTGCAAATGCATGTTTCTTTCCTCCACCCCATTAAGAAAAGTAAATTTCTGCTTCCGGTACGAGATACTATCACTGTAGCTTGGATCATTGGATGTCAAACCCATAATTACA
Organism: Iris pallida; assembly: GCA_029216955.1. Classification (NCBI taxonomy): domain Eukaryota; kingdom Viridiplantae; phylum Streptophyta; class Magnoliopsida; order Asparagales; family Iridaceae; genus Iris; species Iris pallida. Next base: position 24,183,230 of record JANAVB010042420.1, on the reverse strand, counting down.
TAGCCCTGACCTATTTCTTGAAGTGCTGCTCCAAACCTTTTGCATGGATCTAATAATCAACCATAAAGGCATTTCCCTATTTCCTGCACCCCCTTCTCGCCACCCACCGCACAGACAAGTAAATCAAAATTGGGATTTGGATCCCCAAATGCCAATATCTCGTAATGACCTGTAATGCCAATGCAAGTAGGAGGGACTGCATTAGATATTGAGATATCTGGAGGAGATATTAGCCACGAGATATTATCAATATCTCATGCAATTCCCCTATTTGTATTGCAATTGTATGAGATATTGGCATTAGCGGATCTAATCCTCAAAAGAGTCAATATTCCTATATCCTGAGGTCTAAAGAATTATTATTGCTTAAACAGCATTTGCACTTTGTTGAGGCATTCAACTTGAAGTAGACTAACTTCTACTTACTGCACTACACATTATTTGCCTCTTAACAGTTGAAGCAATAGTGATTAGTAACAACATGGTTACAAGGAAAAATGACAAACGGTGTTGAGATGGGAGAGAGAGTTTAAAACTTCCATTAGAATTCCAGACATTCTAGCTTATAACGGAGTCCAAAAATTTGTATCAGTGCTTTGAAAAATAACTCAGACACCGTCCTTTATAAAACATTTAAATGTCAAAACTATGTCAATAGTTCACCCAGGACATACTTGATCCCATGTTTTGTTTTTGATAGCATTTTTACAAGTTCACTTTCTTAATTGGAAAATTTGACTAGATAGTAGGGAAGTGTGGACATGTGGCTTGCATTGATTTGAATGTTTGCTCTTAAGAGGATGCTTGTTGTGTCTTTTACTTCTCTTAAAGGAACATGCCAAGCATGGGAAGACTTTTTCCTCTCTAGCACAATAAAATGGCAACATATACGTTGGCCTTATAATTCAAGTCTTCTACAGGAATTTTACTTTCTTAAGTTGTGCTTTGGCAGGATCTACTGGACGAAATATCATTATTTTCATATTTGTAAAATTTACGCACACTTGTGAAGATGTATTCAGGTGAAAATAGATCTTGTTAAGCACATTTTTGATTGACAGAATTTTCATTGTCACATTAAGTTTGAGTCTCATTTATTTGCTATTTCTGCCTTGTCTAACATATGAGTTAGTTGTATAACTAACTGTTTTGGTTTTTCTAATATATACTATGCATTTTGTTTATATCCTTGTGGGCATTTGTTTGTTGATTCTAATTTCTGTTCTATTTTATGGCAATACATGGAAACATGGAGAAGCGGATTCAGAACGTTACACTTTTGTTGGATGGTAGCTTAGGACATTGTTTTGTAGATGGTCTAGAGCATCAAGATGCCAATGCAATTTACAATTGTTTACGTGCATATGCTGCAATTGATAACACCTCAGCCGCTGAAGAAATTTTTCGAGAAACTATTGTGGCACCCTTGATTCAGAAAGTTATTCCCCATGACCAATCCCTGGCGCCCAATGGAGCTTCCTCGGATGAACTTGAGATGGATTATCAACAAATAGCACAATGCATCGAGAAGGACTGTAAATTTCTGCTGGAAATATCTTCATCAGGTTTCGAATATTACACATTTAAATATTTTTTCTATGATTAATGATTGTTTTTGTTGTTGTTGTTATAGATGATGGGTGTGATGTCGAGGAAGGTCGTGCCCCTATGCGAGGGCTTGTGCTTCTTCTGCCCCTCGCTGCGCACGCGGTCGAGGCAGCCGATAAAGCTCTGCGAGGAAGATCCTATCCGACATATTCCCTAAATCACAGGTTCGCTTTCGCGCCGTTGCTTTGTTTGCGACATCTTCCCTAATATACTATGTCTGCCTTTGGAACCATCTCTCTTCTAAATAGCATAGTCCTCTTATAATATGAATCGAGGCAAACTTCTCTTTGATTTTGAGAGAAAAGGCTCTTTATGTCTGTTTTTCTTGGGGGGGGGGGGGGGGGGGGGGGGGGTACTAGAAAATGGATGAAGGTGCATTATACGCTTTGGTGTATGATATATGGTATGAACCAATTGATCTAAAGTAGTCATGGTTCACAATATGAACTGAGGCTGTCTGCATTATTTTTTGGAGGAAAATAAGTGCTTTACTAAGAAATTAAGATCCACTTTTTTCTTTATAGTGATAGATAATTATTGGTCGCTTAGCTTCACCATTACAAAGATATTATGGTTGCTCGAACCTGCCTCAGGGGTGGGTTGGATAAACAAAAAGATGGAAGTTTGATCCATCCATCTGATTTGTCTACTTGAAATGGCCATATACGAAACTGAATCATATCATCCTAAGTTGAGGGGCATATAAAATGTAAACGAAATGTTCTCCATATGGAGCATTTTTAGGTGTTTACTTCAACTATTAATGTGCTGGATCTGCCATCGTGTTTCCTTTTTCGATCTGTAAAGGCACCATATACATCATCAAGGTGAAGCTTGAGATCACATCAAGTATGCTTAATGTTGTCAGCTGTATTAATGATTTAACAGGTATATGTTTCATATACATATCTACAGAAAATGGCTGATGCTGAGGATATCCCGCCTCTTATCTGCGACAGTGGTACTGGAATGGTTAAGGTTAGTGACCTTCACATGTTTTTAGATGCTAGTGATTGTCATCTTACAGTATGTTTATCTTATTGGTTTTTTGGTAGGACAACTTGATCTGGAGAAGGATGAGCTCCTTTATCAAATTCATACTTTCCATAAGAAAGTTTCATGTTTGTCATCATCTTTCATTGCAAGGGAAAAGGAAACTTTAAGGAGCTTGATAAAGCAAATGTCAAGTTGAGATATACAGACTCCAAGCCAGAAATTTCATGCAAGAAAAAGTTAAAACTTAAGGTTAGTCAATTCTAGTTATATGAAGATTGTTTTTGGCCATATGCTCTCTTTACATCTTGTTCCTCCATGCAAACTTGCAATTGTGACAAGTCCTCTTCTCCTTTTAAAGTTTGAAAAATGTGTACAAGTCCTTCGTTTCTTGTAATTTTCACATTACATTACAAAGTATATTGAACCTTGTTTTGTGGAACAACCTGTATTGTGGAACAACCTCACTTGGCTCCACTATTAAAATGCATTAGAAAAAAATGAATACAATACATGCTATTTTGGGTAGTAGTTGACTTTTTTGAGTTTATTGTACAGTTTAAATTGTTTTATCCATGTTATTCTCTTACATTTTGGTTAATCCATTCAAATTTGCATTTTCTTATCATTTTGTTTGATTGGGCCATTCCTACTTGCATTTTTTCTGTCTGCTCTTAATATGTCTACTCTTATACTGAGTTTGTCTCTCTTATACTGAGTTTGTCTCTCCGATACTGTACTGGCATGCACCTTGACAAAAAACTCACTAGTACATATGCAACAGTACTGAGTTTGTTTCTATTTATGGTAGACTATACTGAGTTTGTTTCTATTTATGGTACACTATACTGAGTTTTCTTCTATTTTTAGTAGCACTAGCAGTTTTCAATAGTAGTAGCAATTTTCAGTAAGAATCACTTCTTCCGTTTATGTATAAATATCTAAGCTACAAGATTGTAATATTTCTTGATTAATTAAAAGTGTTTGAAGCTTTGTGAGATTTTTTACATATTGACCATTATTATAGACAAGTACTTCTTATATATCCTGTTATATGATTCCGAATCCAGTAAATGTTGTCAAGGTGGAAAAGTATGAAACACCAGACTTAGATAAATAACAATTTGACCTACTTTTTGCACTTGTGTTTTGTGTGTTCCCACATGAATTCCTTTACTTGTAGTTGATGAATGTTTTCTCTAAAAAGAGATGCCTAAATGTTTAGGAGGATATTCATATTGCCAAGATTTTTACTGATATAGATGAAAACTATCCATACTAGCATTATTTTATTATTTATATATGATACTCATATTACCTGAATGGTTTTAGACCTGCTATGCTGCTACTGGTACTCGTTATGATCAGGTTTCCAACACATAGCCTTATAAGTGTGTGTCAAATAGCTAGATAAGCATATCACTAATTTGTAACCCCTCTTCTTGTCAATGAGCCTCCTTTTATGCATCATACCACCAGTAGCATTGCAACCATGTTACTCATATTGCCTGAATGTTGTATTCATATCTTGCACCACATATTGATATTTATACCGGTACCATGTTACCAGTAGTCTTACTATCATGTTACCTCTTAACTTTGATATTTCTTACCGCTCTAACTTGTTGATGGAGTACAGAATGTCGTCCAATCCTTGTGGAACACAAGCTACCCCTCCATCAAAAAGCAAACAATACTTGCTCTATATTGAAGCAAATGGTGTAATTAGAGGTAAAGATGAAACAAAATGGAGTAGTAGATGTGGAAAATATATCCGAGCTTGGAATGGAAATATTTGCTACTATCAAAAATTTTAACACAAAGCAAGCTCTTATTGCCTGTTACATTTCCCTTCATCTATGTCTTTCATATTACCAAGCTGCAATCTCGGCCATAAGTCTACACTTACATTAAGCTTTTCTTTGGTTGGCCCTTGTTATCTTTTTTGGTATTGCCTGTTATATTTTTCTCTACTTTTTTGGGAACTGCTGGACATGTATACTGCTGCACACAAAATCTGAACTCCCATAACATAAAAACAAATTTCTTCTATTTTGGACATGTATATTGATGCACACAAAATCTGAACTCCCATAACACACAAAATCTGGACATATATACTTTTTTGGGAACAATTTCATCTTTTTAACTCCCATAAACACAACAAAACACTGGTACAAATTTCCCATATATACTGCTGCACACAAAATTTGCCTTAGACTGATACATGGACTGCACTGCTATGTAAACGGACAATGTGTAGTCACACAGATTTTTAAATTGAATTTCTCTACTCATACACCCTCTAGTACTCGGCTCCACAGATTTGCACACACATGACTACCTACCCTTTCCACTTTTATCTCGACACTAATTTTTCCCAAACTTATTGTAGTCCACAGATTTCCTTTATGCAGTATAGAGGGCTTCGGAGGAAGGTTGGTCGTACTTATAGAGGTAAATTCATGGAGAATACGCTATGCTTTATTTTTATCGTTGTTTGTAAGACTCTCATGTGAATCATGTACTTTTACCCTACTGTTATTTTTGTGACTCTTATGCGACTCTTGTACTTTTACCCTACTCTCTTTCTTCAGAATGTCTAAGCTACAGTCATGGAGGGTGTGTCACGACCCGCTACCCAAATTGTTGGGCCAGGCCGAGTCATGCCCAGCCTACGTTGAGATAAAACGTAGTAAGCTGTTCTAAAGACAACAGGATAAGACTAAATGTACTAACAGTTCTATAAGTGAATAAGAATCATAAATGCTCCAAACACAAAAGTCATCGAATATAGTAAACGTCCAAGTACAAGTAAACTGAAATGTAAAACTGGATACATGTCCAGTTACAAAATGATATAGTCTAATACATGTCTACTCTCAAAAGTCTAAGTAAACAAAAGACAACTAGGCGAGGTTCCCCGCAGGAACATCCTCGTAAAGCAGAGCCGGGTCCTCGGCAGTAATCCCATAATATGTGTCGCAGAGTAACTCCTCCTCAGTAAGGACACCTACAACGTTATCCTGTCAGGACGGGAGCAAGTACTAAATCTAGCAAACTAGCATATGAAACATGAAAATAAACATGAGAGGAATAACTGGAAAGCATGGAATCACACAGTCTATCATGGCAAAGACACATATGTCATAGAGACAGATGTATATGTAATGTTTAAAACTGTAGTAGGTACGTGATCGGTCAATAGATGTACAATATACTGAGGCACAATGTAAATAAAATGTACATACGTACAAGTGAAAACAAGCGATAGATGTACATACGTACAAATACAGCTGGTGCGCCTACGACAAGGTATACATAAAATGTCAACCTTGCTCGGTACGTACGTACGAGTAAGGGGGCATGATCACGTACGCTACTAACAGTTTCCCCATAACCCATATTCTAATCATGTGAGAGATACATCAAGACTGTTCTAAGCATGGTAGTAACTGAAAGTACAACATGTAGAGATCTAACTTGCTACCCCAAGGATCAGTATTTAACATGGTGGGGTTTGCAGTTCATTTATGTGACAATATGTAAAGTTCGTAGAAAGTACTTGCCTCTAGCAAAGCAAAACAAAACAAGCTGCGGTAACAGTGCTATGGATGTCCAGTAACTCGTCGATGTAGAAGTAAAATATAATAACTTAGTTTTACACTAAGCTAAAACACTAGGACACTAATTGGTGAAACACGACTTGTGATTGGGCACCTAGCCAAAATAATGACTTGGCATAGGAGACCAATGTGGGGTGACACACTATGTTAACTAACTTTCTAGGGTCTTTACACTAGTGAGGGATGGGGTTCAACACGACTAAAACTCCAAATAACACAAAAAGCTACAAGTCGTAATTAATTAATAATTAAATCAAAAGATCATTGTGTTCTAATAATTTTTGAAGTAGACAAAAAGCCTAGTTTTTCTTAAAGTAAAGTACCAAGGTGATCCTTGTTAATCATAGAAATTTATTATAATTTTTCTGGAATTTATTAACCAGTACAAATATTTTATAAAAATCAGTTTTCCTAAGTATACAGAAAATGAGTTTTGGTTTTATATGCCAAACTAGGGGCAAAACAGTAAATTAAATACTATAAAATTTATACTAAATTAGCTAACTTAACATAGTATCTAAAAACTATTTTTTCATAATTTTAGCAATACTTTAAGTATTTTTAGAAAATCAAAAATAGCAATGCACACAATAATTAATTATCTGCGTATTTTGTCCATGTATATAATTTGAACCAAAGTTCAAATACAGGACCCAAGGCCATGAATCAAGTCCAATATGACTTGTACAGGTCTTGAATGTGTGAAAACACATTTGAGCTCAAATACCCATGCTAGGCTTGGACACCAAATGGTTGCAGTAATTTAAATACAATAAAAATACAATTTGGTAATAGTCAAATTAAACATTATTATTTTAATAAGGTAAAGTTTTACATAGTAACTATAAAAGTATGAACATTATCTTATAAAGACAAATTGTACTAAGCTAACTGAAATACAAAAATAATATATATATATACATAATGTCACGACCCGATCCCAATTTAATGGGTCGAATCGGACCATGCCCAGCCTGCACCGTGGTGAGACGGCGGTAGTAAGCTGTTCCATTGCAGGTATTCACAACAACACAAGTACATTTGTCACAACTGTTCTATTCGGAATTTGAAACTTTATTTGATAAAATATTCAGAAATACAACTGGAAAGGAAATGCTGAAAATAAAACTACAAACTCCAAATAAAAGAAAAATGCAGAAAAGGGAAACTATCTAAGCATCAGGTTCAGTTGTTCCAGGTTCAGCGTCCTCCGGAGAAGGCTCCGGTACCGTCGCAGGGAAGAGAACCGGGTCATAGTAGCTATTATAGTATAGCTCGTCATCCTCATTGTTACCTAAAATGTTGTCTCCAGTCAGGAGGGAGCAAAGTACAATTCATGCTAATTAAACAGTTAAATAAGAAATAGAATCATGCAGTTCTAAACAGCTTTTAAAACAGGTTTGTTACAGTAGAAAACAGTATTTTGAACAGGTAATGACATATGACCGGCTTGGGTTTGTTACAGGAGGGATAATGGGTTTTGTTACAGTAGTGGTCATAATCATTACGCTATTTCCCAGTCCCCAATAGTTACAGTACAGTACTCTCGGTGAGAGTTTCGTGTTTGAGTCGTGGTTTAGACATGCAGTAAAACGATTAAGTAAATAACTGTAAACTAACATAAACTATACTTGCCTCAATTGAATGACTGGAAAGACGGGTTGATACCGAGGAGGAACGTCAGGTGTATCTTCGAATTCCTACAGTTGAGAACTCGACTTAGAACCTTGAATAACCAGGCTAAGTGTGCTAGTTGCAATCTCTAGTAGCAAGTCCTAATCAGGTTTTAGTTGTATTAATCTACAGCTAACGATTACGTCGCAACTACGTGCGTTTGATTAAGCCGGTTAATTGGATTATTTGGAAATAACACGAAAATCAATTAACTTTGGAAAACTTTGTGTTTTTTGTAATATTTATAAAAAAATACAGTTTCTTTTAGTGATAAATCATGAACTAGTTATTTACTAATATTTTATCCATTTAATAAATTCTTAATTAATTATAAAGTTACGCTCTAACTGCGATTATACGTCCAATCAAAACCACCCAAGATCACATCCACCCAGAAAAGAAAATAAAAATCTACGCTACACAATACAAGGGCACAGCTAAACATCCTAGAATGGGCTTATGCCCTGTACAATTATTTTTACATCAAATAAGAGGAAATGATTTAATTACCAAATAAAATGCAGTAAATAAATAACAATAATAAATAGCTTAAACATTAAATAAAATAATTTAAAATAAAGTTGGAGTCTCAGACTCGGTCCATCATCAAGTCTAGCTAATACCTCAACGCCCGGTCGGACCGGTGCGTTTGCATTTTGCTAGGGCCCACAGACCGGTACGGTCGTCGCCCAAAAATTCAGTTTTAAATTCATTTCCGAAAACCAATTTTGAAATCAAAATAAATATAGTTTTGTAAAAATTTGGGCAGCATTTCCTCTATTTCGGGACAAACCCAAAACTGGGAAATGCGCCACAGAAACCTGCAATTATTCCAACCCAATAATAATCCCGAAAATATAACCACCGAGTAATTTCCAACCACCAGAACCTTCCCGAAATACCCGGGATTTCCGCAATCAAACCAGCAACACACAAATCTCAGCAGACAAAATCACAGAATATGCTAACGTAGCTAACCGAATCTACTACGTAGCTAACCGGATTTCCCAAAGGGAAACCGGGGACCGATTATCATCATAGACTCTACGGGAGGGACGAACTTCTGTAATTATCAAGAAATTTACCGAGAGGCTCGATGACGGAGTCCGAAGGGTGGCCTCAGACTCGGGACGCGCCGTTATGGACTCGAGAGTCTCCGGACAGCGTTACGATGCGCTACGAAAGTCACGGACAGCAGGAAATTGGCTGAGATCGACGGAAGGCGGGTCCACGGGCGACGAGGGGCGATGGACCGGGGCACGGGGCCGGTCGGGGGTCCGGCGGGAGGCGGCTGGGGCGGCGCTCTGGCAGCGGGGCCACGGGGCGCGGACGCCGAAGTCGGCCCGCGTGGGAGCGCACGGCGAAGTCGAACGGCGCAGCGAACCCGGGGTCGGAGTGGCTCGCGCGCGGAGGAGACGACGGGAGCGGTGCTGGATGGCGGGGAACGCCGACGTCGGCAGTCGGGACAGCCGAGAAGGAGTCAGCCGGACTGCGGGGTGCCCTGGTCGGCGGTCGGCCAGACCAGAGGCGCGGGGCTACGGTCGGACTCGCGGGGGAGGCGCGCCGGCTTGGGTGGCCGGAGGGGCGCGGTTGAGGGAGGAGAGGGTTTCGGTGGAGTTTGGAGAATGGGGTAGGTGAGGGTTTGTGAGTGTAAAGAGAAGTTGGGAAAGGGGCGAAGCTCCAGTGAGTATAAGAATTAATATGTGAGGAAGAGAGTTTCTTTGCCTTCTGTGAACGTGAAGAGATGGGGAAAAGAGGGGAGTTATTAAAAGTGGTGGTGGAGTGTGCGTGTGTGGAGCGGGGGAGTTGGGGGTGAGAAAAAAGGGGAAGGGTTTTACCACTTCGTGAGGGAGTGGGTGCTGGTCCTTCGGGACCAGCCCAAAATAATATATATATCTATATTTTTTTTATTAAAAACCAAGTCAAAAATCAGGTTTTGGAAATAGGAAAAGGATTGGGCTCGGGCCTGGGTCTGGGCTCGGACTCGGGTCTGGGTCTGCATCCCAAAAGCCATGTTGTTATATATTTTTTTGAAATCGTTTTCACTCAAAAATATTTAATGATAATATTAATAATAATAATAATTTGGAAATACTAATTATAACACTAAACTCTATTTAATAATTAATAACAAAATAATGGGTTTCACAATCTTCCCTCCTTAGAAAATTTTGTCCTCGAAATTTAAAGGTAGGGTAGAAAAAGACAAACAGGTACGGGTACTGCGCCCGTAACTCAGGTCCAACCATAAGAATTTCTAAGGCAGTCGTGGATGAGACGGTTTAGGAACAAGTTTCATTTATGGTGACATCCATGCAGAAAGAATACAAAAGCGAACCAAAGTACACGAGGTTGATCAGACCATCATGCACCGGTCCTGACTAGACAATATATTAGTGGGTGCACCCAATAAAATATCGTCATGATCAAGCTTGATTTAAAGAGATAGCTTGCAAAACTAGGCTAACTTAGCAGCATTAGTCAAATTTAGAACGGGTAAAAAAAAGATAAGGAATAGGAGTTAAATGATGGCTCAAATTCTGATTTCTTTTCATCTCTGACTAGGCTTACAACTGGTTTCTCTGGCACTGAAAAGGTTGATTCCAATCTTCAGCTCTGAATTATCCAAAATGTGACTCAGATCCAAAATGTAACGTCTGAGCTGTGACGTAGGAGACGTTGCACACTCTCAGGATTAGCTAGTAGAGCTAACTGGTACGCTACTTCCAACATGTCTTAAACTTCAAATGGCCTGATGCTCCGGGCCTCAATTTCCAGCTCCATCAAAACTGATTGTTCCTCTGGTAGGAGAAACTTCACCAAATGCAATTTGGTCTCCCCAAGACCTACCAAATTCTGAGACACAAAATCTCGATACATCTTCAAGCGTCTGGATTGACCTCTCTGATTGCTCGTCCCGCGGTACTCCATGAATCCGGTAGATGTGCTTCCCGTACAATGCTGCCTACTTCTTAGTGGATAAACCAACTTTGAAGGAAAAATAAAGTGTGTTGACTTAGTCAGTCAGTTTATTATAATCCAATTGGTGCCTTTCCCTCCTTGGGAACAAGACAATCCTTACTCAAAGTTCATTGTTATATGCTTCTACTTCCACTCCAATTTGTCCAGCGGCTCCAACAAACTTGTTGTCCTCTTGCTAAATTCCTCATGTTGACAAATTCACATCTAATCCCATACCTGGAATTTGTCCTCCTTTATTCCATAACACCAATCAATGGAGGCATATAACGATACATCTTATTATCTTCTGAATTTATGGAATACTGCGACTGGTGCATTTCTTTCATCAACTCGTTCCTTCGTTTGTCAGCCGATACGCAAAGTCTCGCACCATTCTTCAGAGTTCCAATGGTGATTAATTTAGAAACCCTCAAGTGTTCCTGCCAACACTTGATCTCTAAGCCTGCAAGGTGCCTCATTTGAAACTACGTTCTCTTGATTTTTTTTGTCCCTCAGCCTCGAACTTCATCAATACTGAATCAGCATCCAGCTCCGTCCTTCTATCTCCAGGTAGTATAACCTCCAGTCCAAACTTCTCGATGTCTTCTAGCAGGTGCTAGTCCTTGGTTAAGAACTGCGCCATCAGTATTGACCAAGTGCATCAGCGACCACATTAGCCTTACCTGAATGGTACTGCAGGTTGATGTCGAAATTCTTCATCTGCTTCTGCCAGATTCCTAGTCTAACATTCAGCCCTTTCTGAGTGAAGTCATATTTCAGACTTTGTAGTCCGTATAAATTTTTACTCCCTTTCCATAAAAATCATGCCTCCAAAGCTTCAAAGTAAAGATAATTGCAGCAATTTCAAATTAGGTGTGGGATAATTCTTCTTATGAGTCTGTAGTTGCCTATATGAGTAAGCAATTACTTTCCCACGTTGTTGAAGAACGTAGCCCAGTCCTTTTCTAGAGGCATTACTATAAATTGAGAAACCACCGGTTCCTGCGGGTAGCGCAAGGATTGGTGTAGTGGTAAGTCCCTTCTTCAGCTCCTCAATGCCGTCTGGCAAACTTTCGTTCAGATGAACTCTTCATTCTTCCTAAGTGAGCTTCGTCATCGGCTCAGCAATCTTGGCGAAATTCTTCACGAACTTCTGATAGTAGCCGGTCAAGTTCAAGAAACTACCGAATTGAACTTGGGGTATACCACTCTTCAATAACAGCTATCTTCCATCGAAATTCCTTCTCTTGACAACATGGCCAAAAGTCCACCTTGTCAAAAATCCACGTTCAGATAACTTACCATAAACTTCTTTTTCCTCAAAGTTTCCAAATTTTCCTCAGGTGTTCCTTATGCTCTTCTTCAGTCTTCAAATATATCAGAATGTTTATCTATGGAGAAGATAAACTGATTCAAATACTCATGAAAATCTCTGTTCATGAGATTCATGAACACAGCAGGAGCATTTGTCAGTCTAACGTCCTGACCAGAGAAAACTACCCATACTTGGTGTTTGAACGCCGTCTTGGAAATGTCCTCTTTCCTGACTTTGATTTGATGGTAGTCAAATCTTAAGTCAAACTTCGAAACACCTTAACTCCACACAACCAGATCAAACAGATCCTCGATCCGGACAGAAAGTACTTGTTCTTTAGTGTCTGGTAATTGATGCACATCCGTTTGTTCCATCCTTCTGGGGTACAAACAAGATAGATACTCTCTAAGGTAAAGTTCCACTCTGATAAATCCTAGAGCCTTCATTGATCTGGTCCTTCATTTTCTTGGCCACCTTCGGGTTGACTCCGTAACATCCTTTAGAAATAGGGAAAGAGTCAGGGACTAGGTCAAGGGTGAATCCTATATCTAGATCTGGGATAATCCGGGGAGACTATCAGGGAAAACATCTGCCATAAAGGTGTAACTAAAATTTTTATTCATGGGGAGAATTACAGCAAAACTCTTATGATTGATCTAAGGACATCCTGTTACAACTTCCAAAAAGATGATGCTTTACAGCGGTTCTAGGTACTATTCCTCATGGTTCTGGCTCTTGTATGAGCAGTCTCCAACTGCTTCCTTTCTATGAACCTCAAGTATGCATCATGCCTTATTGTAAGGGGCAGGGTCTTCTGGATGAAAAGAGGGTCCCTAGGTTGTGGCCTAACAGGTGTTGCTGGGTTATGAGCTCTGGTTTGATAGAAAGATAAGTGGCAGTCCTTTACCGAATGTTCAGCAGATCCACATGCCAAACATTGTCCCAATCTCTTGCGGCAACTAACGGCCTAATGACCAGGCCTCTTGCAATAGTTACAAGCCCAAAGTTTCTTACGACAAGGCTGCCGGAAAGTAGAGTACTTGATGGGACCCAATTATCTTCTAGGTTCAGGGGTATCCTTCCTAGGACAAAAAGTTCTGTTCTAACTTGGTTGGAGATAACTAAGGCTACATCATGACGTTCTTCATGTCTTCTCTCGTGATATTCTTCTGTTCCTGCTGGGCTTCATCTTGTGCTTTCTGGAACTCCAGGGTTTTTCGAAATAGGGCAACCATTTGGAAGATGTTTGCGGGTACTGGTAGAGCAACAAAAATGAATACTCCACCAAGGAAATGCAACTAAGTTTGAGATGAGGTAGGAATCGCCAGTGTAGGAAAAACTCCACTGGGTGCACTATGAGGACGGTCAAACAGCCGCGAGGGAAAGGACCCTGGGCTTGGTTGAGAGATGGGGTATGATCCGGAGATGACACCTCATCGCCAGTAGGATTTGGTCAATGGTCATTCTCTGGAAGGTTTAGGACGCACACATAAGCAAGGTAGCCTAGCGGTCTATAATCAAGCAAAAATATTTATTTATATATGAATCGGACCTATGTCGTGACAAATCAATGTTCTAGTGTTCTAATTATTTTTAGGTATGTTTTCCTAAGTTGTTGTTTGTTGTGGACCTGCATGGGCCACCACTGAAAACATGTCACGACCCGATCCCAATTTAATGGGTCGAACCGGACCATGCCCAGCCTGCACCGTGGTGAGACGGCGGCAGTAAGCTGTTCCATTGCAGGTATTCACAACAACACAAGTACATTTGTCACAACTGTTCTATTCGGAATTTGAAACTTTATTTGATAAAATATTCAGAAATACAACTGGAAAGGAAATACTAAAAATAAAACTACAAACTCCAAATAAAAGAAAAATACAGAAAAGGGAAACTATCTAAGCATTAGGTTCAGTTGTTCCAGGTTCAGCGTCCTCCGGAGAAGGCTCCGGTACCGTCGCAGGGAAGAGAACCGGGTCATAGTAGCTATTATAGTATAGCTCGTCATCCTCATTGTTACCTAAAATGTTGTCTCCAGTCAGGAGGGAGCAAAGTACAATTCATGCTAATTAAACAGTTAAATAAGAAATAGAATCATGCAGTTCTAAACAGCTTTTAAAACAGGTTTGTTACAGTAGAAAATAGTGTTTTGAACAGGTAATAACATATGACCGGCTTGGGTTTGTTACAGGAGGGATAATGGATTTTGTTACAGTAGTGGTCATAATCATTACGCTATTCCCCAGTCCCCAGTAGTTACAGTACAGTACTCTCGATGAGAGTTTCGTGTTTGAGTCGTGGTTTAGACATGCAGTAAAACGATTAAGTAAATAACTGTAAACTAACATAAACTATACTTGCCTCAATTGAATGACTGGAAAGACGGGTTGATACCGAGGAGGAACGTCAGGTGTATCTTCGAATTCCTACAGTTGAGAACTCGACTTAGAACCTTGAATAACCAGGCTAAGTGTGTTAGTTGCAATCTCTAGTAGCAAGTCCTAATCAGGTTTTAGTTGTATTAATCTACAGCTAACGATTACGTCGCAACTACGTGCGTTTGATTAAGCCGGTTAATTGGATTATTTGGAAATAACACGAAAATTAATTAACTTTGGAAAACTTTGTGTTTTTTGTAATATTTATAAAAAATGCAGTTTCTTTTAGTGATAAATCATGAACTAGTTATTTACTAATATTTTATCCATTTAGTAAATTCTTAATTAATTATAAAGTTACGCTCTAACTGCGATTATACGTCTAATCAAAACCATCCAAGATCACATCCACCCAGAAAAGAAAATAAAAATCTACGCTACACAATACAAGGGCACAGCTAAACATCCTAGAATGGGCTTATGCCCTGTACAATTATTTTTACATCAAATAAGAGGAAATGATTTAATTACCAAATAAAACACAGTAAATAAATAACGATAATAAATAGCTTAAACATTAAATAAAATAATTTAAAATAAAGTTGAAGTCTCAGACTCGGTCCATCATCAAGTCTAGCTAATACCTCAACGCCCGGTCGGACCGGTGCGTTTGCATTTTGTTAGGGCCCACAGACCGGTACGGTCGTCGTCCGAAAATTCAGTTTTAAATTCATTTCCGAAAACCAATTTTGAAATCAAAATAAATATAGTTTTGTAAAAATTTGGGCAGCATTTCCTCTATTTCGGGACAAACCCAAAACTGGAAAATGCGCCACAGAAACCTGTAATTATTCCAACCCAATAATAATCCCAAAAATATAACCACCGAGTAATTTCCAACCACCAGAACCTTCCCGAAATACCCGGGATTTCCGCAATCAAACCAGCAACACACAAATCTCAGCAGACAAAATCACAGAATATGCTAACGTAGCTAACCGAATCTACTACGTAGCTAACCGGATTTCCCAAAGGGAAACCGGGGACCGATTATCATCATAGACTCTACGGGAGGGACGAACTACAGTGATTATCAAAAAATTTACCGAGAGGCTCGATGACGGAGTCCGAAGGGTGGCCTCGGACTCGGGACGCGCCGTCATGGACTCGAGAGTCTCCGGACAGCGTTACGATGCGCTGCGAAAGTCACGGACAGCAGGAAATTGGCTGAGATCGACGGGAGGCGGGTCCACGGGCGACGAGGGGCGATGGACCGGGGCACGGGGCCGGTCGGGGGTCCGGCGGGAGACCGCTGGGGCGGCGCTCTGGCAGCGGGGCCACGGGGCGCGGACGCCGAAGTCGGCCCGCGTGGGAGCGCACGGCGAAGCCGAACGGCGCAGCGAACCCGGGGCCGGAGTAGCTCGCGCGCGGAGGAGACGACGGGAGCGGTGCTGGACGGCGGGGAACGCCGGCGTCGGCAGTCGGGACAGCCGAGAAGTAGTCGTCCGGACTGCGGGGTGCCCTGGTCGGCGGTCGGCCGGACCAGAGGCGCGGGGCTGCGGTCGGACTCGCGGGGGAGGCACGCCGACTTGGGTGGCCGGAGGGGCGCGGTTGAGGGAGGCGAGGGTTTCGGTGGAGTTTGGAGAATGGGGTAGGTGAGGGTTTGTGAGTGTAAAGAGAAGTTGGGAAAGGGGAGAAGCTCCAGTGAGTATAAGAATTAATATGTGAGGAAGAGAGTTTCTTTGCCTTCTGTGAACGTGAAGAGATGGAGAAAAGAGGGGAGTTATTAAAAGTGGTGGAGTGTGCGTGTGTGGAGCGGGGGAGTTGGGGGTGAGAAAAAAGGGGAAGTATTTTACCACTTCGTGAGGGAGTGGGTGCTGGTCCTTCGGGACCAGCCCAAAATAATATATATATCTATATTTTTTTATTAAAAACCAAGTCAAAAATCAGGTTTTGGAAATAGGAAAATGATTGGGCTCGGGCCTGGGTTTGGGCTCGGACTCGGGTCTGGATCTGCATCCCAAAAGCCATGTTGTTATATATTTTTTTGAAATCGTTTTCACTCAAAAATATTTAATGATAATATTAATAATAATAATAATTTGGAAATACTAATTATAACACTAAACTCTATTTAATAATTAATAACAAAATAATGGGTTTCACACATAAATATAGAGATATTTATGCATATAAGAAAATACCCAACTATATATTATATATATATACAAATATATATATATATATATATATATATATATATATACACATAAGAAAAACTCAACTATATATATATATATATATATTTTTTAATATATATATATATATATATATATACACAAAAATAATGTATACACATACATATAATAGTATATATATATATATAGTAATATATATATATATATACACAAGGAAATATATATACATAAATATATATGTATACATAATACATATATATATGTATATATACATAGAATAATAAAGTACAAGAGAATAAAGTATATATACATATATACATAAGAAAAACAGTAAGTATATATACAAAAATACAGTATATATAATTATATATATATACAAATATATGTATATACATATATATATATATATATATATATATATATAAATATACATAAATAACAAAAGAAAAGAAAAAAGAAAAAGAAAAGAAAAAGAAAAGGAAAGACAGCAGGGGGGGCTCGAACTCGGCCCAGCGGGAGGGGGGGGGGGTCGGGTTTGAGTTGGGTCGGGCTGGCCAGGGGGTCAGCCCGTGGCTTGTGTTAGGATTAGAGTTTAGGTTAGTTTTATTTAGTTTAGAATGGTTTATACAGAAAAAAATGATAATAATCCTGTGTCCTGACAGTTAGGGACACAGGAGTCCATGTGTCGGGCTGATTTATGACACGCACGACACGTGTTTGCCGTGTCCGCACTTACCATTAGGGTTGTCGTGTGTAGGCGAGTCCTGTGCATGAGAACGAGACACAACAGGACACGGGGGGGGGGGGGTAGATGACACGTACGTGTCCAGGTCGGGGCTGCTGTCGGGGTGGCGACTGGGCGGAGGAGCGGTCGGGGCGGTGGCGCTCGGGTGGCGCTGGGTGCGGCTCAGCGCGGCGAACACGTCGGTGGCGGTTGGGGGCGGTGGCGACTGTTGTGGAGGCTGGACGAGTCTCGCCGGAGTTAGGGTTTGGGTCTTTGTTCGTCGGGGAAGAAAGGGGGCTGGGGAGCGTCGGTGGTGGTCGTGGGGTTGTTCTAGGATTAGGGCTGAGTCTAGGGTTTGTTTTATAGGGAAGGGAGGTCGGTTGGGGGCGTCGTGCTGGCCGGAAATGGCGGGGGCAGTCGCCGGTCAGCTCGACTTCGGTCGTCGGTCAGGGGGTGGGTAGGATTAGGGTTAGCGTTTAGGTCCCTGTAGTTTAGGTAATTGCAAATGGGTCCCTAGCAGAGTCTAAATGCAAAATAGAATTTGCATAACCCATCCCGCACTGTTTATGTGCAAAAAGAAATTTGCACATAACAATTGGAAAATTGCAAACCAATATATAACAATTCTAATAATTACAAAATGATATTAAAACATTTAAATAAATTACAAATCAATATTTTTGTATTTTAAAACTCATTTAAAACCATTTAAAAATTCTAGAAAAATTCTTAAAAATTCCTAATAATTATTTAAGGCTATAAATGACATTAAAATCTAATTAACACTAATTAAAAATGAATTTGAAAATCAGGGACTTACAAGTCTTCCCTCCTTGAAAAATTTCGTCATCGAAATTCACAAGGATTGAAGACCCGACAATATTCTAACATAGCAAGTATTGCAATCAAATGACTAAGGCTACGATCGAAACTAACCTCTAAGGTATCAAGCGGGAACGGGTGGTTCCCTCGCAGCGGTTGGATCGAACAAGTAAGGGTATCTCTCCCTCATGTCTGACTCCCTCTCCTAAGTAGATTCACCTGGGGAGTGACGGCTCCAAGCTACTCGCACTAGGGGTATAACCTTGTTCCTCAGCCTTTTCTCTCTCCGGTCTAATATCTCCACTGGCTGCTCAGAAACTGTAAGGCTCGGTCCGACCTCCAACTCTGAATGATCTAGCACATGACTGGGGTCTGGAACATATCTCCTCAGCTGAGATACGTGAAAGACATCGTGAACTCCTGCTAGGTTGGGTGGAAGTGCAACCCAGTAAGCTACCTCTCCGATCCTGCAGAGTATCTCGAACGGCCCGATGTATCTGGGGCTCAGCTTCCCTCCTCGTCCGAACCGGATCGTCCCTCTAGTAGGTGATATCTTCACTAGCACCATATCACCGTCTACGAACTCCATCGGTCTGCGACTAGCATCAGCCCAGTGTTTCTGCCTATCCTGAGCTACTCTGAGCCTGTCTCTGATCATCCCGACTTTCTTTGCTGCATCCGTGATCATCTCTGGCCCAAGCATAACTCTGTCTCCGACATCATCCCAAAAGAGCGGTGTCCGGCATCGTCGTCCATAAAGCGCTTCGAAAGGAGACATACCAATACTGGCCTGGTAGCTGTTGTTGTATAAAACTCTACCAAGTGCAGATGGCTCTCCCATGATCCTCCGAAGTCCAGCACGCAAGTCCTCAGCATATCCTCCAGCGTCTGTATTGTCCTCTCGGACTGCCCATCTGTCTGTGGGTGGTACGCCGTACTGAACTTGAGCCTACTGCCCAACTCCTCCTGCAAGCTCCTCTAGTAGTGGGATGTGAATCTACTGTCTCTGTCTGACACGATGCTCACCGGCACTCCGTATAGGCGAACTATCTGCTGCATGTATAGCTCTGCCAACTTCTCGGTAGAAAGCCCCACCTTGAAGGGTATGAAGTGCGCACACTTCGTCAGCCTGTCTACGATGACCCAGATGGCATCCTTCCCTCCTTGGGAACGAGGAAGCCCTGAAACAAAGTCCATCGTAATATGTTCCCACTTCCACTCGGGAATGGGTAACGGCTGTAACAAACCAGCTGGCCTCTGGCGCTCCGCCTTGACCTGCTAGCAAACTAGACATCTCGAGATAAAATGCGATACATCCCTCTTCATCCCGTGCCACCAAAGATGTTCCCGCAAGTCACGGTACATCTTGTTAGCACCAGGGTGAATAGAATATCTCGATCGGTGCACCTCCTGCAAGACTGCCTCTACCAGCTCTCCCTTCGGCACGCACAATCGGCTGCCATGCCTTAGGGATCCATCCTCTGCTATAGTGAAGTCATCCAGCAATCCAGCTAATGCCTGGGGTCGAAGTCTGCGAAGGCTCTCATCTGTAGACTGTGCCTCCCGGATCTGCTCCATCAAACCTGACTGAATGTCAAGAACCATCATCTGTATCACTGATCCTGGCCGAACTAGCTCGATACCGAGCTTCTCCAGATCCTCCCGCAAATGCCGATCAATCATCAGGTACCATGCCATCGGATGCCTGCTCAGCGCATCCGCCACCACATTTGCCTTTCCGGGGTGATACTGTAAATCGATGTCGAAGTCCTTCATCAACTCCAACCATCGTCTTTGCCTCATGTTCAGCTCTTTCTGCGTGAACACATACTTCAAGCATTTGTGGTCAGTAAAGATTTCCACACGCTCTCCGTATAAGTAATGTTTCCATAACTTGAGTGCAAAGATCACCGCAGCTAACTCTAGGTCATGGGTAGGATAATTCCTCTCATGAGTCCGCAATTGCCTAGATGCATAAGCAATCACTTTCCCATGCTGCTGTAGGACACATCCTAGCCCCTTTCCAGAAGCATCACTGTAAATGGTGAAACCTCCAGAACCTGAAGGTAAAGTCAGAACTGGAGCGGTCGTCAGCCTCCTCTTCAGCTCCTCAAATGCCGCCTGGCAGTCCTCTGACCAGATGTACTCTGCGTCCTTCCGCGTCAGCTTCGTCATGGGTTCAGCTATCCTAGCAAAGTCCTGGACAAACTTTCTGTAATAGCCTGCTAAACCCAGAAAGCTCCTGATCTCTGAAACTGACGTCGGAGCCTTCCACGTCTCAACTGCAGCAATCTTCCTGGGATCCACCGAGATTCCATCTCCAGCAACTACATGGCCGAGAAACTCCACCCGGTCTAAAAAGAACTCGCACTTCGGCAATTTGGCAAACAATCTCTCCTGCCTCAGAATCCCCAAAACTATTCGCAAGTGCTCTGCATGCTCCTTCGGCGTCTTCGAGTATATCAGGATGTCGTCGATAAACACCACGACGAACTTATCCAGATACTGGTGAAATGTCTTATTTATCAAGTTCATAAAGACAGCTGGCGCATTTTTGAGACCAAATGGCATCACCAGAAACTCGTACTGCCCGTACTTCGTATTGAACGCCGTCTTCTGGATGTCTGCTGGCCTAACCTTCACCTGGTGGTACCCGGATCTCAAGTCTATCCTGGAAAATACCTTCGTCTCGCTCAACTGGTCGAACAAATCATCTATCCTGGGCAGAGGATATTTGTTCTTAATGGTGATGGCATTCAAGGCCCGATAGTCAATACACAACCGGACTGTACCATCCTTTTTAGGCACAAAGAGCACTGGCGCTCTCCATGGAGAAGCACTAGATCGAATGAAACCCTTTTTCAACAGGTCATCAATCTGCTCTTTCATCTCTATGGCCTCCTTGGGATTCACTCTATAGCAAGCCCGGGATACTGGTGATGAACCCGGCACTAAATCTATAGTGAACTCCACATCTCTGTCAGGCGAAAGTCCTGGAAGATCCTCTGGGAATACATCCATAAACTCCCTAATGATAGGGTGTGGCGGTGCTGCGTCCCCAACTGTCGCACAACAGTTCGGCTCTAGGCTGATCTCCGGCCCTGTCCTCCTGACACTGAATGGTGCTGTGCCTGGGGGACTGAACAAAATACTACCCTCATGGCAATCTATAGATGCATGGGCGTAGCTAAGCCAGTCCATCCCCAATATGATATCATAATCGGGGAGTGGCATCACAAAGAATTGCCCTCTGAACTCTCTCCCGGCTATAAAAATAGAACATCTATAGATAGATCTAATAGGCACTGGTCCTCCTCCCGTCATCACTCTACTAATCTCCGCAGTAGGTGTAGCTACTAGATGATGTTTATGCATAAACTCTAATGATAGGAAGCTATGAGATACACCAGAATCAAACAAACATACAGCTAGAAAAGTATACAAATAAACATGACCTGTGATGACGTCAGCTAAGTAATCCGGCTCCGAAACCTGCTCTGGCTCCGGCTCAATGGCTAGACTATAAACCCTCCCCCGAGGTCCCTTCTGCTGCTGCAGATGCTGCCCGAACCTCTGCTGCTGAGTCAGAAGCGGTCCTCTAGGTCCCTTGGCTACTGGGCATTCCCGTATCATGTGGGTGGCAGACCCACAAACTAAGCACTGCTTCAGCCTCTTCCTGCAGATGGAGTACTCGTGCCCTGGTCTTCCGCAGAAAGAACATATAGCTCCCTTCTGCTGCTGCCGGGGTCCCGGGGCTCGAACTGGCGGGGTCTGATGATGTGGTGTAGGGGGACGGTAAGTCTGCTGGGGTGGCGTCGGCGCTCTCTGCTGGAAAGTCTGACGCTTGGACGGTCCCTCATGATATACAGGAGCCGGCCTTTTGCTAGACAGAAAATGCTCCTCAATGCTCCGGGCCAACTCTAGGCTCTGGTAGTAGTCAGTCGTACCGTTCGCCACTATAAGAATGCCAATGTCTGGAACTAGACCATGGCAAAACCTACGAGTCATCTCCTCTGGATCAGCAACCAGACTAGGAGCAAAACGGCTCAGGCGACTAAACTCTGCCGCATACTCGTCAACAGAACGGTTCCTCTGCTGGATGTTCTGGAATCGTAGCCCCATGGCTACTCTAGCAGTGGTCGAGAAGAACTTCTTCTTGAACTGGGTCTTGAACTGGTCCCAGATGG